>OY744534.1:81257162-81277162 GCA_963556195.1 Sepiola atlantica | reverse complement strand
ACCTTGAACCCTAAACCTAACCCTAACCTTGAAACTTAACCCTAACGTTGAACCCTAACGTTGAACCCTAACCCTATCCATAACCTTGAACCCTTACCCTAACCCTAACCTTGAACCCTTACCCTAACCCTAACTCTAACCTCGAACGCTTACCTTGAACCCTACCCTACCCTTGAACCTTAACCTTGAACCCTAACCCTAACCCTAACCTTGAAACCTAACCCTAACCTTGAACCCTAACCCTAACACTAACCTTGAACCCTAACCCTTACCTTTAACCCTAACCTTGAACCCTAACCCTAACCCAAACCTTGAACCCGAACCCTAACCCTAACCTTGAACCTTAACCCTAACCATAAGCTTGAACCCGTACCCTAACCTTGAACCCTAACCTTGAACCCTTACATTGAAACTTAACCCTTACTCTAACCTTGAACCCTAACCCTAACCTTGAACCCTAACCCTAACCCTAACCTTGAACCCTAACCCTAACCCTAACCCTTACCTTGAACCCTAACCCTAACAATGAACCCTAACCTTGAACCCTAACCATAACCCTAACCTTAAACCCTAACCCTAACCCTAACCTTGAACCCTTACCCTAACCTTGAACCCTAACCTTGAACCCTAACCCTAACCCTTACCTTGAACTCTCACCTTGAACCCTAACCTTGAACCCTTACCCTAACCTTGAACCCTAACCTTGAACCCTAACCCTAACCCTTACCTTGAACTCTCACCTTGAACCCTCACCTTGAACTCTCACCTTGAACCCTCACCTTGAACCTTAACCCTAACCTTGAACCCTAACCCTAGCCTTAACCTTGAACCCTAACCCTGACCCTAACCTTGAACTTTAGCCCTAACCCTTACCTTGAACCCTAACCCTAGCCCTAACTTTGAACTCTAACCATAACCTTGAACCCTAACCTTGAGCCCTAACCTTTAACCCTAACCCTAACCTTGAACCCTAACCCTAACCTTGAACCCTAACCGTAACCTTAACCTTGAACTCTAACCCTAACCCTAACCTTGAACTTTAACCCTAACCCTAACCCTAAACTTGAACCCTAACCCTAACCCTTACCTTGAACCCTAATCTTGAACCCTAACCCTAATCCTAACCTTGAACCCTAACTCTAACCCTAACCTTGAACTCTTACCCTAACCCCAACCTTGACCCCTAACCCTAAGTCTAACCTTGAACCCTAACCCTAACCTTGACTTTGAACCCTAACCCTAACCTTGAACCCTTACCCTAACCTTAACCTTGATCCCTAACCCTAAGTCTAACCTTGAACCCTAACCCTAACCTTGAACTCTAACCCCGAACATTGAATTAACGACTGACAGTTACTTCGCCATTTCGCTATTATTCATTTCACGAGAAAGTGTTATACTCCAACCATAAATTCTCTGAAACAGTGTATATCATACTTAGTAATACGTGAAAATGAAAGTTGTTCAAGCACAGAGTATTGAGTAGTTTGCGGTATCGCTTTGTTGATTAGTATCGGCTATTTTTTAGGAATATCCTGGGTTAGTTGGTTTTGATTGTTTTGTTTTGTCTTTTTTGTGAGTCGGACATCTGCACAGAGTTCACGAAGACCGGGCTTTGAGATTCATTCGTCTCTATAATGCCCCGTGTTGGTCGCAGCTATTCCTTAATCAGCAGGGTTGTAGGTTTTACCGCCGAGAGAGGTAATACTCATTGGTTTCATGCGAAATCTGGGAAGGTTTTAGCCCAGAACTTACAGAAGAATGACGCAGATTCAACGATGCCACTTTCAATCCATTGATTTGCGGTTCATTCTTTGCTTGACAAACGCAGAGACTGGGACAAGCGACGAATACTGATGCCGACTCCTCCGGGATTTACACAAGAGCCTTGTTACCCGTGTTGCGGTCACATTATAGCTTCGTGCCAAACTTGTCGATCATAGCTTGCTCTGCTAGGAACCAGAGTTTCAGACGGCATAGCTATGAAGCTTCCACGTTGCAACCGCCCCTACTTAGGCGAGGAAGGGTTTAATTTCAGGGGTTGCTGCTGATGGCATTCGTTTACGAGTTATTTCATGGGCAGGTTACTGCTGATGCCTTTCGGTTCTCGCTGAGAAAAGTCTACACCAAGATACTGCCCGGATGCTGTCACACTCGGTTGAATTTTATCAACTGTCAAATTTGCCTTTCTTATATACAGGCTAATTGGCACAGGACAGCCTGTTGATAAAATCAGGGAGTTTTAAATTTCCGATTGGTTAGAGATGAAATTTCTTTTGAAAGTGGAGGGGCGAAACCGGTCTAAATTAAGGTCCATTAGTTTTCGATAATCAAACGTTTAATTGTTTCAAGGTGTTGAGGAGGTGAAGGGGGGGGGGGGGAGAACACGGACACGTTCAGAACTATTTTCGCTTAACTAAATCCATCGACAAAACACGATTGACAAAAACCTGCCGGGAGAATATTTGCAATTCTATTGATGGTGATCTATAACACGTGCACAAATGTTAGCTGATCGATGAAACATTGGAGTTCAATATATAAGTTAATCTCTAGCATTTAACGACCCATTAAAAAGTGCTGGCGCCTCAACTTTAGATCGTGACCCATAGGTTAAGAAACCCGTCACTAGGCCAGTCATGTAACCCCATCTTTTTAATTTACATAGCCGTTTTGGAATCTAGTTTGGTTAAAAATATTGTATCTGCAAGGCGTTGGCAGGCAGATCTTTTTTTAAAAACTTTTGTTTCGCTTTTTTTTAAATCGCATAAACACTTTCGAGTTATTTTCAATTAAACATTTAAATAATAAGAAGCTAAGAACCAGTAGTTAAAAATAACAAAGCAGACCGATAGAAAAGGGTGAGAGAGATAAAGAGAGAGTGCTGAGTACGTGACGAATGTAAGGAGGGAGGATCTGTCTACATAATGTAAGCCTTGTGTTCGCGCGAAGAGGTGACGAGAGTGAATATTAATAATACTTAAATATGATTATTTTTTGTTTTTGTTTACCTAATTTCATTTTATTATTTTATTAAATATTCGATGGAATAAAAATATTGTAAATCAGTGTGTAATTATCGAAGTTACGCTGACACGAGAAGCAACACGCTCACAAGTTAATATTATTAATTGAAGAACATGTTAATAAACTAATTAATTTTAAGGATCACATAGTAGTTATATGATTGTAATCGAAAATATAGTAATTAAATTTAGAACAACAATAATTAATAACTAGCGAAACTCTGTGAAAATTCCACGGTGCTTTCTGCATGAACTTAACCCTAACCCTAACCTTAACCTTAACCCTAACCCTAACCCTAACCCTAACATTAACCCTAACCTTAACCTTACCCTAACCCTAACCCTAACCCTAACATTAACCCTAACCTTAACCTTACCCTAACCCTAACATTAACCCTAACCTTAACCTTACCCTAACCCTAACCCTAAACCCTAACCCTAACCCTAACCCTAACCCTAACCCTAACCCTAACCCTAACCCTAACCTTAAACCTAACCCTAACCCTAACTCCAACCCTAACCCTAACCCTAACCCTAACATTGACCCTAATCCTAACCTTAACCTTAACCCTAACCCTAACCCTAACATTAACCCTAACCCTAACCCTAACCTTAAACCTAACACTAACCCTAACCCTAACCTTAACACTAACCCTAACCCTAACCTTAACCCTAACTCTAACCTTAACCCTAACCCTAACCCTGACATTAACCCTAACCCTAACCTTAACCTTAACCCTAACCCTAACCCTAACATTTACCCTAACCCTAGCCTTAACCCTAACACTAACCTTGAACTCTAACCCTAACCCTAACCCTAACCCTAACCCTAACTCTAACCATAACCCTAACAATAACCCTAACCTTAACCCTAACCCTAACCCTAACATTAACTCTAACCCTAACCCTAACCTTAACCCTAACCCTTACCCTTACCCTAACCCTAACCCTAACCCTAATCCTAACCCTAACCCTAACCCTAACCCTAACCCTAACCTAAACCCTAACCCTAACCCTAACCTTAACCCTAACCCTAACTCTAATCTTAACCCTTACCCTAACCCTAACCCTAACCCTAACCCTAACCTTAACCCTAACCCTAATCCTAACCCTAATCCTAACCCTAACCCTAACCTTAACCCTAATCCTAACCCTAACCTTAACCCTAACCCTAACCCTAACCCTAACCCTACCCTAATCCTAACCCTAACCCTAACCCTTAACCTAACCCTAACCCTGTGAAAATTTGACAGTGCTTTCTGCATCAATCTGCATAATTTACTGTAAACGATAAAATTCCTTTTCAAATAATAAATGTCTGCCAGGCTCAATACTATTAGGAAAAAGATTATTCTTTCTTCCGTAAAAATAATTGTCATTGTCAGCTAAATATTCTTCAAAAAAATAAAACAAATATGTCTGATCTATATTTATTTATTTAAAATGATAGAAATTTAATTCTAAAAAATAAATAATAATAAAAATAAAAAATAAAAATGAATAAATAAATAATAAATAAAAATAGTAATTAATAAATGATAGATAATAAATAGATAAATAATAAACTATATATATATATATATATATATATATATATATATATATATATATATATATATATATATATATATATATATTTTGGTACAGTAAAATTAGTACACCATTCGTACCGTCGGTTTGAAGCACAGATTTAACCATCCGGCTCTCTTCAGCTTCTGTTGTCATCTGTTTCGGAAATGTGAAGTCACGTGTCACTCTCGTTTGGACGCGTTATTTGCTTAGAGTGTTATGTATGTTTGTTTAAATTTAGTGTAAGGAAAGTTTAATAAGTTATTTTTTTAAAAAGGGGGAGGGGGAAAAGTAAAAGTTGAGATATCAACCGGAAAACATTTAAAAATATATAAACAAAATAAAAAAAATATTTCTATATAAGTCACGTGAGCCAATATTATGAGTATCGTATATTTGGCCGTTACTGTTTTGGGGTTTAATGATGTGTCTTCTATAGGAATTAGGGAGATAAAAGTGGTTAAAGGACTAAAAAGGTTAAAAGGATATATATATATATATATATATATATATATATATATATATATATATATATATATATGGTATACATTTTTATTTATACAAACAATAATTGGTTACATATGTACATAAATGGTTCGGTTGTACTTTTCACAGAATGTCAACCTCTTCAGAATTCCGTGAAGAGTACAACCGAAACATGTATGCCCATATGTAAACAATAATGTATGTATAAATAAAAATTTATACTAAAAATACAAAATAAAATAAACAGAACAGCCCTACTTATTACTGAGCACTTTTTATAAACACTCGATTTTCAACGGATTAGTATCTACAAAAATTAATATAACATATATATAACATCAGTGCAGGAAGTTAATTTCCGACGGTCGGCGGGCTCGAACTCCGATTACAAAACGCCACTGATTCGCAGTCAAGAGCGTTCTCTAGTTGGCCACCACAAATTAGCTTAGAATTAAGGAGGAATTTAACTTTGTAAATACCAAGTCGGTGGCTTTTAATAATATTTATGAATAAATATTAATTCTCTCTCTCTCTCTCTCTCTCTCTCTCTCTCTCTCTCTCTCTCTATATATATATATATATATATATATATATATATATATATATATATATATATATATATATATATATATATATATATTGTGTGTATTTAAGCAGCATTTTCCCATTAATACAAATGTTAAAAACAACAGAAATCGTCTGTTTTGTTAGTCCGTTTTTTTATTTTTTCAATTCTGTCGAATGATTTTTTATGTTGACATCGAATGAATTAATAAATGAACCGTATGTTATACCATCAAACACCTAATGATGATTCCAGAAGGTTCATTTATTAATTCATTGCAAGTACATCGAAATTTTGGGTTGACATCATGGGGTGATAAGAAAAAGTAGTAGCCGTGGCTACTGTGAACACTGGAGGAGAGTTCAGAGGCTGCGTAAAGTTACTCTCACCCCTCCCTTTTTCACTGATGTCTTAACGGTACCCACTCAAAGCTTTCCATATTCATTTCATTCTTTGACACCACTGACTTCTCGCAGCCTGGACTCTCATCCAGCGCTCCCAGTAGCCACGGTTACTACTTTTCCTTTATCAGTCCATCATGTCAACCCAAAATTTCGATGTACTTGCATGACATTTTTCTTCAAATTATCATCCTGAGGCAGTCTTACAATAAAGACGAAACGTTGATGAATATATAAAAAATATCTCTCTGTTTTTCCTTTTTCATTTCCCATTACGTCGGATTACTCTCATCCATCCTTTCTCATATATATATATATATATATATATATATATATATATATATATATATATATATATATATATATATATATATATATATATATATATAGGGCGATTCATAAGTCACTTAGCTATTTATTTTTGAAATTCTAAAGTTTAAAAATACGGTAATACAAAACAGAAAGTTTATTCAATAAATTCATTTATGGGAGTTTAAAATTACAGCAAATTTTCAAAATTTCCCCCTTCGTTCTGCATGCATAGCTCCATTCTTTTTTGCAAGGAATTTACGACTCTTTGTAGCATATTTGATTGATTAATTTTAACAAACTCGGCAGTGATTTTTGATTTGCGGTCGTCATTGCCTTTCAACAAGTGTGGGAGATTCATCAAATTTGGCCCTATGAATAACAATAAAAATTCGCTCTTCAATTGTAAATGACATACTGCCTGAAAAAAAAAAGCACATATGATGATTTACACAAATTTAAATGAATAAAAATAAATATATATATAGAAAGAAATATATAAACGAACAAATTTAAAATAACAAATAGCAGTAATTAGAGAGTAATCAAAAGTTCATAGTATGTTTGTGCTTCATATGGTAATCATTATATATATATATATATATATATATATATATATATATATATATATATATATATAGGGTGGGCCAAAATAAGGGTCCTATCTTTAAATTTGAATAACTTGAATTTGAATAACTTCCACAAAATAAAAGTTAAACTCACGAAACTTTATGTGCGTGTAGACTGACCCTTCCGAGATTTTTTGAAATAAACAAAACAAATTTTAGCCGAAAAACACTTCTTAAAACTTACAAAAACTAAAGTATTGTTTTTTACACTGTTTTGAGTTTTTTAAGCAAAAATAATGTTTTCTAAATGAGGGTACGTTCTTTAGGGCTAATACGGCTCATGCTTGCTTCGGAAGGGGTCCTTTACTTATTCTAAAAAAAAAAAAAAATCAATAAATAAAAAAGTTATGAATTTTTTAAAATAGGACCCTTATTTTTGCCCACCCTGTATATATATATACATATATTTGAGAGTATAAAGGTCCTCTAGTTTAAGAGTTTCCATTAACCTTGTATGTTTTTGAAGTATATTTTTATAGAGTATATGGAAATCAGACCCCTTGAACCCATGGAAGAATCTAACTGTCTCCCCCCATATAATGAACCTGCCATTGAACGGGTATTTCAGCTAGTTTTCGTTTTCCTTCTTAAATCTAAATTAAAGATTATTATAAAAAAGAAATATGTTTCTTTGAAACTCAACTCCAAATGTTCATGTAAAAGCCGGAATATTACGAAACGAAAACCACCGTATAAGGAACATTCGTTCCGGTGTGCAGTTTTTTATTGGCTCATTTTACTTTTCATATTTGTATTTCCGGCAATTTTGCAAATCGAAAACGTGATGCTTACCGAGATCAAAAGTGGTTGGATGTCATCGAGGAAGTCAACACTGATACCCGACAAGTGAATCGGGTGAGACGAGTAATGTGGGAAAATCTGCCCCGGGTACACGATATGTTTGAGGGGTGGGTGAGTCAAGATATGGCTTTTTAGTTTATCGTTATTTCTTCCTGATTTTCTTCGTCTTTCTCTTTTTTCGTCTTTTCTTCTTCATCGTCATCCTTCTCTTCTTTTTTTTTCTTTGTCGTCATCTTTCTCTTCTTTTTTCTTCATCGTCATCTTTCTCTTCTTTTTTTTCTTCGTCGTCATCTTTCTCTTCTTTTTTTTTCTTCGTCATCATCTTTCTCTTCTTTTTTTTCTTCGTCGTCATCTTTCTCTTCTTCTTTTTTCTTCATCGTCATCTTTCTCTTCTTTTTTTTCTTCGTCGTCATCTTTCTCTTCTTTTTTTTCTTCGTCATCATCTTTCTCTTTTTTTTTCTTCGTCGTCATCTTTCTCTTCTTTTTTTTTCTTAATCGTAATCTTTCTCTTTTTTTTCTTCGTCGTCATCTTTCTCTTCTTTTTTTTCTTCATCGTCATCTTTCTCTTCTTTTTTTTTCTTCGTCATCATCTTTCTCTTCTTTTTTTTCTTCGTCGTCATCTTTCTCTTCTTTTTTTTCTTCATCGTCATCTTTCTCTTCTTTTTTCTTCATCGTCATCTTTCTCTTCTATTTTCTTCGTCGTCATCTTTCTCTTCTTTTTTTTTCTTCATCGTCATCTTTCTCTTCTTTTTTTTCTTCGTCATCATCTTTCTCTTCTTTTTTCTTCGTCGTCATCTTTCTCTTCTTTTTTTTTCTTCATCGTAATCTTTCTTTTTTTTTTCTTCATCGTCATCTTTCTCTTCTTTTTTTTCTTCGTCGTCATCTTTCTCTTCTTTTTTTTTCTTCGTCATCATCTTTCTCTTCTTTTTTTTTCTTCGTCGTCATCTTTCTCTTCTTTTTTTTCTTCATCGTCATCTTTCTCTTCTTTTTTTTTCTTCATCGTCATCTTTCTCTTCTTTTTTCTTCGTCGTCATCTTTCTCTTCTTTTTTTTTCTTCATCGTCATCTTTCTCTTCTTTTTTTCTTCGTCGTCATCTTTCTCTTCTTTTTTTTCTTCATCGTCATCTTTCTCTTCTTTTTTCTTCATCGTCATCTTTCTCTTCTTTTTTTTTCTTCATCGTCATCTTTCTCTTCTTTTTTTTCTTCGTCGTCATCTTTCTCTTCTTTTTTCTTCATCGTCATCTTTCTCTTCTTTTTTCTTCGTCGTCATCTTTCTCTTCTTTTTTTTTCTTCATCGTCATCTTTCTCTTTTTTTTTTCTTCGTCGTCATCTTTCTCTTCTTTTTTTTCTTCATCGTCATCTTTCTCTTCTTTTTTCTTCATCGTCATCTTTCTCTTCTTTTTTTTCTTCATCGTCATCTTTCTCTTCTTTTTTTTCTTCATCGTCATCTTTCTCTTCTTTTTTCTTCATCGTCATCTTTCTCTTCTTTTTTTTTCTTCATCGTCATCTTTCTCTTCTTTTTTTTCTTCGTCGTCTTGTTCTGGTTCGCCATTTTCTTTTTATCGTTTTTGTTTTCTTCTTTGTCTTCTTGTTATTTTTTGTCTTTTTTCTTCCCTTTCTTCTTCGTTTTCTTTAATTTTCAACTTCTTTCTTGTTCTTCACATTCTTCTTCGTTTCTTTCGTTTTTTCTTTGTCGTCTTCTTCTTCGTTGTCTATTTTGTCTTTTTTTTTCTCTTTTTGTAATTTTTCTTCTTTTTCTTCGCTTTTTATTTATTTATTTATTTTTTTTCGTCTTCCTGTTGTTCTTCGTCCTTTTTTTCTTCTTTCGCTTTTTCTTCCTCGTCTTTTTCTTTTCCGTCTTTAATCTTGTGATGTTCATCTTATTCGTCGTTTTCGGGTTTTTCCTTCTTCTTCTTTGTCTTTTTTCTTTCACTCCATTAAAGAAGAAAAAGAAGAAAAAGAAGAAGTAGAAGAAAAAAGAAGAACAAGAAGAAAAATAAAAAGAAGAAGAAAAAGAAGAAGTAGAAGAAGAAGAAGAAGAAGAAGTAGAAGAAAAAAAGAAAAAGAAGAAAAAGAAGAAGAAAAAGAAGTAGAAGAAGAAAAATAAGAAAAAGAAGAAGTAGAAGAAAAAAAGAAAAAGAAGAAAAAGAAGAAGTAGAAGAAGAAGAGGAAGAAGAAGAAAAAGAAGAGGAAAAAGAAGAAGAAGAAAAAGAAGAAGAAAAAGGAGAAGAAAAAGAAGAAGTAGAAGAAAAGAAGAAAAAGTAGAAGTAGAAGAAAAAGAAGATGAAGAAGAAAAAGAAAAAGAAAAATAAGAAAAAGAAGAAAAAAAAGAAAAAGCAGCAGCAACAAACGAACGGAAACGAGAGAGAAAGAGTAAGAGTGAAAGAAGAAAAATCAGATACAACAAGAAAAGAATACGAAACGAAAATTAAAAGGAATAAAAAGTAAAACACGATTATTTGTTTCTTTTTTCACTACAAAACAATAAACTGTCTGGGATCAAATGGTAGTATCTGTTCGAATTCTACACTTAGTCTATTATTTGAACTGCCGATTTTATTCGTTAGAAATCTTCAATTAAGATAATTTGCAAAAGACACATAAACAGCAATTTATCCTTTATCTTTTGATTAGAAGCGAAGTGTAGTATCTGTTCTGATAAAACACGTCATCTTATCTGAACTCCGTCGGTGAAGAAAAAAGTCATTCTAGACCGACGCAATTTTATATTTGTTCCAATCCAGAGTGCCCCTTTTGGGGGAGCTGAATGTTCCCCACATTAAAAACCGACCTTGTGTTTAACTTTGCCCTCGTGGTATAGGCAAGAAAATAATTAATGTAATAAATATTTAACAATTAATACATTCATTAATTAAAATAATTAATTCATTCTATTAACTAAATAATGAATTGATTAATTAATAATTAATGAAGAAAATAATTAAGAAAATAAATAAGTAAAAAGTAATGAAATTATGATTAATTAATTAAAAGAAATAATTAATTCTTAAAATAAATAATTAATTGATAAACGTAATTATTAATTAATAATTCATTAAAAAAATAAATAATAACCAATGTAATTAATTATTAAACAATTGATTGATAAAATAAATACCCTATGAATTAACTAATAAAATAATTACTAAAATAAAATTAATTAACTTATAATTTACTTAACACCTTTTATTTGTTTTAAAATAACAACATTCTAAACACTGCAACAACTTGTTTAATGAAATAAGATGAATAGTATATTCAATTGAAAATGTATTTAAAAAAGATGTTGTAGTTTGCTTGAAGCATTGTTGTTCTTCTTTTCTTCTTAAAACTGTGTTCTGCGGCTACGGTAGTCAAATGACATCCCGTAGCTGCAATCAGTCATCCATGCTAGTCACAGGCCATCTGGCCTTGTCATGCGCAAGTTGTCGTAAGCAATGAAGTTGTTTCGCTGTACATAGTGGTCTTAGTCCCGCCTGCTTGAGGTCAGCACGTAGTGTGCCCATCAGATTTGTGCAGTGACGTCTTAGTCGCGGTTTCTAGGCTTGCGAGCCGGTAACGGCAAAGTCTAGTGCCCTCTGTGCGGGAGTGTCAGGGTCTATTCGTAGGACATGGCCTAACATAGACCATCTGTGTTCAGCGACCTTTGTGGAGAGGGGTTTTTCGTTGCACAGCTCGTATAGTGCCTTGTTGCTGATGAGTTTTTTTTCAGCCAGCAGTGACCTGTGATGGAACGGAGGTGTCTGCGGTGGCACGCATCCAGCTTGTCAAGCATGGCTTTTGTTATTGCCCAGCTGTTGCTATTGTAGAGTATGATGGACACGCAGTACGCATTATAGAGACGGAGTCTAGTCTTCAACGGGATCTTGGTTCGTCGGCTCCAGAGTTTATGTAATGAATGAAACGCTACATTGCCATCTATACAGCGGGCTGTGACGTCTGTAGTGCTGCACAGCAGGGAGCCCAGGGTGTTGTTCTTTCGCCAGCTCTCATTGCCGCGGAGGGTCTTGCCTTGTGGGTCCAACTCTGTTACTTCTGCAAGATATACATGGCTAAACTCTGTTTTCATCTCGTTCATGAAGAGATTGTCCGTTTTCAGTTTCTCTGCCGCTATTGGCTGGAACTGATTTAGAGGTTTCTTTTTTACGTCCAGGAAATCAACGCATTGTTAGTAGTCTATAAGGGAGTTTGGTGCTTGAAATCAATAAAAATGCAATATTTGGTTGAAGACAATGTTTGATAGAAAATTATACGACCAAAAAAGGTAGATAATCATCAATATTGAAAACGTCATTAATTATCGATACAAATGTATTATCGATAAAAATAATTGTAGAAAAAGATTACTAAAAAAAAGATAATTTAAAGAATAATGATAATAAATAATTTTATGTAAAACTGCTCTAAACATAATTCACAACACGTCTGTTTCCAGCTTATAGGCGAATATCTGGCTTCGATTTAACTGGATTTTTTTTTTGCGAATGAGGTTTTACCTGGAAATACAAAAAAAATTAAAATGACACTATGTCATATTTGTGTACATTGTTTAAAAGGCTGTTGTAATTTGCTTGAAGCATTGTTCATAGTGTATACGAGGTTTGCTGTTCGAAAACGGTGAAAATGAAATGGCTGGTTGAAAACTCTGATAGAAAATGATACGGGACATAGCTAGATATTGTCTTTATATTTACCTTTTTCTTGTATGATTTTCTATCAAACAATGTCTTCAACCTAATATCGCATTGTAACTCCCTTCAAATATTAAACTTGTGTCATTTGAAAATGAAATTGAAGTATTTATTTGTTTAATTGCGTTATTTTCATACCTTTTTTATACTCTGTTTACAACAGATTCGCACTTGTTAACGTTTTATGAATGAGAAGTTGTGTTCAGGTCACACCTTTAAAAACTGTATGAAATCTTTCAAACAGAAATGATTTTCGTAATTTCTAAAGTGAGGACGTAGTGATTATTTATTTTAGTAATTGTTTATTTTATTAATGAAGTATTTATTTCGTTAAATATTTATGTAATTAATAAATATCTATTGGTAAACTATTTATTTTGTCAATTAATTATTTATTTTATTTAGTTTTAGTTAGTTTTCATCTTACTTATATTAACTCTAACCCAAAACAAGGCAGTTTGCCACTGTGACGTAAGGATCTACTGTGATGTAAGGATCTACTGTGATGTAAGGATCTACTGTGACGTAAGGATCTACTGTGATGTAAGGATCTACTGTGATGTAAGGATCTACTGTGACGTAAGGATCTACTGTGACGTAAGGATCTACTGTGAATATGGATCAGATTAATAAGGGCACCGTAAGTGCGGAGTTGCCCAGCAATATGCTTGTTCACATTTCATATTGCATTTAAATATCTGCATTTTTGTAAAGTCAGGAAAATAAGGAGCAGGAAAGGAATTCCAAAAGGCACGTAGTTCGAGGAAAAAAACTATTAGAGTAGAAAGCCTTCCGGCATCTGGGTACCTCTACAGTGAAGAATGGGATTTTGATGATTGCCTGGTTTAAGGGGGTTATTTACGTTGAGGGGACACAAGTGAAACAAGTTCGTCTGCGCACATTACATTGTAGTACTTGTAAAACAAGCGCAGGGACGCGACATTTCGGCGATGGGACAGGGACTGGAGCTTGGTATACAGTGCGTGACCGATTAGATTAGAGGCTCTTTTCTGGATCTGTAGACATATATGATACTGACAGGTGAGAAAAGTTTTCTAGCCTGGTAGATGGAATCCACCTTCTTTGCAGCAGACTTGGCAGTATCTTCTACGTATTTGTTCGAATTCATATTACCCGTGAATGTTAGGCCGAGGAGTTTTAATGTTAGATTATCAGGTAAGGTTCTATTGATGATGGCAATCGATGGGTGGAATTGTTTCTTATAATTGATAAAGAAAAGGAGCCTTAGCATCAAAGTTAACCGTCCAGTATAGACTGGAGGTCATTTTCTAAGAATTCAGGCATTGCGTTTCGATATATTGGTGCAATTATTCTCTAAACCAATTTATAAATTAATTGAATAGTCGACCAATATTCCACATTTTGTAAACTTTTAGCTAATTAGACCGTCGTCTCTGTATAGTGCAACGTTTTCTTTGTTGTTTTTTTCTGGGCGATTTGTTTCTGATTAGAGTTCATACTATCTCGCACATCTGAAAAAAAAACCCAGAGCAATAAGAATTCAAATATTAATAACTGATGAAAATAGAGAAACAAATTGATTGGTTTATTGATCAATTAATGGATTGATTGGTTGATCGGGAATTATGAACTAATCACATTTTTAATCGAAGTAAGTCTAGAGGAGGCATACAACCACTTAATGTAAGGAGCTAAAAGAAGGAAAGATGGTTGACGAAAATTAGCCTAAGTCTTTAAAAAAGCAAGACTATAGATATAAGGAAAACCGCCAGAAAGTAAAAGAGTTCCACATGGCTGCAGTTCTTGGAAAGAAGCTACTGGAATAGGAAGATATTTCATAACAAAGTATCAGAACAGCGAAATTATTAAGATTGCTAGATGAACGAGTCAAACGAGCTGAAACAAAGGAAGCAGAGAATAAATAAGACAATAGAAGAGACTGAGTCTAGCAACATCGCGTTTGTGAGATAAAGGAATAAGGAGGAGTGAACCAAATTACAGATATGCTTCTGAGACTTACAATAACCATAAAATTGGACATAGATTACCCAGCCCAAATATGATAACAGTATTACATACAAGGTCTGATAGTAGATTTATAGAGATAGACCATAGCCTAAGGTGTGAGAAAGTGTTTCGAGCGATAGAAAAAAACGCACTTTATGAAAAGCAGAAAGAGCAATGGATCTAATGTATAAACTCCAGAAAATATTTGATGAGAAAAAAAACAGAAGTTTCAAAATCGAGTTTTCCTTAAGAACAGAGAAATCCGTGAAAATATCAGGAAAATAAAGGTCACACTTACAATTGAAAGGCACAAGCTGAATCTTTAAAAATATTCGACGTAACAGGCCATTTCTTTCAGATCCTAATCCACAACCAAACTCGAATCAACTTCCAGATCAGCTGCATATTTCAACTGTTATTTTAATTATTAATCAATAAAATAATCAACAAACTAAATAGTAAATTAATACAATAAATAGTGAATTAATGAAATGAATATTTAGTTAATAAATTTCATAAATAATTTAAAAAAATAAATAATTAATAAAATAGCTCATTTATAAAATCTAATAAAATAACGAATGAAATAAGCAATTAATAAAATAAATAATTTATGGATAAAAATAAATAATGATTTGATTAATTGTATAATTAATTAATAATTATTTAATAAAATGAATAATTAATTAATAGAATAAATAATGACATAAATAATTAAAACAAAAAAATAATAAAATTGATAATTTACAAAATATAATTACATAATTGATAAAATAAACAATTAATAAAATAAATAATCATTTGATAAATTGTGTAATTAATTTATTAATTATTTAATAAAATGAATAATTAATTAATAGAATAAATAATTACATAAATAATTTAAAAAAATAAATAATTAATAAAATAGCTAATTTATAAAATCTAATAAAATAATGAATAAAATAAGCAATTAATAAAATAAATAATTTATTGATAAAAATAAATAATCATTTGATAAATTGTGTAATTAATTAATAATTATTTAATAACATAAATAATTAATTAATAAAATAAATAATCAATTTAATCAAAAAATAAATATCCAATGAAAACTAACACAGAACGATACGAACATACATGTTTATAAACAAAATAAAATAACAAAATAAAAATATAATAGATAAATAACTAAAAATATTTCCGCACATATGTGCTGTTAAAAATAAAAATCGCAAGAAAGCTTTATGAAGTACTTACTTGTGATGAAAAAAAACGTTCACCGAAATTTACAGAAATTAATCTACTAGTTTTGTTTTAGTAAATTTATTTCCGCACATATGTGCGTTTATACAAAAAAATGGCACACAAAAGATGATTACTCTTCCTTTGATTCAGAATAAAAATAAAGATGGAAAATAGAAGTTACGTACACAGAAAATAATACAGTTACAAATTATATGGAAAATAAACAACGAATAAAAATAAAAAAATAGAAATAAAGAACAGACACATAACAAATAATAAATTTTATTATTTGTTATGTGTCTGTTATTTATATATACAGATAATTTCTTAAAAGCCCCCCCCCTCCAACAAAAGTAAATAAATATAACAAAATAACAGGACAACCGAAAAAAGGCGAACTATAAAATAACAGGAAGTAAAATGCCACGGTATGATCACCAATAAGGAATTCGACCCCAGCATCCGAAGTTTGGCCGTCTGACGATATCGCGCGCGCGAGAAACAATGGTATAAAAAATTACGTAGCCATGATAGAGCAAAAAAGAGAGAATGAAAACAAGAAAATATGAGAGAATAGAAGAAAGGGGAAAGAGAAGACATTAACGAAGAAAATAGAGGGACACACTCGTATATTGACGCAAAGCGAAAGATACCGGAAGTAAAGAATAGGAGCAGGCGGAAGTTCATTTTGACATGTTTTATCTCCTTTTTATTTATTTTTTTCAAGATATACTTTTAATATGTTACTATTTACTTTTTAGTAAATTTTCTGATTTTTGAAAACGCATAAATCTAAGTTCTGATTTGTGAATTGAACTCGTTGAAAATAGAGGAAAACACTCGTATATTGGCGCAAAGCGACAGATACCGGAAGTAAGGAATAAGAGCAGGCGGAAGTACATTTTGACATTTATTTTTTTCACTTTTTATTTATTTATTTTTTCAAGATATACTTTTATTATGTTACAATTAACATTTTTAATACATTTTCTGATTTTTGAAAACGCATAAATCTACCTTCTGATTTGTGAATTGAACTCGTTGAAAATAGAGGAAAACACTCGTATATTGGCGCAAAGCGACAGATACCGGAAGTAAGGAATAAGAGCAGGCGGAAGTACATTTTGACATTTTTTTTTCACTTTTTATTTATTTTTATTTCAAGATATACTTTTATTATGTTACAATTAACATTTTTAATACATTTTCTGATTTTTGAAAACGCATAAATCTACCTTCTGATTTGTGAATTGAACTCGTTGGCAGCCTGTTGGAATACCCTACAAGGCTGAAGAGCCAATCGAGCAGAAAAATATAAGCGACCCTTGAAAAATAGAGGGAAAGCCGACACCTTGTGATATCCCTGGGATCGGACATTTTTAAAGAGGTTAATCTATACTGTCTCTTCGCGCCGGTAATCCGAGAGCCAAAAGTCAGAATCAAATGATAGATATTAATGACACTGCAAAATGTTGGCAATTTTAATGGCGGCACAAGTACTCAGCCTTACTCGAGTCAAAAACGTGGAGAATTAAGTGCCATCAAATTTTAATATTAACAGAAATAGAGTCGGTGGGTTTGTTTACTGAAAGGAGCATTGACTTATTGTCGGGAAAGAGATATGATCTCGCTAATAGAATTTTAATGGCTGTACCAACAAACAAAACCTGTTGGAATTCCCTCCCTTCTCCCTGTTTCACTGACTGTACCAAGATGAAGAAATTTAAATGTAATGTGAATAAAACTCTTGCTGCACAACTCTCCAACTTAGATCTGACCCCTAATTATAGTTGCCCCTTACGTCTCATTGGCAATATGCCCTGTTTGGAGTGTATATAAAAAATATCTGAAAATGCCCTGTTTGAGGTGAGTATAAGTATATAAGAAAATAATAAGAAATTTGTTTTTTAAAACAGACTAATTATGTAGTGTATGATTCAGTAAGTTCAATGATGCAAGCATCTTTTGTCTTTGGCAGTAATTAATAAACAAAATAAATAAAGAAGTTTCTAAAAAATTTTCCGCTGATGACAATTACAAGACAAAACAATTGAGGTTTTCATCACGTGACTTTATGAGTTAGAAATACCGAGTTGGGACAAAGAATCGGTAAATATTCTAACCAATGCAACCAAGTTTTTCTTATTTAGATAGTCACCGGAGAGGGTACAAGGGTCAGCGTTAGGGGTAGGGTTAGTGGGGGGGGCTATCACTGGTCAAATTGTCTGTCTGCTTCGGTACCATGATTGAACATCGGTTCACAAACTCCATGCACAAAATGATATCTCAATACTTGCGACTTGACAGTTACATTAAATTTACCTTTTGGCTGCGATCAAAGTGTAGTATCTGGTGTGATACTAAACTTCATCTGTTCTGTCCTAAATCAGTGAAAAAAAATTGAAGGTATTTTACTCTCACGTTTATATCGACTACAACTATTCACTCACTTACTCAGAGAAATCTTCTTCATAGGATAACTATTTCTAAGTAGCACCGTTAGTATTTCATTCTTCTATCCTGCTATTGCCAACTAGCGACTCTACATTTTCGGCCTAAATAATGAACGCAATTAAAATTTAAATTAAATTAAACTACATCTTATTCAAGTGTTTTAATTGACTATTCAAAATACTTTCTTTAACATTCCAACTTGATGGAATAAACAAATAACAGATTGGCATTAACATAACACATAGAAGTCTTCATCGTAAATACGATAATAGTCATTCATATTTTTAAGTATGCTTTATAGAACATCAGAACCACCAAGAGTAAAAAATATCTAAAAACTTAATTACAGGCCTTTAAACACCGTACATGGTCAGATGTGGTGATTATATATATATATATATATATATATATATATATATATATATATATATATATATATGCAAACATTGTTAAAAATAACAAAATTTGTCTGTTAAATTCCACCTTTTTATTTTTTATTTTTTATTTTTTTAAAATATTTTCCTTTTTTTATGTTTTTTTGTATTAAAATAAATTAAAAAAAAAAAATGTTTCGTAGGTTTCACAGGTTTCACGACAGTTTTGTTTTATTCGTCGAATCATCCTCGGGTGTCAAAAGTAAATGAACAAAATAGCTGGAGAAAGAAGAGATTTTTAAAAAGACGGTTGAGAAACGCGCATAGAACGTTTTCCGCATTGCCCCAGGAATGTCGTTGACGATTTTAAATTCAGCAACGCTGGATAGCATCACAGAACAAAATCGCTTACGTAATAAAAATAGGTATAATTAAACGGACGAATTCTGTGATTTGAAATAACGTTTGCATAAATCAGAAAATGCTGCCTAAATTCACATAATGTATATATATATATATATATATATATATATATATATATATATATATATATATATGCTAAACTGATCGCCATAGTGTTGAAGGCTACAATAATACACTTATGCATATCCGGCCATCGCACGTTCACGGGTCCCGCTAATCCCGCTGGTATTAATGATATTTTTGAACTTTAAAAGTTACATTTCAAGTTTTGCATCACATTTAAAATATGTTCGCACTTTTACACGTTTTTATTTACATCCAGGCACATTTTAAGACATTTCAAAGGAAAGTATATTTATTTACTTCTTGTTCAGTAGGTTTGACACTAGGTAAGACGAGGTTTTCAAAAGTTAGTTCACGAGGTCACATGTACTTTGTGTTACAAAAATACCAGAGCTGTGCCGGCGAAATTCCCCGGTGGGTGCGCTTAAAGCAATTCACCATAAACAGAACACTTCTCCAACTGTCTTCATAATATTTTTTTTTAATTGTAAAAAAAAGAAATAAAGAACCCCTTATATATATATATATATATATATATATATATATATATATATATATATATATATATATATATATATATATATATAGTGAATGTTTTTATTCGAACACATACAAGGTCTGCTACACTGGCATGTCGATGTAATCGATCTACAGCTATCGAGAGCTGAGGTCTCATCAGGTAGAACGTTTTTTTCTTGATCCGACCCGGTCGGTGAAGTCCAGGAAGAACAGACCGGGTCGGATCAAGAAAAAAGCTTTCTGCCTGATGAGACCTCAGCTAGCAATAGCTGTAGATCGATAACATCGACATGCCAGTGTTGCAGACCTTGTACATGTTCGAATAAAAACATTCACAATACAGCTCTATATCTTTATTGAGCACTCTTCTGTAAGCCCGGTTTGATTCCCTTTGGATTTCTACCCTGTGGATTTTTACTCTACCTGGATTACTATATATATATATATATATATATATACCTATACAGGGTGATTC
>OY744534.1:81234662-81252162 GCA_963556195.1 Sepiola atlantica | reverse complement strand
ATAAAAAAATGAATGTGCCATAATTATCACTAACATTTTCGATTCTTCGTCAAATCATCTTCAGGTGACAAAAAAAAACAAGGCTTGAAATCGGAATCGGAATCGGTAATTGTATCGGAATCGAGAATTTAGAACAGAATCGGTAATCGCATCGGAATCTGGAAAAATACTTGAATCGTCCCATCACTAATATAAACCAATATCAGTATGGTTTATTTGGGAGAACGAAGATTTAAGCGTGATTGCATATGTGTAGCCATTTAATATTCATTGACATAATAGTATTATATATATATATATATCTTTCTTTCTCTCTTTTTTCTCTCTTTCTCTTTCTCTCTCTTTCTTCCTCCCTTCTCTCTCTTTATATATATATATATATATATATATATATATATATATATGCATTTTGACGATTCAAATGATATTTCAAAACTTGTTCCAAATAATGAGCAGATACAAATGTATTAACGTTTTACTTTACAGCTGTTTCTAGGCAGTGTTTATATAATGAGTAAATTTTTAAAACACTTTATTCCTTTCATAACTTCGTCGGTGTCCAGCAAAAATACATAACAAAAACAACGTTTGAAAAAATTACGAATCCACCTGAACCTATGAAAAATTCACAAGATATACTTGTTAAATGTCTCGTTAAACACTATTAATTATTAAAACTAATTCAACATCACATATTATAACAACCCATGAAAGAGGCTTAATATATATAATTATTCATTAATAAACATAATTTTCAAAATAAACTCATATACATGCGTTTTATGCTAAACCTGCAATCGTCAGTATGGGAGGAAAAAATCCCTGTCGGTCACACGGTTCGAACCCTGGTTCGAAACTCATGTTTGACTTTGTATTCGAAGTGCACCAATGCTCCACCACAGATTGTCGAGAAATAGGATTAAAACTAACATCTAAATAGCAAACACGGCGGCTATCCAGCAAGCAGTCGAAAGAACTCAATAGGCGTGGCCCAGAGTTATGCATAACGCAGAATGAGGGCTTGTTGTCAACTTCACTTACAGTGTTCTATCTTGCGAGAGTTTTGAATAATTAATTAATTAAAAAAATATTTTCACAATAAACCCATATACGCATGTGTTTTATGCAAAACCTGCAATCGTCAGTATGGGAGGAAACAATATAGGTGCGTGGTTGTGAGCGGATATGTGTGTGTTTCTGTGTGTCATATTATGCGTTGTGTGTGTTGTTTCATGATTTTCCTGAAATACAATTATTTACCGACATCAGTTATTAAAAGAAATACAATATAATAGAAAAATGTGTTTTTTTCCCCCAGAGAGATATTAAGCACAGGTCTCTTAATATCCAATAATTTGACTATTTGGCGATTTAGTCGTTTCGTAGCCAGAATGGCGGAAAATGAACCGTCTGCTAATTTCTAGTTTTCCCCGCCATCACAA
The DNA here is from genome assembly GCA_963556195.1 of Sepiola atlantica. Lineage (NCBI taxonomy): Eukaryota > Metazoa > Mollusca > Cephalopoda > Sepiida > Sepiolidae > Sepiola > Sepiola atlantica. The sequence goes on along the minus strand of OY744534.1, from coordinate 81,250,720 downwards.
ATGAGTAAGTAAACCCAAATAAATTGTTTTGGACTAATTTCCCAGCTGTATTTCCTTTCAAAATTATTTAAGGTTAATTTGAAATAAGTCCAAAACAACAATTTATTTGGGTTTATTAACTCATTTGTGAATGCGGAAATTAGCAGACCGTTTTATTGTCTGCAATTTTGGCTGTGAAACGATTAAATCGCCGACTATTTTTCGCGGCTTCTATTTTTTTTGTTTTCCATTCCCCTATTTAAGCTCTGATGTAAAATCCAGGCTATCCGCTTAGCGCTTCTACAAGCAGAGGAAACATTAAAATGTTGTCATACCAGATAGCTTCTTTTTTTCTTTCTTTTTCTCTTTTTTTTTCTTCTTTTTTTCTTTTTTCTTTTTTCATTTTTTTTTTCTTCTTTTTTTTTTTTCTTTTTTTCATTTTTTTTTCTTTTTCTTTTTGTTTTATTTTGTAAATTTTCCGGCGACTCCCGCCACCGAGTGATTTCCCCGGGAGACCCGAACGACTTAATCGTCTCTCCATTTACATCGTAATTTACAGTTAAAGTTACTGCCAGACGCAATGGGTCCTAAAATATCAAGGGAATGGAATGGAGATTAGAACATTATAAAGGAGACGGAACTGATGTTCAAATAGAGAAAAAAACAAATCGGGAAAGACTGTTCCAAATAAGAAGGACTGTTAGTAACTTCATTATGAAGTCATACAGTTGACTTCATAGTTCAGGATTATTTATGAGAAGTGAATAGACACCCCATAGTGTCGACTGAGGGTTGAATCATTCCAAGCCTCTAACACGTGTTCTTATGTGTGGCAACTGTAAAAGATAAACCCATATCAGAAGTAATAACTAAGTCTATCCGACCTTCTTCAGGTGAATCTTGTCGAACTCGAGAATCTTTCTGTCGAACTCGGGAATCTGCACGGACGGAATTTCAAACAAAACCCTTTATTTAATCCACGGGGGTAGCATGCTCTCGTACCGTCCGCAAGGATCCATAACGTAACGGATAAAGGTACTAAGTCAACTGTAAAAGATAAGCCCATATCAGAAGTAATAACAAATAATAACAAGTAAATACAAGTAATAACAAAGTAATAACAAGTAATAACAAAGTAATAACAAGTAATAACAAAGTAATAACAAAGTAATAACAAATAATAACAAGTAATAACAAAGTAATAACAAAGTAATAACAAGTAATAACAAAGTAATAACAAAGTAATAACAAGTAATAACAAAGTAATAACAAAGTAATAACAAGTAATAACAAAGTAATAACAAAGTAATAACAAGTAATAACAAAGTAATAACAAGTAATAACAAAGTAATAACAAAGTAATAACAAGTAATAACAAGTAATAACAAAGTAATAACAAAGTAATAACAAAGTAATAACAAGTAATAACAAAGTAATAACAAAGTAATAACAAAGTAATAACAAATAATAACAAGTAATAACAAAGTAATAACAAAGTAATAACAAGTAATAACAAAGTAATAACAAAGTAATAACAAAGTAATAACAAGTAATAACAAAGTAATAACAAAGTAATAACAAGTAATAACAAAGTAATAACAAGTAATAACAAAGTAATAACAAGTAATAACAAGTAATAACAAAGTAATAACAAAGTAATAACAAGTAATAACAAAGTCTATCCATACATAAGATACGAACGTTATTTACGTTCTGCTGAACAACAAAAAGTAAATATTCTCGCAACGTTTCGGCCGAGGTAACCTCCGACCTTCTTCAGGTGTATCTTGTCGAACTCGAAAATCTTTTTGTCGAACTCGAGCATCTGCACGCAATTTCGAACGAAACTCTTTGTTTAATCCACAGGGATAGCAAGGATCCGTGGCGTAACGGATAAAGGTACTAAGTCGAAATTCAGTTCTAAGTGAAGGTTGAAGGTTCAATCCTCAGTGCGGGCGATACTACGAATTGCGAATTACTGAAGACTTTTACCCGGTCATGGCTGACGGAACGAGAGCATGCTATCCCCGGTGAATGAAATAAAGGGTTCCGTTCGAAATCCCCTGCAGATTCCGGAGTTCGACAAGATACACCTGAAGATGGTCGAAGGTTACATCGGCCGAAACGTTGCGAGAATAACACTTAAGACGAGAACAGTAGTCGGAACAATCCAAATGATACAAATTATCAATCCTCATCTCAAAAAGTTAATAGTTAAGAAGAAGTAAGAGATGATCTCTTTTATTCCTTAAAACCTCATTTCACACACAAGAGATGTCGCTAGCCCCTTTCTATTGTATCATTATGTTCATGGGAGCTGCTCGACTGAGCTCCAATCCATGGTCCACTCCTTTAACACACTCACAGCAAGAACTTTTTTTAGCTATAACCAGAGCAAATAAATGCTCTTTTTTTCTCTATGTACTAGCAACCAAACATAACGTCCATGAACAAAGTTTCTTTCCTAGAACAGTCCAACTGTGCTTCCCAACCGACTCCACATGGTCGTTATTAATTCTAATGTAAACAAATACTTGTGGAGCACTCATCTTTTATAATCAATTCCTCTTAAGTAATCTTCTGCCGATGCAACAAATTGTGTCCAATCATCTGGTAGTTACGATCATCGCCCAACTGACAATCTTTCTGGCTCTTGTTTAAGTGGCCCTCGGACATTGAGAAGCAGAGACCTATTAGTAAAAATAAGAGCTGCGAAATATTCAAAGTGTCTAGACGAAGAATGTGTTGTTTTTGTCTGCCTTCTTATAGACTTGTTTTAAGTTAATACGTGAGACTGTGTCTAAGCTATCTCTCTATTTTAGTAGTGTCTATGACAGTAATTTGTGTTGTTTGCCGAGATTCCCGTAGCCAAGGGGCTACGACCAGGGTTCGTTTGCCAGCCAAGAATGTGTGTAGCTGTTAATAACACGGTGTTGTCAATGACATAGGTTCCTGTGGCAAGTTGGGCCTCTCACTGTCGACAGTGCTTGTGCTTTAGCTTATACAGTCAACGCGATTGATTGGTTGAAGTCTGACATAGTCAACCAATCGAGGTGGAGTGTTTTGACAGAATTGGCCAATCACTATTAAGTATTTCAACCGAATAAACACCGAATATTTAAGAGATCTTTTTTTCTAGGGTGTTGCTGTTGTTAATGTTGTTGTTATTATTTTCGTTGCTGTTGTTGTTGTTGCTGTTGTCGTTATTGTTGTAGTGGAGGAGGAACATGGGTTTCACAAAACAGAAGTGGCTCTCATGAAGAGGGTGACCGACTCCTCATAGTAGTTTTATTTCGTTTTGTTCCACTTTTGGTAAACGTACTTCATCCCTCAAACAATGTTCAACAAAATTTGTTCACATTCGTTCAATGAAGAAATGACAGAATTTAAGGTTAGTGAATAGAATAATTGTTTAATGGTTCCGAACATAATTTAATAAAACACCAGGAAGAACCGACAAACAGCTATAGATTGCCGACGATTCGTTTATTTGCGTGGGTGCGTGTTTCGACGTGGGGTTAGCTAGTAAAACATACGCCAAACAAAACTTTGGAATTTTAGAAACCAGACAACTTGACGCGAGATTTTGCTAAATAAATGGAATATTTATAAAATCATTATTTTTTTAATCCAAATTTTCGGTTTTATAAAACCCTATTTATAGTAATGCAGACAATATTTTCTTTTTTTTCTGTTTCTTCTTTTTTTTATAGTTAAAGTCTTACGACGTAGCCGAAGGTCGACGATTTTCTGGTGTTATCGAATGTCCGATCTGCAGTGAAGCGCGCTGGGGAGCGTGTGTGTACACTAATGAGCTAAGTGTTACTACAGTAAGAAACGTCGTTGAAATGATAAACTTTGTAATTTTAGTAACCAGACAACTTGACGCGAGATTTTGTCAAATAAATTTTGTAAATCGTATTTTCTGGTGTTATCGAATGTCCGATCTGCAGTGAAGCGCGCTGGAACGTGTGTGTACACTAATGAGATAAGTGTTACTACAGTTTGAAACGCCGTTGAAATGATAAACTTTGTAATTTTAGTAACCAGACAACTTGACGCGAGATTTTGTCAAATAAATGAAATATTTATTAAATCATATTTTTTTTTAATTCAAATGTTCGTTTATTTAAAACCCTATTCATATAATGCAGACAATTTTTTTTCATGGTAAAAATTTTACGACGAAGTCGAAAATCGACGATCGCTTGCTGTTATCGAATAGACTGTTTTTTAAAAATGTCCGACATGTAGTGAAACTTTCGTTTCTTTCAAACTCTATTTTTGGTAATACAGAAAATATCTTTCTTCTTTTTATCTTTTTCGTTCTTTTTTTTTTTCATGGTTTAAATAAAAATGATTATCTCATTATTAAAAGCCTAACAATTTTAGCTTTTTTTTTAGCTCGAGCTGTTAGTAAGCACTGAAGAGTTTTAAGACAAAACGCGATAAATCCAATATTTTAAATTGATATATTAAACTATCTAAGGACAAATATATCACATATAGACCTCGACTAAAAATTGATTTTAATTGTAAACAAAGAACAATTATTAAATTTTGTTAAACATGCTTTTTTATAGCATGTGCTCTTCTGAATCGTCTGATCTATTCCCTGCTTCCTTTGTTCCAGCTCGTTTGACTCGTTGGTCTACTAGTCTTCATCAATTCGCTGTTTTGATACCCCATTTTAATACAGCTTCCTATTTCAGTAACTTATTTGCAGGAACTGCAATGGGACAGACATTCATGAGCCGAAATATGAGAGCAGTACTCTATACATTGTCTGACAGTAGATTTGTAGAGATGGATAATTCTGGTTATGTAGAGTGTTGAAATGCAACATGTTTTGTAGTGATAGCTTTGTAATCGTTTTTTGCATTCAAACGTTATGTTATTTTTTTATGGAAATCGCTCCAGACAAGGCATGAAACCACTTAATGTAAGGAGCTAACTTGAACGAAAACTTATTATCGCAAAGACAGGAGATGCCTATTGACTTTAGTCTTGGAAAGACCAAGGCTATCGGTAGGAGGAAAACAGTCAGCAGGAAGAGAGTTCCACAAGTTTGCAGTTCCTGCAAATAATTTACTGAAATATGAAGCTGTATTAAAATGGGGTATCAAAACAGCGAATTGATGAAGACTACTAGACTAACGAGTGAAACGAGCTGGAACAAAGGAAGCAGGGAATAGATCAGACGATTCAGAAGAGCACATGCTATAATAGTGTTTATAAAACAAAACTGAGACCAGCACTCTCTCGCAGACGTGATGTGAAGAAGTGGTGCAGAGATACGTTTTTGAACCTTATCAACAACCCTCAAATGGGACAGACATTCACCAGCCGAAATATGAGAGCAGTACTCTATACATTGTCTGACAGTAGATTTGTAGAGATGGATAATTCTGGTTATGGATCATGTTCATCCCCCAATACCGGTTTGATGATAGTTTATTTTCTCGCAGAAAAAGTTGCTCGAAATCAAAGAAAAAAGAACGACGAACATACATTCCATTGCACTTAATCATCGATATACCGTTTTATCTATGAGTTTATTCTGCCATCAGGGGAGATGCGAGTTGCCTAAGCGCCATCATCTACCAAGAACCCACCTGGTGATACCAGATCAGGCTGCCCTGTGGCTCCCTGAGACGAAATTCACCTACATTGACGTTTTTTTTTTTTTTTTTTTTTTTTTGTAAAACTTAATTATGTTCTACAAAACCAAAAACAAAAACAACAGCCCCTCTCCCTTTCTCCCTCCCCTTTTTTATTTTTATTTTTCCTACCCTACTCCCGGTCCTGGATATGACCTTAAACTACATCCGATGGTGAGATCCGGCTTACGGACTTTGGGGAATGTGGAGCCTCCTCTTAATTACCATTGCTCCCAGGTCCACCCTGACCCGGAGTGGTAGTACCTGTTAGGGTCCCAACTATGGGTTAAATAGAAACAGATATTAAAAGGGGAAAGAAACAAAAAAGAGAAGAAAACAAGACCAGATTCGGCATTAAATAACCCAAAAAGGGTTGATATGCCGTAAAACAAAACTACCAAGAACCCACACTACATTGTCTTTTCAATAATAACTTAACTATGAAATCTGTCTAAGTCAAACGATTACACTCATCTAATCAAAATGAAATATACCTCTCCAATTAATGTGGGTAACGCAGTTTCAGAATGTACATGGTTATAAGACCAATCTTTAAAACCGTAGGAGGAGTTCCTATTTACTTGCCTCCCCATGAGAACAGAGTTAGACACAAGGTTGGTTTTTAATGTGGGGAAAATTCATCTCCCCAAAAAAAGGAAACTCTTGATTGAAACACAAATACAAATTGCCTCCTTCGTGAAGGAGTTCTCCGAGGACAAAAAAAAGGTGAAGTGTAGCATCAGAACAGATACTACACTTTGCTCCTAGCAAAAAAACAAAACAAAAAAACAAAAAACAAACAAAAAAACAAACAGACAGACAAATAAACAGACGGGAACTACATATTTTTATATAAGATATAAACTTAATAATTTGTTTATTGGAGTTTATTTTGTTTGAGTTGATGTGACTATTGCTATGTCAGATTCGACGGTCCGTTGATGGATGCCGTAGTCCCAATCATGATCATGATCACAGCCTTTTAGGCCCATGTGTTAAACGTTTTGCGAACATGCAGACAAACAAATACATACATCTTCTTCGCAAAGAAAACTCTAATTAAAAAAGCAGGGACAAGTTTTCGCAAAGTGCGCTTATTTATTCGGCATGTTTAGCGATGAAAATGGCAATTTTTAACCAAATTGTGACAGATCAACGATAACGATATTGCAAAATTAGATGGAATACACCAAATGCTATTTAAAACTGTAATGTTTCTGACCGAACTTTAACGTAACGGACAAACGAACATGCTATTTTAAACTTTAGTGTAACGGACTGATAAAAATGCAATTTCAAGCATTAGTGTAACGGACCGATAAAAATGCAATTTCAAACATTAGTGTAACGGACCGATAAAATGCAATTTCAAACATTAGTGTAACGGACTGATAAAATGCAATGTCAAACATTAGCGTAACGGACCGATAAAAATACAATTTCAAATATTAGTGTAACGGACCGATAAAATGCAATTTCAAACATTAGTGAAACGGACCGATGAAAATACTATTTTAAACTTTAGTGTAACGGACTGATGCAAATGGAATTGCAAACATTAGTGTAACAGACCGATGAAAATGCTATTTTAAACTTTAGTGTAACGGACTGATAAAAATGCAATTTCAATTATTAGTGTAACGGACCGATAAAAATGCAATTTCAAACATAAGTGTAACGGACCGATGAAAATGCTATTTTAAACTTTAGTGTAACGGACCGATAAAAATGCAATTTCAAACATTAGTGTAACTGACCGATAAAAATACTATTTTCAACTTTAGTGTAACGCATCGACGAAAATGCTATTTCAAAGTATAGCGTAACGGACCGACGAAAATCCTATTGCAGACTTTAACGCAGAATTGCAAAGCTATCACTACTAAACATGTTGCATTTTGGCACTGTAACACAGTCTCAAATCATGTTTTACATAATGTAATATCGGAATAGTTGTTTTTTGTTTACAATTAAAATAAGTTTTTAGTCGAAGTCTAGATTTGATACATTCGTCCTGGTATTGTTTTATATAACAATTTAAAAAGAAATAGATTTATCGCGTTTTGCCTTAAAACTCTACAATTCTTAGTAGCAGCTTTGTCTTAAAAAACCTAAATTGTTAGACATAGTTTTTACTAGCTCACCACACGCCGAAACACAAGCCCGCGTAAATAGACGAGTCGTCAGTAATGTAAGGCTCTTTTTCGCTTCTTCCTGGAATTTTATTAAAGAACGTTCCGAATCATGAAATGGTCACACAGTATTCTTACTCACTAAACTTAAATTCTGTAATTACTTTAATGAATGTTTACAAATTGTTTTCGAACATTGTTTAACAGACCACAAACGTTATTTCAAACATCAGCAAGATATCTAAAATGCTTTTTAAAACGTAATCACTGCAGACTAAAGTAAATTTTATTTAAAACTTAAGCCTGACAGACCAACGAAAATCCTATTGCAATCGTAAGTGTGACAGATCGACTAAACCTCTATTTCCAGACGAACTAAGATACTATTTCAAACTCATGCGTGACGGACGAACCGAGACCTTATGGTATTAAATGGACGTATCTCAAATATGATGCATCCATTCCATCTGCGTATTTAGCCAACTGAAACTTAACTGTGACAGACCGAGCGACCGACCAACAGACTGAGTTTCTCATCCAGAAGCAAGGACGCATCTTAACAAAATTAAAAAGAAAAACAAAACAGAAAAAAGACAAAAAAGAAAACGAAGTCCGTTTTAAGGGCTGGACAAATGGTATGTCTTCACTGGCAGCAAAGGCATTGCTCGCTTCCACTAACCGAGAACAATTAATATCGGAAACGCCGGCATATTTCGGGTGGAAACTCTCCGTGTCTCATCGGTTTCGGATCTTGTCCGCTGGGCGGTGTCATAGGCGACCTGTCACATACCGGCGAATTATCCAGGAAAAAATTGTAAGTTGCCCGAGCCAGGAAAAACACGGAAACATTTACCGAAATATTTGCTTGCCTCAGTTTGTACGAGATATGTAAACACGAAGACGCAGTTTCACATAAAAGAAGAAGAACAAAAAAACATATGAAAAAGGGTTTGGTATTTTTTTACTATCTTACCCGGCGTATTTTACCCCCTAAAAAAGTTCAAATTCTACTTTTTTTGTGCAAATACATTTAAACAGCCTAAAAAAATATCCGCAAAGAAGGAATTAAAAAAAAATTTAAATATTTAAAATTTTAGAGTGGGGGATCATTTTCCTTTATAAATTTAACGTAAAATGAGCACCCATTTCCTGGCCACTTAACATTAAACGAGACATGTAATCGACTTGAGTTTTTAATTTTATGTGTGTGGGGGGGGGTAAAAATAAAAACACGTAAAAATTTAGCCAATTAATTTTTTTTTTGTGGGGGAGGTAGGTTTAGGGTTAGGGTTTAGGGTTTAGGGTTTAAGATTAGGGTTTAAGGTTAGCGGTAACGGTTAGGGGTAGCGGTTAGGGTTAGGGTTTATTAAATAAGTAACCCCCCCCCCAAATAATAAATTGGCTAAATTTCTACGTATTTTTATTAAGTAAAAAAAAAATCCCCACACAAAATCTAAATTGCCTAAATATCTACGTTTTAATGAAATAAATACCCCCCCCCCCAAAAAAAAAAACGAAATTGGCTAAATTTTTATGTGTTTTTATTACCCCCCCCCCACAAAAGTCGGTTACATATCTTGTTTTACGCTAAGTGGGCAGGAAATGGGTGCTTAGTTTACGTTAAATTTATAAAAGAAAGTGATCCGTTTCTATAATCTTAAATTTTTTTTTTTTTTAAATTCCTTCTTTGTGGATATTTTTTTATGTTGTTTAAGTGTATTTGCACAAAAAAAGTAGAATTTGAACTTTTTTAGGGGGTAAACTGCGCCGGGTAAGATAGTAAAAAAATACCCTTGTTTATTTACATAATGTGAGTTGGTATTTTTTATAGAATCACTCCCATCTCCAAGCCGGGCTCTTCCTGAGTATTTTGGGCCGTTAAAAACAACTACTTTATTTAAATTAGGGTTAGGGTCAGAATTCCAAAATCGTTCCCAGGGCACTAACCCCCCCCCCCAAAAAAAAACACCCGATTGGAGACGGGAGTGATTCTATAAAATTAATCTATTAAGTTAGAGAGACTCTTTTTTAGTGGTTGGTGCACCAGCCCAGATGTGGCAACAATACTCTATGCATTGGCGAATGGTGGTTTCATAGTGATATAGCATACTGGCAGGTGTGAGACATTCTCTAGCTCGGTAGAGAGAACCCAATTTCTTTGCAGCAGACTTGGCAGTATCGTTTAAATATTTAATTTTTTAAAAAATTCTTTCTTTGCAGATATTTTATTAGGCTGTTTAAATGTATTAGCACAAAAAAAGTAGAATTTGAACTTTTTTAGGGGGTAAACTGCGCCGGGTAAAATAGTAAAAATTTACCATGGGTTTTTTCTCATTAAATATGTCTATTGAATTGCAGCGTTTAGATGACAATCTTATTCAAACGTGACAGACTGACGAACCGACTTTCAACTGAGCGTACCAAGCGATTTTTACAACAAGCGTTAATAGATTTTGTTGAGATCGACTCCCAAATAAACAAGTATGGCCATTCTTAATATGCGTCCATTCAAATTGCGCGTTTATCAATAATGAAATAACTATTTAAAACTTAAGCCTGATAGTTTTATCGACAGATAGACAGAGCCTCTTATGAACAGACGTAGACACAACTAAAAATGCTATTTCAGAATTAAGCGTTACAGACTTTGCGACTGATTGTGTGACAGAGCCTCCTATTGAAATGTCTGGACGCATCTAAGATAATATGCGGCAATTGAATATGCGTGTTTCTCGATGAAAATACTATTTCAAACTTAAGCATGACAGACCAACGGAAATGCTATTTCAAACTTAAGTATGACAGACCAACGGAAATGCTATTTCAAACTTAAACGTGACAGACCAACGAAAATGCTATTTCAAACTGAAATGTGACATAGAAACAAACGGACCAGCCAATGGATAGAACATCTTATAGAAACTTGTGGAAGCATCTGATAATGCTATTTCAAACTTAAGCATGACAGACCAACGGAAATGCTATTTCAAACTTAAGCATGACAGACCAACGGAAATGCTATTTCAAACTTAAGCATGGCAGACCAACGGAAATGCTATTTCAAACTTAAGCATGGCAGACCAACGGAAATGCTATTTCAAACTTAAGCATGGCAGACCAACGGAAATGCTATTTCAAACTTAAGCATGACAGACCAACGGAAATGCTATTTCAAACTTAAGCATGGCAGACCAACGGAAATGCTATTTCAAACTTAAGCATGGCAGACCAACGGAAATGCTATTTCAAACTTAAGCATGGCAGACCAACGGAAATGCTATTTCAAACTTAAGCATGGCAGACCAACGGAAATGCTATTTCAAACTTAAGCATGGCAGACCAACGGAAATGCTATTTCAAACTTAAGCATGACAGACCAACGGAAATGCTATTTCAAACTTAAGCATGGTAGACCAACGGAAATGCTATTTCAAACTTAAGCATGGCAGACCAACGGAAATGCTATTTCAAACTTAAGCATGACAGACCAACAGAAATGCTATTTCAAACTTAAGCATGGCAGACCAACGGAAATGCTATTTCAAACTTAAGCATGGCAGACCAACGGAAATGCTATTTCAAACTTAAGCATGGCAGACAACGGAAATGCTATTTCAAACTTAAGCATGGCAGACCAACGGAAATGCTATTTCAAACTTAAGCATGGCAGACCAACGGAAATGCTATTTCAAACTTAAGCATGGCAGACCAACGGAAATGCTATTTCAAACTTAAGCATGGCAGACCAACGGAAATGCTATTTCAAACTTAAGCATGGCAGACCAACGGAAATGCTATTTCAAACTTAAGCATGGCAGACCAACGGAAATGCTATTTCAAACTTAAGCATGGCAGACCAACGGAAATGCTATTTCAAACTTAAGCATGACAGACCAACGGAAATGCTATTTCAAACTTAAGCATGGCAGACCAACGGAAATGCTATTTCAAACTTAAGCATGGCAGACCAACGGAAATGCTATTTCAAACTTAAGCATGGCAGACCAACGGAAATGCTATTTCAAACTTAAGCATGGCAGACCAACGGAAATGCTATTTCAAACTTAAGCATGACAGACCAACGGAAATGCTATTTCAAACTTAAGCATGGCAGACCAACGGAAATGCTATTTCAAACTTAAGCATGGCAGACCAACGGAAATGCTATTTCAAACTTAAGCATGGCAGACCAACGGAAATGCTATTTCAAACTTAAGCATGACAGACCAACGGAAATGCTATTTCAAACTTAAGCATGGCAGAAAAACGGAAATGCTATTTCAAACTTAAGCATGGCAGACCAACGGAAATGCTATTTCAAACTTAAGCATGACAGACCAACGGAAATGCTATTTCAAACTTAAGCATGACAGACCAACGGAAATGCTATTTCAAACTTAAGCATGGCAGACCAACGGAAATGCTATTTCAAACTTAAGCATGGCAGACCAACGATGATGTATCATCCCGTGTTTAATTGGCTATTCTGCACATTGTAAAACCGATATGCAGATACACAATAGGATTATCCCCCCCCCCTTTATCAGAAACATTCTCATCGAATGTGAGGACTAAAGGACAAAGTAAAGGAAGCGAGAGTTACAAGGCTGCGGAAAGTAAACCCAGCAAGTGTTCTACTCTCCTGATTAGGAGAAGTGATTAAGTAGCGCCGACAGAACTCGAAACCGGCAGGCCGAGCTTAGAGTTTAACACTTATACACACTAGACCACGCCACTTCCATGCAGCTTTTATACTGACATTCTCACAAGAAACTGGTGAAGATATTTAAAACTAAAGCGTGACAGATCGAACTGTTAACTGACTCTTCTTCTTTTCTCTTCTCTTCTAATATATAAAGTAGAGACGTTTTTCCCCTGTACCTTCTCGGAATATAGGAAAATAACAACATGCATCACAGGCTACTAAACTATCCACTATACTACACTTATTCACTCGAGCGTGTTTTAGTAAATTTGTTATTATTTTTTTCGACATAACAATAAACATTACTTTTGGCCCGCCATCTACGTCTCTCCGAAAAACCAACTCCATATAGGTGGTAGCAAAAACTTTTCTCCCTAACAATTCTGTACTGTCACTCTACTCATCGACACCGGGAACTAATAAGCAAAGTTTAATTTTCACAAAACAGTCCGTTCTTATTTATCATTTGCCTGGTATTAATTTACTACATAATATAAAGCAATATGCAAACACTTAATGATCGCGCCCGTTCACTCCGATGATATTCTGCGAATATCAGATTACGTTCTTTCTAATTCTACCTATGACTTCCACATTTACATTCATTCCGGAATTAAGCGAATGACATTAACGAACACAGTTCCTGCAACATTTATTCATTAAACATGGCCGCTATAATTTCTTGATCAAATCGACTTCCTATTTAATTCAATAGCCGCCAAGATACTGGTATACAGCGATACATTTACATTTTCAAAATCATACACCTTAAACACGCATATTATAGAAAACTTTCCCAAATAAATGACCTAAACCGTGTCATTGTTGAACTTTATTTTTGGTCGCTAGCAGCTGCCAGTAAACAAGCTAGCTAAATTGGCCTATTTTCACATGTATTTTTAAGTGGTAACTATGGCGCCGTTGTTAAGAAGGGAGGTTTCATTATCGCCAGTTTCGACGTTCGATCCCATCCCATTCTACTCTACCACGTTTTCTTTTTCTTTTTAAAAATTTAAAACATTCACTAACACGGTAGAGGGGGCGGGGAGAACAATAGGCGGTTTCTTTTTGATGCAATAGGTAGTACTTTCTCCCGTGCAACGCCGGGCGACGGGTTCCGCTAGTCTGAAATAAAAATTAAATTTCATCTGTCCCCAATAATACAGAAACACCAAACAAAACAAAAAAAGGCAATTGGTGCAAAAAGCGACGCCACATGAATAAATGCTGTCAATTCTTCGGGTTGGCTTTTCGAAGGAATTTGCTACACCGTCGCAAATCCTACCACCAAAAAAGTAAGTAGTGCATGAGTGCAACGTTGCAAGAACCATCCGTGTTTGCTGAATCTATTTTGTCGAGCGGAAATTTGAGCCGTTTGTATCTCTAAATGTTAGGATGTTTTACCGATTCTCTGAATTTCAGCCACATCACATTACGCATATGAGGACGTCTTGAACTGACAATGAAAACAAACCTTGGATTGATTACCGATGAAAAAGCGATAAAGACACACATTATGCCAAAACAAACAAAACAAACAAAACAAACACTTGTAAACAACGAACATAACTTTCTACGAGTCGAATGATTTAACGAACTTTGCAAATAAGTGTAATATGGAATTTATATACAGGGTGGGCAGAATAAGGGTCCTATTTTTAAAAATTCATAACTTTTTTATTTATTGATTTTTTTAAATTTTTTTTTTAAGAATAAGTAAAGGACCCCTTCCGAAGCAAGCATGAGCCGTATTAGCCCTAAGGAACGTACCCTCATTTAGAAAACATTATTTTTGCTTAAAAAAACTCAAAACAGTGTAAAAAACAATACTTTAGTTTTTGTAAGTTTTAAGAAGTGTTTTTCGGCTAAAATTTGTTTTGTTTATTTCAAAAAATCTCGGAAGGGTCAGTCTACACACACATAAAGTTTGGTGAGTTTAACTTTTATTTTGTGGAAGTTATTCAAATTCAAGTTATTCAAATTTAAAGATAGGACCCTTATTTTGGCCCACCCTGACTGGCAGGTATCAGAAGTTTTCTAGCCTGGTAAAGGGAGCCCACCTTCCTTCTATTACTCTTACCATCTCTCACTGTGCGTTATTTGATCCTCACTCTTATTTTATACAGTTTTAGATAAGTTTAAACATTTCGTACTATACACACGTCGACCTAGTATATATATATATATATATATATATATATATATATATATATATATATATATATATTAAATCTGAAAGTGTTCCATCTTTCCAACGGACAATATTTTGAAATTCCTGGCGGTTGTTCTCACTCATTAAGCTATACGACTCCGCTGATGAAGGTCCGATTTTCTCGGATCTGAAACCTTGGTCCGGATGTTGTTGTAACACTTTATTTAATATTAATAAATATCATGCTCTTATTAATTATTTAGTTAATTTTACTTTTGCATTAATAATTGAGCACTCTGCTGGGAAACTCTCCCAATTAAGAAATACGGTATATATATATATATATATATATATATATATATATATATATATATATATATATATATATATATATATATATATATATATATATATATATATATAAACAGATAAAGAAAACAAAATTAAATTAATTATTTATTATAAAAGATTCACAAAAACCTTGTAGTAAAAAACAACTACTCTCCAACCCCCAAAACACTAGAAAGAACCAATGTAGTTTATAAATTGAAATGCCCTTTAGAAGGATGTACCTCCCAAAATAATAATAGCTACATTGGTTTTACAACAACTACTCTATCCCGCCGCCTCACTATGCACCTCGCAAACACTAGTTCAATATACAAACACCTACAAACGCACAACTGCCCTAGATCTGAGGTGAGACAGATATTAGTAATGAACACAAAAATAATACATTCCGAAACTAATTAAAAAAAAATTAAAAATACTTGAGGCCGTATACATAAAAACGCAGCAACGTAAAATCAATAACATTTCATACGAGACAAGTAAAACTATTTTAAAATGCTTAGCCTAATTTAGTGATATCAACCGGTGTAGCCTAATTCAATTAAAAAATAGGGACATCTTATTAAAATTACTTACTGCCTATCTCCCCCATTTTCCTTCTCTATAATTATTAGACGAGACAAAATTAAATCACTATTTTAAATTAAAAATAATAATAACAATAATAAATCAAATTAATAAATAAACGAAGAACTGTTTCAATCGTCACATCTCAAAATGTAGACGTCCGTCTTTTACGTGAACGGTTTGCCGGCGTATTTTTAAAGAAATTCCATTCTTTCACTCGATTTGTATTCATTTTTGCCATTAAAGACCTGAAGATGATTCCGGAGAGAATTGAAAACGTTAGTCAAACACACGGATCCTACATCAATTCATTCCATTTCAACGTCAAGAAGATCATTTGACGAATGGAAAAAATAAAAAAAGGAATCACTAAACAGAAGATGTCTATCGTCTTCAATAACACATGCCTTAATTAAAAATGCTGCCTAAATACACAATATATATATATATATATATATATATATATATATATATATATATATATATATATATATATATATATATATATATAT
>OY744534.1:81214662-81229662 GCA_963556195.1 Sepiola atlantica | reverse complement strand
ACAACGTAAGGGCTGACCAAAGTCTTGTCTGGCCGATACTTCTCCATATTGCATGAAGTATTCATGCCATGTTATGCCATTGAAACGTGAAGAACTGAAAACCTATTGATCTGATATAACTGAAGTGTTGCATGTTGATTACTGCTATCAAAGACCTTCAGATCTATAAATCAAAGACTAAATCAATTCTAAATAAGACCATTACCGATATTTTGACAAAGTTTGGTAACGATTGGTCAAGCGACGTGAACTATAGTCTGTACACTAAAAAAATTGCGACCGAAAATATAAGCTCCGATTTGGCAGAAGTAATCAATTAATTATTTTTAAAAACATTTCAATAAATTATTTTTCAAAACATTCTTTCTATAATAATTTATTATTTAAAACATTTTTTTCTTTAATAAATTATATTTCAAAACACTCTTTCCCTAATAAATTATATTTCTCTTAAAAATTAGTTTTTAAAACTTTCTTTATCTAATAAATTATTTTTTCAAAACTTTCTTTCTCTAATAAATTATTTTTTCAAACTATATTTCTCTTTAAAATTATTTGTTAAAACTTTTTTTATCTAATAAATTATTTTTTAAAAACTTTCTTTCCCTAATAAATTATTTTTTCAAAACTTTCTTTCTCTAATAAATTATTTTTCAAAACATTTTTTCTCTAATAAATTATTTTTTGAAAAAATGTTTTTGCTAATAAATTATTTTTTCAAAACAGTTTTTCTCTAATAAATTACATTTCAAAGGATCCTTTCGCTGTTTAATTATTAAAATTTGTTTATCTCTAATAAATTAATTTTCAAAACATTGTTTATCTAATAAATTATTTTTCAAACTTTCTTTCTCTAAAAAAAAATTTTTTCAAAACTTTCTTTCTCTAAAAAATATTTTTTCAAACTTTCTTTCTCTAATAAAGTATTTTTTCAAAACTTTCTCTCTCTAATGAATTATTTTTTCAAAACTTTCTTTCTCTAATAAATTATTTTTTCAAACTATATTTCTCTAATAAATTATTTTTTCAAACTATATTTCTCTTAAAAATTAGTTTTTTAAACTTTCTTTCTCTAATAAATTATTTTTTCAAAACTTTCTTTCTCTAAAAAAATTTTTTTTTCAAACTTTATTTCTCTTTAAAATTATTTTTTCAAACTTTCTTTCTCTAATAAATTATTTTTAAAAAACTTTCTTTCCCTAATAAATTATTTTTTCAAAACTTTCTGTCTCTAATAAATGATTTTTTCAAAACTTTCTTTCTCTAATAAATTATTTTTTCAAAACTTTCTTTCTCTAATAAATTATTTATTCAAAACTTTCTTTCTCTAATAAATTATGTTTTCAAAACTTTCTTTCCCTAATAAATTATTTTTTCAAAACTTTCTTTCCCTAATAAATTAGATTTCAAAACATTCTAATAAATAAGCAATCGTTTTTTTTAGTACGTTATTCGAGAGACTTGGGAAAAATATCGTATTTTGTGACCTATTTATCAGCATTGCTTCGGAAAATATTGTATTGTTAAATCTTTTTATATATACAACTGATACTGCCACTTGTAAAATCTCTAATATCTTATCATTTTATCTGTGAGCATTAATCCGTTTATGTCTCACTTAACCCCTCGAGATAAGAAATAAACCCAACCCATGCTGTTCTGCGCTTTCCACACCCACTCTTCCAAAGCACAACCACCCGAGGTAGCGTAACACTCCGCCACTCGATCTAAATCATTCCGCCAATTTCACATTGGCGCTTCGCTTCGGCTCAATGACGCATAAAATGCGCGCTCTTCATTTTATAATGCATGTCCAATTGAAACAGACGTCGTTAAAGTGCTACACTCTGTACCATCACAAGATGAACACGTTGATAAAAATAAAGATTTTGTCTAGAAAAAATATTCCGGAAAAAGAAAACTTACTAAGATGCGTCCATTCAATCTGCGCGTTTAGCGATGGTAATTTTAAAAAAAATCTTATTTTATTTATTTATCTCCTCTCTAGGAGGTTAGACACAAGGCCAGGTGTGTGATTTGATGAAAGTGTTTCTGTGGAGCGAACTGGATTCGAACTCGTCACACCGAAATCCTCAGCTCAGGTTGTTAACAACTTAGCCACCGTGATTTGAAACTTACGTGTTTAAACAGAGCTTACTTTAACAAAATCTAAGTTACCATGTGAAAAGCAAGGCCGTCCTCAGATACAGTTGGCTTTTAGCCAAATAACATCCAGTTAAAAGTCAAATAACATGCAGATAACAGCCAAATAACACCAAGATAAAAGCCAAATAACATCCACATAAAAGCCAAATAACATCCAGATAAAAGCCAAATAACATCCACATAAAAGCCAAATAATAATATCCAGATAAAAGCCAAATAATAACATCCAGTTAAAAGCCAAATAATAACATCCAGATAAAAGCCAAATAGTATCCAGATAAATACCAAATAATATCCAGATAAAAGCCAAATAATAAGATCCAGATAAAAGCCAAATAACATCCAGGTATAAGCCAAACCACATCCAGATAAAAGCCAAATAACATCCAGATAAAAGTAAAATAACATCCAGATAAAAGCCAAATAACATCCAGGTATAAGCCAAACCACATCCAGATAAAAGCCAAATAACATCCAGATAAAAGTAAAATAACATCCAGATAAAAGCCAAATAACATCCAGATAAAAGCCAAATAACATCCCGATAAAAGCCAAATAACATCCAGGTATAAGCCAAATAACATCCAGGTATAAGCCAAATAACATCCAGATAAAAGCCAAATAACATCCAGATAAACGCTAAATAACATCAAGATAAAAGCCAAATATCATCCAGATAAAAGCCAAATAACATCCAGATAAAAGCCAAATAACATCCAGATAAAAGCCAAATAAGATGCAGTTAAAAGCCAAATAACATCCAGATAAAAGCCAAATAACATCCAGATAAAAACCAAATATCCAGATAAAAGCCAAATAAGATGCAGTTAAAAGCCAAATAACATCCAGATAAAAGCCAAATAACATCCAGATAAAAGCCAAATAACATCAAGATAAAAGCCAAATAACATCTAGATAAAATTCAAATAACATCCAGATAAAAGCCAAATAATATCCAAATAAAAGCCAAATAACATCCAGATAAAAGCCAAATAACTAAGAATACAATTACGAATAACTTAAGACTTCTACCCGGTCATGGCTGACTGAACTACAGCAGAATAACCTCTTGGATTAAATAAAGGGTCATTCGAAAATAGTATCTATTAATGGTATTGTGCTTTGATGTTTAAACTTCAGAAAAAAAGGATTGATATGCCGTAAAAAGAAACAGACCGAACAAAAATCAAACTTTGGTCTGTTTTCGCCTGTTGAAGACCCACCCAAACCCGTTGGTCAACAGAGAAATTCTTAACTAATGAAACATAAGTCTGTTATGGACTGGCTGAGAGTGATAGGCCGGACAATTATTGAAGCAGGACACGGAGGAGCGCATAGCGACCATGCCGAGCCATCTTCCTCGTATTTGGGTTTCCAAATACTTCGTTCGCATCAGTCGTTTCCGCTTAGATCACCGCCTCCTGATTATATTCTGCCGCCCCAACAGCCAACCTTCAAGTGAACGATAGAAAAAGAAAGAAAGGAAAAGAAAAACACTGTTTTGTAAGACTAACCACCCTTTTCCCTCGGTTCCTATTTAGCTGCCTCCCCACGAGTGCAAAGTCGTACACAAGGTCAGTTTTTAATATGGGAAAAATCCAGCTCCCCCAAAAGGGGCAACCTTTCTCTCTGTTAGTATTGCTTATTTTTTATCAATTTCGTACGGTCACATTTATATATATATATATATCTGCAAGCGTATCTATCTATCTATCTATCTATCTATCTATCTATCTATCTATCTATCTATCTATCTATCTATATATCTTCTCTCTCTCTCTCTCTCTCTCTCTCTCTATATATATATATATATATATATATTTATATATATTTATATATATATTAGTGTAATAATGAAGGGAACACGTGTTTCATAAGATGCTGATTTGATCAGCATCTTATGAAAAACAGCCCAATTCTGTCTATCTATCTATCTATCTATCTATCTATCTATCTATCTATCTATCTATCTATCTATCTATCACAATCTGTTACTATGTATTTCTCTGTCTGTCTATCTAGCTATCTATCTATCTATCTATCTATCTATCTATCACAATCTGTTACTATGTATTTCTCTGTCTGTCTATCTATCTATCTATCTATCTATCTATCACAATCTGTTACTATGTATTTCTCTGTCTGCCTATCTATCTATCTATCTATCTATCACAATCTGTTACTATGTATTTCTCTGTCTGTCTATCTAGCTATCTATCTATCTATCTATCTATCTATCTATCTATCTATCTATCACAATCTGTTACTATGTATTTCTCTGTCTGTCTATCTATCTATCTATCTATCTATCTATCTATCACAATATGTTACTATGCATCTATTTATCTATCTATCTATCACAATCTGTTACTATCTATCTATCTATCTATCTATCTATCTATCTATCTATCACAATCTGTTACTCGGCATGTATCTATCTATCTATCTATCTATCTATTTATCCTTTCTCTCTCTCCCTCTCTCGCTCTCTCTCTCTCTCTCTCTCTCTCTGTCCATCCTATACCTTAAGTAAAAAGTAAAGTCATTCCCCCTCTTCATTAGTGTCCGATAGCTTTCGCAACAGACGGCACGTACATCAGTCTTATGTTTGGGATTTTTTTTTAGATAAGGATTGATAATTTGGATTATTTGAAGTATTCGGACTACTGTTCTCATCTTGAAAGTTATTGTCACAACGTTTCGGTCGATGTAACATCAATGTTGAGGGTTTGAAATAAAGGATCAGAGATAAAATCGACTCTATTTCACGGAGACATTAGTAGAACTTCAGGAAATAATTCTATGAGCGCATTGCAAGCAACATTTGTTTGATAACACTCGTAATTTGTACACGTTGCCTACAGTGAGAAATAGATAACATCTCCGCAAATGGATCCAGTACAACGAAGGAACTCTAGTGGATGAGGTATCATATTTATCAAAAATAGTGAAAAAAAAACTGAACCATACATACTATATTAACTTTATTTCACATTTTTGTTAAATAAGTAATAGAAATGGGTTGGTAATTAAATATGTCTTGACAAAAAAAACGTCTATGTTAAAAGTTTAAAAGTCAAAATGTGAAAAATAATATTATTATGAGTCCATAAAAAGCACATGTTATTTGAACCATACGTACGCATGTAAGAGTATGAACTTAGTTGGCGAGATTTGCAGATTTCGTATTATTATCATTAGAAAGTAAATCCGTGTGCCGAATCATCCGATCTATGTAAGTTAAGTTCAGGTGCCGATGACAATAGCCAGAGGCTATAGGCGGGTTATATTTTCGCGCCAAGAAAGAAGTGTGTGTGGTGTGTAGAGTGACGAATCATCGTTAGACAAGTTGGCTAACTGTCAGAAAAGCTCGGATGCGCTAACCACTTAACAATCTCGGTCCCTACTCCCCTAGTGCATTTCTTAGGTCGCGAGCCCCCTCCTCCATGGGAACGTATTGATGCTGGTGTAAGCTACTTTTCTTTCCCAGAATTATCATTTCTTTTCAACCAGATAAAATATGATGCCTTCTTTGCTGCTTCTTGTGCGTCCTTCGTAATTTCTTTACCTCTATGTTCGTACAACAAAAATGATGTCGCAGTATGTTTATTAGCGTTAGCTTAACATATCCACGAGCACCCAGAGCTACATTATCGTACACAACATTTCATCTTTTCTCCTGACACTCAGTTTATATATCAGCATATCTCTCATCTTTCAGATCTGTAATTGCAAAGTTATCCTCCCATGGTACACTCAGCTCCAACATAATTCCACACTTCTTTTTCTCACACCAAAATACAAAGTCTGGTCTCTGCTGTATAATCATCAGTAGGAAGATCAATGTATTCTTGAAGTCTACCGTCAAGTTCTATATTTCTTGGCACCTTTAATCGGTTAACTGTATCCTTGAATGACTTTTTTCCATGCATGTTCTTCCAGTAAACTTCTCTACTTTATGATGTAATAAGTTTTCTATTACATTCAAGACTTGGTTATGCCTCAACGTCTACCGATTAAGTCCTAAGGAACAGTTGGAAAGAATATTCCTCGAAAATTTCTCTTTTTCCCGCATCTGCATTTGTTTTCATTGCCTACTATCTATCGATCAAGATTTATTGGGGAAGGCATTACATCGTTGTATTTCTTGCTCGCTCCCAAGTCTAGATCTCTTTCTATCCAATTTTCCGGTTCACCGCACGCTCTTACCAGCGTACACACTTACCTTGTTATATACACTCCTCCAAGTGTAGATATATTTTCTCTGTTCTTCTGTCCTTATCTCACTAACTGCAAACTCTCTGCTTTAAGTTACTCGTACGGAAAGCTCTAAAATTCAATATACTTAATCATTCTTTTGTATCATGTACATAACCAAAAGTATGTGCGTGCTATGATATGTTAATAGCCATCTCAATCGCTTTTTCTGTCTTCAACGTCCCCCTAGTTCTTATTTTTTTATTCATTTTGTTTTAACATAGTTCACCCCAGACAAGGCAGGCCGCCACTGTAGAAGAAAGAAAAGGGGAGAAGGTTGGGGGGGGGGTCAACCTAAATTGGGATCTGCGCAGCGAGATGTCTATTTACAATAATTTTAAATTTCTGCATGTCAGTACTGTCGGGGAAACAGGGGGCAGGGAGGGAGTTCCAGAGGCCAGCAGCACAATGAAAGAAGCATTTGAGTAGAAAGCTCTCCGGCATCTGGGGACCTCCACGTTGAATGGATGGGATTTAGTTGATTGTCGAGTTGGTTTAGTGTACTTACGTCGAGGGGGCACCAGAGTAGCCAATTCATCGGAGCATAATCCATTGAAGTATTTATAAAACAAGCACAAGGATGCTACATTGCGGCGATGGGACAGGAACTGGAGCTTGGTTGACAGTGAGGGGCCTATTAGGTTGGCGACTCTTTTTTGGACTTTGCCAATGAGGGAGAGAGTAGTAGATGATGCACCAGCCCAGATGTGGCAGCAATACTCCATGCATGGGCGGATGGTGGCTTTGTAGAGATACAGGATAATGTCAGGTGTGAGGAGTTTACTAGCACGGTAGAGGGAGCCAACCTTCTTTCGTGGCAGCCATACTTTAGCTCTCAATAACCGTTTCTATATGGTCGAATACGTTTTCTATTCTGTCTGTACTATTCGACTTTACAGAAACATTGTCCATAAACCTGTGTCAGTCTGTTGTGTGCTTACATCTTTCACTGACCAAGGACAGAGAAGATAAAGTCCAGGACCAGAAAGGATAGCACACCCCGCTACTCGTCAATAGGCACAGTAGCGTTTTAATCCTCCGTCGAGGCAAACCAAAGACTCAACAACAGTATTTGATGCCTTCCTTCTAAATACGCATCATCAGATGATGAGAACCAAAGATACGTAGATATATATCCAAAGAAAACAGGTCTCCCTTTATATTTAAGAATCGTAGCTAACGAAAAAAAGCCTTTGGACCACCCTCAACTACGGTCAAATACAATCCAAGCGCTTGATTTTAACAAATTTGCTATCAAATAACAATGTTTTCTTTAGCTGTTGGTAATAATGTATTTCTCTTTTGTAAATAATAAATTAAAACACTTTTTTTAATAGTAAATCGTTTCGAAATATTTTTTACTGTTGAATAATTGTTTTGTTGATGGAATAGAAAGGGATAAATATGATAATTTAAAATATTTTTCTGTGAATTTTAAAACTGTAGAGTATTTCTAGAAACCCAATTTCTTGAGAAGTTGCCTTAGTCCCTATTTATTTACGTGAGCAAAGTTAGGTTTAGTGTTTGTTTTTAATGTAGAGAGATACCCAGATACCCCGAAAGGAGACACTTTAGATTGAGACAAAAATAAAAATTCATATACCCTATGTGTGTACTTGTGTATCTATTAAATTGTGTGCACGTGTGTACTTTATATTAAGACCAGATATTTATGCTTGAAAATGTATATATGTGTATATATGTCTATATTTGTGTATCGATATATGCGTATATATATATATGTGTTTGTTATTTTATATATATATATATATATATATATATATATATATATATATATATATATATATATATATATATATATATATATATATATATTAGGTTAATACAACAAAATATATAAGAGGAATCTAATATCTTTAATTAATGAACATCCGGATAAAAATGAAGCTCAATATACTGGATAGAGCATTAATAGCAATAGATGAAGTGAAAGAATAAAATTAGGTACGAATCAAATTTTATTACAATTCAAAGTTCAGGCAAAGTTCTTTAAATTCCTTAACTCATGAGTTTTCAAAGAAAATTTTCTCCTCAGAGGACCATTACCGCAATGACATTACTGCAGATGAATATATGTGTATATATGTGTATATCCGTGTATGGATATTTACGTACATATTTGTGTTTGTTATTTTTTTATATTTTTTTTTATTTTTTATATATGTATACATATATGTTTATTTATATATGAACTTGTGTATCTATTAATTTGTGCTCACGTGTGTATTTGATATAAAGATCAGATATTTATGCTTCAATAGGTTTGTAAATAGCTTAAAACTTGAAAGTGTTAAATAGAGAAGAAAGGAATCCAGGCTAAGTAGGTACTAAAACAATAGAAAAAGGAAAGAATTAGAAGGCAGCTAATAACAATGGGAAATTTTAGATTTAGACAAAAATAAAATTCCATCCGCAAAGAAATACCTCTCTTTTCCGACTCATGATAGAACAGATACTGCATTTGAATTATCTATTTGCGTAAACATATAAAATATACATTTTGACAAATTCGGCACAAGGCCATCAAAAGTGTGGGACGTGGAGCTCATTGATCATCCTTTCTCTACTCTAATATCGCACTCTTAGCTAGATATCACAATAGTCACCACAAACTGACATTTATTCTAGAGGCCATCCCACTTAAATATCCTTAAGTGTTAAGAAATTTAAATTTTATTCTAAAATATATGTACGCACAATGAAATATGCATAGATTTAAACAGAATATGTCAGTGTATATTACACCCGAGTAACGCCGATTCCATTTCATATATATATATATATATATATATATATATATATATATATATATATATATGGGAAATGAAAAAGAAAAAAACAAATATTTATCAACGTTTCGTCTTTATTGTAAGACTTCCTCAGGATGATAATTTTAAGAAAAATGTCATGCAAGTGCATCGAAATATTGGGTTGACATGATGGGTTGATAAGGAAAAGTAGTAGTCGTGGCTACTAAGAGCCCTGGACGAGGATCCAGGCTGCGAGAAGTCAGTAGTGGCGAAGAGTGAAAATCTCTTAGTTTTTCTTTTTTCATTTCCCATTACCTCGGATTACTCTCATCCTTCCTTTCTCATATATATATATATATATATATAATAAATATTTGTTATTGTTTATTATCTATATCTTTTTCAATCGGGACTCATCAGCATAGAGATATGACTATTCACTACCGGTCATGCGATTTGAAACCCCGGACCTCAAGTATTTTTCAACTCCAGTCCGACGTCGCTAATCGCTGGGCCAATTGTAAACAGCGAATAAACTATGATAATTTTAACACTTTAACGGCGGCTTTGACGTCGAGGCATTCTACTTCTATTAAGGGAAGGAATGATGCATTATATATATATATATATATATATATATATATATATATATAATGGAATCAGCGTTACTCGTTCATACTCGTTCATATATATATTAAAGAAGATCAAATTTTCTTGCGCTTGGTAAAAGTTATTTGTTGTAAACTTGCTTGATTTTCAGTCTGTTTGTTGTTTTTGTAATTATAATGAAATATTGCTGGAGTATATATAAACTAGTTTAAATAAACAAAAATACTTTTTTTAAAGATATTCTTTGGGGGGGCGGTTATGTTCTTTTTTATGTGAGATCATGCTTGGGAGTCAAATACATATATCTGTTTGTTCAAAGAGGAACATTTTTGAAAAATGTCCTTTGTCCTTCGAACCTCGACCGCCATTCCTGACATCCCTGTTCAGAGAGAAAAAAAATGTTTCAGTCCAAATGGCGAAACACGTTGCAGTTGATGAATTAGTCCGGATAACACCGCCTTCTCCTCCTTGTTATGACGAGAAAAATTTAACAAAAAAAAGCAACAAAAAAAAACAACATATCAATATCATGTCAAAATAGAATGCGACTAATTAGACCGGTGCTACCCAAACTTGCCCACCCTCATCTAGAAACAATTCGTCATATTTCTAAGTTTCTAAGCTTTTAAGAAAAACACAAAGGATTCCAAATGCTATACATATACCATTTAAATAAATAAAAGAAAGGTTTCTATATTACTCTACGCCTGTCACCAGATTTCAGATTTCACTTCAAATTTTCCAATATTTTTTCACTAATAAAACATTCCGTATCCTACATACCTTACCATAATAGATTCGTTGTTTCGTTGTTGGTTTTTTTACGGCATATCAACCCTTTTGGGGTTATTTAATGCCGAATCATGTAATTTTGGTAAAAGTTGTCATGCTTCAAGTTCTTTATACCTTCAAATATTTATTCATGATGTTTGGTTTAGTTGTTTTGTTTTACGGCGTATCAACCATTTTCGGTGCATGTAATGCCAAATCTGGTCAGTTTGATAAAAGTTATTATGCTTCAAGTTCTTTATATCTTCAAATATTTATTTATGATGTTTGGTCTACTTGTTTCGTTTTACGGCATATCAACCATTTTCGGGTTACTTAATGCTCAATCATGTCATTTTGGTAAAAGTTGTCATGCTTCAAGTTCTTTATATCTTCAAATATTTATTAATGGTGTTTTGTTTGGTTGTTTTGTTTTACGGCATATCAACCATTTTCGTGTTACTTAATGCTCAATCATGTCATTTCAAAAAAAGTTGGCATGCTTCAAGTTCTTTATATCTTCAAATATTTATTCATGGTGTTTCAGTTGGTTGTTTTGTAGGGGAAAATGTTGTTTTTGTTTTTAGCTTTGCAGAACATGATTGAGTTTTGCAAAAGGAAAGGAAAAACAATAACATCAATGTTTGGTGCATTTTAAGTCAGGAAGCCGGTATCTTCAGACAGCCTGATCTGGTAGCACCAGAACCATAATGGAGAGAATGTGGTTGTCTGTATGCAATGGAAAGCACGATTCCCATTTTATAAAAGAACGAGGAGATTACCTGTTCTAGGACGGATGAAATCAAGTTCCCGAACAGAATCGTTTTGCACCACTTTTATGTCTTCTTACGAATATTAAAATCAAGATATGATGATACTAAACATTATGTCTAGAATACTTATTCGAATTTTGAAATTTGGGGAATATTTATGAATTTATATTTAATACCTATTGTTCAAAGTTCATAAAAAAGGTCGTAGGTATCTGAATTCTCATGAAGTGCTTCTAACCACTTTTTTGTCCACCTTTGCGTGAAACTCAATTAAACTAAACATATCACATATTTACAACTATTATGCTTAGCAAATGTGTTCCAAAATTCATAATAATCGATTTATTAGTTTAGGAGTGAATCCTATACACAGAAATATAAAAGCATCGCACACACCTAACTTTATATTTATAGAGATGAGGAATTTGAGTATTCAAATTGGACATCCCAACAATTTTCAAAAGTGTCGAAGTTTCATGGAAATAGATAAATTAATGAAGGAAAAAAGAAAAGAATGCTTCGCAAGTGTTCACACTCGCTACTTATCCCGATGTATTACGAAAATATTTCATATGATATCATAGAATTACGTCATATAAAATTATGAATATTTCTCATTAAATAGAGAAACCACGTTCACCGTTAACTTTTCATTATAAACTGGAGGATTTTGAAATAAATCCTCTAATTATGCCTTTTTGTTGATGGTATTGTTTACGTTAATAATATTATTAAGCAAGTGGTTATTTGGTCCGCGGGGCTAGATATAAGCAAAGTGTGTGATATTCTTTGCTTATATCCAGCCCCGCTGACTATATGATCGTTTGCTTCGTAATATTATCGGCAAAATCAATATCATCAAATAAAAGTAGCTTAATACATAACATACTATACATAAATATATGTATTTCCACCCTGTCACGCAAAAGTTAACGAGTAAAATGCGTGCCTTTTTCTATGGTCAGGACGAAATTATTTCAAGTCCGCCGCCTAAAATGAATTCGGAAAGACTATAATAAAAATGTTAACGGTGAAATTCATTTCAGGCGGCGGGGTAAGTATGAGGTTGATTTTGATCAAAATTGGAATAAGACAATGTTTAGTAGTATCATATCTCGATTTTAATCTTCTTAAGGGGATAACAATTTAAAACAAAACGTTTCTTTTTTTTTGGGGGGGGGGGTATTAATCGGTAACCGCTTAACAAGGCCCGGGTGGGACTTGAGGATAATGGTTGAAATAATTTTTGGGTGTGTGATGAACACCATCACGAGAGGATTTGTAGAAGTGGAATGGACAAGATATTACTAAAGAAGATTCGATTCTCCGAGAGTATTTGTTTACAGTTAACTTGAAGACGACCATGCTGTAGTCGGTTGGGAAGTAGATTCGTGATACTTATTCCACAGGTGGAGTATTCTAAGAAACAAACTTTCGTCACGGAAGTTCCAGTTTGTTTTTGGTACAGAAAGAGGTAAATTAAAGTTATTTGCTGTTTTTTGTAACTAGATGAGTTCTTGCTGTGAATGTTTCACAGGGGGAGGGGGACAGGGATTGGAGCTCTGTCGAGCACTTACCATGAACATCACGTTAGAGTAGAGAGAGACTAGCAATATCTCTTCTGTGTGAAAGATTGACCCCCCAACTTTCTCCTCATTTTCTTTCTTCTCAGTAGCCCCTTACGTCTACAGTGGCGGCCTGTCTTGTTTGGGGGTGAACTACGTTAACAAAAAAAAAGAAAAAAAAAAGTTTTTTAGAACAAAAAGAGATGTCCCCAGCAGATTGCGAATTCGATTTTGTATTTCTGTTTGTGGAATTACTTTTACTCGTTCTATGGCGGGTAATCTTTTAGTAAAATCTATAATTAATTGAATGAATGCTGGACGTATTAAATTTGGATAATTCTTTATATTCTCAACGATTAAAAAGAACCGACACGTAGGTTTACAAAGAGAAGTCTGCTAGTTGCGATATCAGTAAGTAATAGTGAGTAGGAATTTTAGCGCTGACACTGACAAGATGGCGGACGACCAGCACTCTTTTTTCTTTTTGAACCATCTAATTAGTAAAAAAATGACGTTCCTTTCCACAAACTAGCTATCTTTTCTTTGGCTTTATTTATTTATTTATTTATTTATTTATTTTCTGGCTACAACTATTCCTTAACAAGCTCCACAAGTCAACTTGCTGTCCTTGAACCATCCAAGCATCCAAATGTCATGTATCTCAGAGTTGGAAAGAATTCCACCAAAAAGGCATTTTCTTTTTCCTTTTTTTTTTTTTTTCTAAAAGACCGCGCATCGTCAAACAACTTTTCGGATTTCTCCCACCTCCATTATCCACAGTTTTGCCTCGCAGCTGAAAGGGGCACTGGCAGTCTACCTTATAGCTGGTTTTAAGGTTAGGGTTAGGGTTAGGGTTAGGGTTACGGAAGTATCAATGCCGTGTGGCAGAGTCAGTTTACTTTTCATGCTCATCCAAAATATTTAGAACTAAACATGAAACGACAGGAGAGTCGGGCGGGATCGACAGGAGAATCGGGCTAAAGAAAACGTAATTAGCATGAAGCGAGATACGGCATGGGATACTTGTGATCAAGTGGTTGACGTTAAATAGGTAAAAGAATGGAGAGTATTGATTTACTCCTCTCCAGGAGTTAGGCACAAGGCCAGTTTTGATCTTACTCCCACAAGTAAGATGTGACCCAAGGTCGGGTCGGGAAAGTGGGGTTTAAAAATTGCCTGAGCAGTCCTGTCGGCATTCCCCGGTAGGGGCGCCCCAGGCAGTATGCAATAAACTTACCCCTCCCCAAAGAAAGGGAGACGAAGCCTGGGAGGGTGGACCTCCTAGAACTGCACAGGACAGACCCATAGACCGGCGTAAATCAAGCCCCGGAGGCCAAGACAATACCAGTCTATGGGGTGCAGTATCCATCGGAACAGATACTACACTTTGATCTTAGCCATGGAGAGTATATCAGTGGCGACTGTTGATTCCAATGTTAATCGGACCCCATTACAGTTTTGAACAAAATAAGGATAACTGACATGAAATGAAATTTCGCTACGCCTGAAATTAAAAACAAACACTTCTTGATACTTCTATAATAATAGAGGTTTTATTTTTTTTATTTTTATTTTTTTTATCTTCCTCCCACAGCGGTAAGATGTGACACAAGGTCGGGAAAGTGGGATTTAAAAAGCCAGCCCCCGAGAAGATGAGCACTCTGGTCATTAAAAATTGCCTGGGCAGCCCCGTCGGCATTCCCCGGTAGGGGTGCCTCAGACAGTAAGCAATAAACTTACTCCTCTCCAAAGAGGGGAGGCAAAGCCTGGGAGGGTGCACCTCCTAGAACTGAACAGGACAAACCCAAAGACCGGCGGAATCAAGACCCCCATGCCAAGACGATACCGGTCTATAGCGTGTAGTATCCACCGGAACAGATACTACACTTTGATCGTGGCCAGTTTTGTTATCTATCTGTCTGGAGCCGAAACTATACTATTTAAGACTATTGTGTTATTGTACAATAATCGTAAATAGGAAGGAAAATACATCATCCCTTTTTTTTGGGGGGGGGGAATAATGTAGTATCTGTTTTGTTGTCATGATACCATTCTCCCAGTCATTACTTCCTGGGGTAGTTTAGTATCTGA
>OY744534.1:81197162-81209662 GCA_963556195.1 Sepiola atlantica | reverse complement strand
AGTTGTACGGTGTTAACCGCTCATCAGAAGTGAAGCATGGTGTGTCAGTGGTGACAAGCTAAGACCTGAAGAGATAAGCATTATCTATTTGTGTTTGTTTGTTTATTAAGTTTTCATTTTATTTGAAATATCAAAAACAAAGCTGTTAGAAGCTATACTTAACATAAATTGCATAATGTTTTTGTTTTCAAATTTTAATGCAAAATATTCATACACATGGATTCTTCATAAGATGTGATCAATATCCTTATTCAAACACGTGTCAAACCAGCGAAGCACACTGACCCGGTCTTTACTTTACTTTAAACTGTTGTTTTTACCACTTTGACGTACATGTGTCTGCCTCTACGGTTTGTTGAGAGAAAAATATTAAGTGATCAAAAGTACAATTTACACTTACTTATGAAGGAGAGAGACAGTTATATTAGCCTAAGTAATCATAGATCGACACATAGATGGATAGATGGAGAGACTGATAGACAGATAGAAAGATAGACAGACATATCAGCGCCCAGCACCCAGCGCCCAGCGCCCAGAGCACAGCGCCCAGCGTCGCGTGCTATTCTACCCAGTTATTCTGTCATTGTTTTTACAACCATCCGCTTCAACTACCAACTTGGGGTTCCCAAAAATCTAACCGCTTTTACTCGCTTTCGTCTCACGTGACGTAACATGCTAGGGCCCCTATCCGCATTTGTTCTATGCCTTGGCCTCGTCTGATCTCACTTCGTTGCTTTTGGATTTTATCAGCGACCATTCTGCATTTGGCTTTATCAATCGTTGACCCCTACTTCCCATAATCTCCCGACATTTCTCAAACAATTATTTGCAAATCTTGTTTTTGTTGAATTATAATGTTTTGAATATTTCATGCATTGATTAGGCTTATATTTTAATGTAGCGATACAAATCAGTGTATTATAATATGTGAATTGTTTTATATTTTGACCTTAGTTCGTTGTTCTTGGATTTTATCGGCGGTTCATTCTGTTGTCGTCTTCATCAATTGTTGTCCGGTCCTCATGACCTAAACCTTCCCCGCTCTCTCTGTTGCTTCCCCCCCTCTGCGTTGTCAACAAGATGAATGAATCATTATTCTACACACAGCAAGGTCGTTTGTGAATGCACTCATCCACATGTGCTAAAATATATACCAGTAGATCTACACACCAACTATTCAACATGTATATATACATGTGTGCGTAAATGTTAGATGAAATTAACAGCATCACAGGTGGCACAGAACGTGAGCATGTGAGAGATAATCGCCAGTAGAAACAACTTTTATAAAGGACGAAGATATCAGGATACCGCAACATGAAAATACGAGAAATAATTGCCAGCAGGAAGAAACTTAATGGGGGGGGGGGTGAAACTAGCTGGATAATCAGAAACACGGAACACGAGAATATGAGAGATGATCGCAAGTAAGAACAAATTTTACGAGGGACGAGAATAAAACGATCACCGGTAACAGGGAACTTGAGAATACAAGGGATAATCGCCTGTAGGAACAACTTTTACGAATGAAGAAAATAGCAGGATACCGTGTATTGATTTACTCCTCTCCAGGAGTTAGGCACAAGGCCAGTTTTTATCTTACTCTCACAGGTAAGATGTGACCCAAGGTCGGGTCGGGAAAGTGGGGTTTAAAAATTGCCTGGGCAGCCCCGTCGGCATTCCCCGGTAGGGGCGCCTCAGGCAGTAAGCAATAAACTTACTCCTCCCCAAACAGGGGAGGCGAAGCCTGGGAGGGTGGACTTCCTAGAACTGCACAGGACAGACCCATAGACAGGCGTAAATCAAGCCCCGAAGGCCAAGACAATACCAATCTATGGGGTGCAGTATCCATCGGAACAGATAATACACTTTGATCTTAGCCAAAAGGAGCACGGAAGATGACAATACGATAAATAATTGCCAACAAGAACAGCTTTCACGAGGGATGAAACTAGCTGAATCGATGGTAACACGGAATATGAGACCACGGAGGATAATTGCCAGTAGTAAATACTTTCACGAGGGACTAAAATAGCAGGATACCTGGTAGCACGGAAGATGGCAATACGATAAATGATTGCCAACAGGGACAACTTTCAAGAGGGGCGAAACTAGCCGGATCACCGGTAACAGGGAAGATTAGAATATGAGCGCTAATCGCCAGAAGTAACGACTTTCATGAGAGACGAAAATAGCAGAATCGCTCAAGAACGGAACATGAGAATACGTAAGACGTGAACACGACTATGCTTGCACGACTTGACCGTCTTTTAACTAAATGCCCTCCCGTATATAATAAGCTAGGGAAACGACGTATTTACACAGCCAACACCACGATTCATTTGTATAACCAACGACGAGATTAATTTACTATCTCTTTACACCCAAGCGTTTCTTTGGTTAGAGCCGACATCGATCGTTTTCACTACAATCTTAGTCACTCCAGAAAAATACTCAACTCCGAGTACGCTTGCCGCTATTCCGAATCCATAACAGCAAGCCGCCATCAATAGACTGTCTCTCCGGTCATAATTTTTTAAAAAGTAAAAATCTTTTGATGTAAAACTTTATCATTAAAAGTTTTTAAAAGTTTTCTATTTTTATTTTAAATAATTTTTTTAAAAGTCAAAATCTTTTGATGTAAAACTTTATCATTAAAAGTTTTTTAAAAGTTTTCTATTTTTATTTTAAATAATTTTTTAAAAGTCAAAATCTTTTGATGTAAAACTTTATCATTAAAAGTTTTTAAAAGTTTTCTATTTTTATTTTAAATAATTATTTAAAAGTCAAAATCTTTTGATGTAAAACTTTATCATTAAAAGTTTTTAAAAGTTTTCTATTTTTATTTTAAATAATTTTTTAAAAAGTAAAAATCTTTTGATGTAAAACTTTATCATTAAAAGTTTTTTAAAGTTTTCTATTTTTATTTTAAATAATTTCTTTTAGAAAAATAAGTAATCAAATCGGTGTTTGTTTTATTTTCGAAACATTGAAATATGAATTTTTCTACCAACTATAGTATTGTCGGATCGCAGATATTTAAACAAATCCATTTTTAATTTATGTTTAATTTTCATTTAAAAAAAAATTACTAGCAAGTTTTAATTATCAAATTTTGCATGAAAACATTTTGACTTTTTAAAAATTATGACGAGAGAGACAGTCTATTAATTGCGGCTTGCTGTTCTGAATTATGAATAACGGCTCGCTAACTCAAGGTCGAATGTTTGTTCATGTAGTGCTCAATCTTCCCTATGCCAGAGTAGGAGAAATCCTTTTAGACAGATGCAATTTTTATTGTTGTCTCAATCAAGATGATCCTTGTTAAGGTACTGGATGCCGTGACACATCCACTGGCAAAGCAGATTAATAAGGGCATATTTTTCGTTCCTGTGCTGGTTGACTAAAATCATTTCCTTTGGTTCGTCACGCTCAAGTTTGAAATAAATTTTCGTTTGTCTGTCGTTCTAAAGTTTCAAATATGATTTTCTCTTAGTCTGTCACGCTAAAGTTTGGAATATATATCTTTCTGGTTTGCAACGCTAAAGGTTAACACGGAACTTCATCTTGTCTATAAAGCTAACATTTTAAATAGTATTTTCTTTGGTGCGTCACTTTAACGTTTGAAATAACTTGTTTATTATATTGCGCTAAAACTCTACATATTTTCTTAGTTTTCTCATTCCAAAGTTTGTAAATAGCGATAAAGTTTTTATATAGCGTTATATTGGTTCTAAAATCGAAATTGCATTTTGTTTGGTCTGTTATGCTAAAGTTTGAAATATCATTTTATTATGTGTATCACTAAAGACTGAAATACCATTTTTGGTCTGTCACGCTAAAGTTTGAAAACATATTTTCTTTGGGCTGTCACGTAACACCAACGTTTGAAAACACATTTTCTTTGGTTGGTTACACCAACGTTTTAAACAGCATTTTCTTAGGT
The DNA here is from genome assembly GCA_963556195.1 of Sepiola atlantica. Lineage (NCBI taxonomy): Eukaryota > Metazoa > Mollusca > Cephalopoda > Sepiida > Sepiolidae > Sepiola > Sepiola atlantica. The sequence goes on along the minus strand of OY744534.1, from coordinate 81,205,716 downwards.
TAGTTACACCAACGTTTGAAATAGCATTTTCTTTGGTTGGTTACACCAACGTTTGAAATAGCATTTTCTTTGGTTGGTTACACCAACGTTTGAAACAGCATATTCTTTGGTTGGTTACACCAACGTTTGAAACAGCATTTTCTTTGGTTGGTTACACCAACGTTTTAAACAGCATTTTCTTTGGTTGGTTACACCAACGTTTTAAACAGCATTTTCTTTGGTTGGTTACACCAACGTTTGAAACAGCATATTCTTTGGTTAGTTACACCAACGTTTGAAACAGCATATTCTTTGGTTTGTTACACCAACGTTTGAAATAGCATTTTCTTTGGTTTGTTACACCAACGTTTGAAACAGCATATTCTTTGGTTAGTTACACCAACGTTTGAAACAGCATATTCTTTGGTTTGTTACACCAACTTTTTAAACAGCATATTCTTTGGTTAGTTACACCAACGTTTGAAATAGCATTTTCTTTGGTTGGTTACACCAACGTTTTAAACAGCATTTTCTTTGGTTAGTTACACCAACGTTTGAAATAGCATTTTCTTAGGTTAGTTACACCAACGTCTGAAACAGCATTTTCTTTGGTTTGTTACACCAACTTTTGAAATAGCATATTCTTTGGTTAGTTACACCAACGTTTGAAACACCATTTTCTTTGGTTAGTTACACCAACGTTTGAAATAGCATTTTCTTTGGTTTGTTACACCAACGTTTGAAATAGCATTTTCTTTGGTTGGTTACACCAACGTTTTAAACAGCATTTTCTTTGGTTAGTTACACCAACGTTTGAAATAGCATTTTCTTAGGTTAGTTACACCAACGTTTGAAACAGCATTTTCTTTGGTTTGTTACACCAACTTTTGAAATAGCATATTCTTTGGTTAGTTACACCAACGTTTGAAACACCATTTTCTTTGGTTAGTTACACCAACGTTTGAAATAGCATTTTCTTTGGTTTGTTACACCAACGTTTGAAATAGCATTTTCTTTGGTTTGTTACACCAACATCTCAAAGACCAGTTTCTTTTTGTGTCACACTAAATGTTATAATAGCATTTTATTTGATCTGTGAAGCCAAAGTGTGATATAGTATTTTATTTGGTATGTCACGCTATAGTTTGAAATAGCATTTTTTTAGTCGGTCACGCTAATGTTTGATGCGAAAGTTTGAAATAATTTTATTTATCTTCCTCCCACAAGATAAGATGTTACACAAGGTCGGGAAAGTCGGATTTGAAAAGCCAGCGCTCGAGAAGGTGAGCACTCCGACTATTTAAAAATTGCTTGGGCAGCCTCGTCGGCATTCCCCGAAAGTTTTAAATAATATTTTGGTTTATCTGTCACGCTAAGGTTTGAAATAGTATTTGATTAGGTCTGTCACGCTAATATGTGAAATAACATTTTCTTTTGTCTGTCATGTTGAAATTTAATCTGTCGGATTAAAATTTGAAAATTATTTTTTTTATTTATGTCTGACAAACGATGTCAATATAATGACGTTGAAATCAAAATTAAATAGTTAACTTCACAGAAAATGGGATTTCATTTTTAAATGTAATGTTCACAAACAAAAAAAAATTATGCAAAATAAAATTAAGTATAGGTTTCTTGAAAAAACAAAACAAAGTCGATCATTTTTTTAATAATTGTTTATTTTACATTTTTTGTAAAAAAATATGTCATTGAATATGACGAAAATAATGGCATTTCCCATCTTTGTAAATTATTTTTATCTTATTTCCGAGTGTTTTATAAAAATAGGTTTACTTTTGGACGGAAGTCAATTTTGGTGAATAAAATGTCGAGATAATAAAATAAGGATCTTTTTTAAAGTTCCAAAATTGTGGTGTCTTCTCAGTTAGGTGTGAAATAAAATAGATAATGTCTTCCGTGAATTATGACATCTTTCGGTAAACGTGTTTTCCTTTGAGTTGTCCTTCCGTAGACTGAATGTCCGTCGGATTTCATCCAACTCAATTAGTGTGAAAACCTTTTGATAGGGGTTATTATGCTCCACAAAATTAACATTTTTCTAAACCCATAACTTAAGTCATGTCAGTTGTACTTTTACATCGGTCAGAGGCTTTTTATTGATTTATATATACATATATATATATATATATATATATACATATATATACACATATATATGTATATATATATATATATATATATATATATATATATATATATATATATATATATACACACACATATATAAATATATATATATATATACACACACACATATATATATATATATATATATATACACACACACATATATATATATATATATATATATACACACACACATATATATATATATATATATATATATATATATATATATTGCTATTTCATGTATCCACATAGAATTTAATATGGAGATAATTTTTTTATGTATCAGTTTTCAGTATTTACTCAAACAGTGCTCGATACGTAAGTAGAGCTAGGTAGTAAGTTATAAAAATATATTTATGGCAATTAAGTTACACAGAGGCTCCCGTGTTTAATCCCCGGGGGGAATCTTCAGGCTGACGATCCCCACACCCCCGCCCAGGGATAAAACGCGGGAGCCTTTGTGTAGCTTAATTGCCATAAATATATTTTTATAACTTACTATATATATATATATATATATATATATATATATATATATATATATATATATATATATAGTGTGTATGTGTTAAAGTGAATAAGTCCGAGTAAGAGAGCTCAATGTAGAAAACAGAGCAAGAAAGTTTAGCTTCGTGTCATCATATGATGACAGATATGATTTTCGCGGAAATCATCGACGTAATTTAATAAAAAGGTTTTAATTTTACTTTGTCGTCCCAACTTGAGATACATATTATCTGACCTCTTTATATTTCCCTCCCCTTCCTTTTGTTGATTTTAACTAAAGTATGTTGTTCTTCCCCCTTTTTTTACCCCCCTCTCTATCTGCCTATGCTATTTCTTTTTTGACTGGTAGATATTTTTTCCCCGTCATTTCCAATATGTAGTTGATCCGTTAGCATTCTGAAGAGGCCAGGAGGTCGAAATAAATTATGGTGCCGACAACTACAATGTGTGTGTGAATTTTTCTTTCTATATCATATACATATATATATATATATATATATATATATATATATATATATATATATATATATATGTTTGTGTTATATAAAACATACTTTCAAAGTACACATCCTTTATATTACTATTCAGATTGTTTTAAAAACAATCTCAATGAAATTTAAGGCTTCAGAATATATATACTGGTGTTAGGCATTCCAATCATAATTTCTAATTTATTTATGTATTTTTTAATTTTTATTTAGTTGGCAAATGCCAAGATTTAAAATTTGAAAAAGTAAAATAAAAGTTGTAGGGAAAGAAACACAGGGCAAAACTCTGCCCGAATGCAAGCAAATGTCCGACTTATCTATCCCAGCGACTTCCTCTGATGATAAGATTTTGATCTTTGAAAAGCCTGGCTTAAGGAAAATTTAACTTGAATAAATTGCCTTTTTGCGGAATATACCTTGCTCTGAGCAATTGAATTGAAATTTGATTTGGCTTTTGCTTCTCTAATTCCTTTCCATTCTTCTTCATATATATATATATATATATATATATATATATATATATATATATATATATATATATATATATATATATATATATTAAGACGAAAAGCGCTTTTCATCGTGTTTCTGATATTTGTCCATATATCACTCACTAGTTTATACCCGTGTTGGTACAGTATCTTAGTATCTTAGTATCTTAGTATCTTAGTATGTTTGTTATACTCTTTACTTAGTTTCTAGAGCTTCATAGGTAGTGCGAAGGACATGTTTATGAAATTTTGTCCAGAATATACTCCATTTAGTCTTTTCTAATAAAATTCATTCACGCATTGTTTTAGTGACCCAAAAATTAATTTAAAATATTATCTAAAAAAAGTGTTATGCTATTATGTTATGTAAATTTTATTTAAATGTATAAAACACGAATCCAACTTAAAAAGATCCTTCAGATTATTGTGAGATTTGAACTCGGGTTCGGCAAGGGTAGACAACTCGTATTTATGTATTTCTGGTGTGTTGACGATTTGATATCGCAAAAACTACCGTCATAGTAATGTGTCCTCTATCTATTCCTTTTTTGTGAACCAATCATTTTTCTACTCGCGTACGAACAAAGAAACCCCTCCAAACACTATAATTGTTCATACTAGTTTGATAATTCAACATGTTTGGGTCATTTGATTGATTTTCCCCTGGTAAAATACCATTTACTTGTCGCGGAATTTAATGTTAAACTCGAATTTTCGGTTTATATTTTCGTTTTATTCACAATTTTTAATATTTTAATTTTGTATTAGTTGATCTTATTCAGATATCAATCCCCAGAATTGTATTAATTTCTTTCCCACCAGCAATGCGCTCATTTTTCTCCTTCAATCAAAATTAAAATGCATATTTTATTTGCTTAGATCTGAATCCATATTAAAATATATGCACAATGTCCGTTTAGAGAAAAAAAAATCTCGTTCGTAACGAGAACTTGCGTGATTTGGCGAGCAGCATTTCACATTACGTTATATCCAACTATCTCGGCTTTTTCTCTATATATATTTCTCTCATGCCATATATGGACGTGCTGATTGTTTAAAAATTCCAATTGTTACAGGTTACTTGAGGCAAATGGCTTTTTGAGTTAAGTGCAGATGCGATTTGCCAAACGCATTACGTACTTAGATAAGATTTACAAGATATATTCACATCTATACCACCGATCGCCTGGTACAAGCTAGAACGTGATTTATTAATCATGATTTTTTGACATAAAAGGTTTTGAAGTTAATAGAGTTTCAGTTTAGAACTCAGTAGAGAAGGTCCGTAATGTAAAGTCCGGATAAACTGGACCTTTAGAGCACACGTGCCCCTCTCTGATAGTAGCCAGATGAAACTCATTGTTAAGGAAATATATCCATATATAAGTGTAATAGAATATATGTTTAGTGAAAACGGTTTCGTCGTTCTTCCACCAGTGTCCAGCAATCTGACAGAGAGAAGAATATCCAGGTCACGTGGTCAACCCTGTCCTCAACATGGCGAGCAATCCCAGTAGACCTTCTATATTGAGGAATATTTAACAATTGTATCATGATGCAGTATATTTCTGTCAGCATCTTATACCGGGACAACTACTGTCTTCATGTTTTAAGAGCAAAGACATCCGAGAAAAGGTCTTGTTACACGTTTTGCAGCCGTATTTTTTGACATCCGAATGCGTCTGCAAATGGGCCCTCAAGTTCGATCGATCGGCGAAAGCCCGACCACAATGCGGGCATTTAAAAGGCTTCTCTCCGGTGTGTGTCCGAATGTGTCCCTGCAGAAGCCAAGGCCTGGAAAAAGCCTTCCCGCATAACTTACACCGGCAAGGCAGAGTGTGCGTGCGTATATGCATCTTGAGTGCACCTAGCGAAGCATACGATTTGCTGCAGAACTTGCAACTGAATTCTCTTTTCACTTGTGTTATGCAGTGGAACTGTTTGTGCTTGGATAAGCCTCCGAAAGTTGCGTAACTCTTTTTGCATGCTTCGCACTGATAACGTGGCGGATGGTTGGCATGGTGTCGGAACTCCTTGGCTAAGATGGCTGCTTGGTTTGTGACACCAGCCGTGTCAGAAGTTCCACTCCGACGAGCGGAGATGATCGCGCTGTTAACGTTTCCGATATGAGGTGTGGGAAGATTCAGAAAAGAGAGCAGATTGTTTTCAGTCCATGATGCTGAGTTCTGTCCGCATAACCCAGCTAAGGAAACCGACGAAGGGCTTTTCGCTAACGATGGGGATGTTGGGTGATATCTGTGTTGAAATTGTGCGCTAAGAAGCGAGTTGGTGAGTGATAGTTTACTGTCGTCCTCCTTTAGTGGAGCTGATAATTTAGGCGAATTATGAGGTAAATGCGGACTGATGGCAAAACACTGTTCGGTGAGACCGTAAGCAAAGCAGGATGCCGACGGGTCGACAGCGGCGGCGGCTGCTGCTGCAGCGGCTGCCGCCAAGAGTCTGTTTCTTTGGTTTCCTAGAAACGGTTCGCAGGATTGCATGAGTAAACTGTCCAAGTAATGAGGAAGACGGTGAATGTCGTTGAGGTCTCCAATTGATCGCGGTGTGCAACTCTGACAGTTACCGAAACAAAATGTCGCCGCTGCCGCCGCGCCGTTATGGGCCATGTGGCTTTTCTGGGGTATCGGGGTGAAGGCACTTTCTCGAGATACGGGTATGGCTGTCGGGATTTTCAACGAGGAGTTGGCCGTCGCCGCCGCTGCCATCGCCGCTGCTGCTAAGGCATGCGATTGAAACATGTCTTCAGCGTAGGTCTGGTTCATCTGAAGTTTCTGAAAAGGTTCGAAGTAGGTTGGACGACCGTAGGTCATCTTCGGGATCGGTCGGATAACCGACATGTCTGCTTTCAACGGATCTGCGAAATAAAATAAAAAAGACACAGTTAAAATCCATCAAATGAATAAATACGTTATGTGGGTTGCAAAACTTTTGAAACGCTTCATAAAAAGAAGAAATGTAATATAATACAATAACCAGACAACATATCGCCTCTCTATGAAAATACACGTTCAAACGTAGTTTTTAATTAACTATCTTAAAGTATGTTATATTTTTAAACAATTTTATTCAATTAATCAAATGACAAAACGAACCTGAAAGTAATTAAATCAAACTACGCAAAATAAAACTGATTTATAAGAAAAAGCAACATGACATAAATGCTGGTGTGCCCCAGGGATCTATCATTGGACCTTTGTTGTTCCTGATCTTCATAAACGATCTCCCTGATGACATAGAGTCTGAAATTGGTTTATTTGCTGACGACACCACGCTTTACTCTCGTCATGTTGGCAAAACGGACTCGATCATATTCAAAGTAATATGACATCCACGCTGTAGTGGATTGAGGTCATAAATAGTTGGTAACTTTTAATGCCACAAAGACAAAGCTCCTTTCCTTCAATAACTACAATAAACCTCTCTAACCACCGATTGTCATGGCAAATAACACAATACCTGCGAGTTCAACATTATAACTCCTCGGCCTAACCTTCACAGGTAACATGAATTGGAATAAATACATTGAAGACATTGCCAAGGCTGCAGCAAAGAACGTGGGCTCCCTCTATCGTGCTAGTAAACTCCTCACACCTGACATTATCCTGTATCTCTACAAAGCCACCATCCGTCCATGCATGGAGTATTGTTGTCACATCTGGGCTGGTGCATCATCTACTAGTCTCCCCCTCCTTGACAAGGTCTTAAAAACAGTCGCCAACCTAATAGGTCCCTCACTGTCAACCAAGCTACATTCCCTGTCCCATCGCCGCAATGTAGCATCCTTGTGCTTGTTTTACAAATACTTCAATGGATTATGCTCCGATGAACTGGCTACTCTGGTGCCCCCTCGACGTAAATTCACTAGACCAACTCGACAATCAGCTAAATCCCATCTATTCACTGTGGAAGTCTCCAGATGCCGGAGAGCCTTTTCCTACAATAAAGAAGCTTTCCTCGTGTTGCTGGACTCTGGCACTTCCTCCCTTCTCCTTGTTTCCCGACAGTACTGACATGCAGAGGTTTAAAACTAATGTAAACAGACATCTCGTTGCACAGCTCCCAACTTATAACGACGCCCTAAACATACTCCCTAATTCTCAGTAGCCCCTTACGTCTACAGTTGCGTCCTGCCTTTTGGGGGGTGAAATATCATTAAAACAAATAGATAGATAGATTTGTATGCATATATACTATAAAAATCGTGACCCGTTTAGTCTTCCATTTAGATCAAATCAAATTGTTTGAATCATTAAAATGTGATTTATATTATTTGTGTTATTGTTCTCAGCATGGATGTTATTTTCACAACGTTTCGGCCGATGCAACCTCCGACCTTCTTCAGGGTTGCTTGCTCTCGTTCTGTTAGACATGACCGTAAATGTATTCTTACTGTTAATATCGCCCGTACTATAATATTATGATAAATATTTTTTATTTAATTCTTATTTACATGCACATGTGTTTCATCCCTTTTCGGGAATCATCAGTGTGGAGAGTGACTGTTCTGTCGGTCGCACGATTCGAGCTCTACACCAAAGTCACGTCACGTTTAACTTTCCGGTCCGAACTTCTACCACACGACACAAACAACAGCCAGAGTCTTCATACTCTAGAGCACTGGCTTTTCAATCCCACTTTCGACCTTGTGTCACATCTTACCGCTGTGAGAGGGAGATGAAAAATAATACACATCGACTGAACTTAAATCCTTAAACTCGTACTATCAATAATATTCGCACGCACATACACACACGTTTTATAATTCATTTTCAACTAACGTCAACTTTCATCATACAAATAATTCAATAGATTTTCCGAATTTTTGTTCCAAGGTTCTAGTACAACATTAGATTCATCCGATAATGTATTTATTTATTTTTACTAAGTAATCATTCGATGATAATGATTAATGTGTGT
>OY744534.1:81187162-81192162 GCA_963556195.1 Sepiola atlantica | reverse complement strand
TTCATTCCCTTGCAACGCTGTAGGCCTCATTCATTCGCTGGCAAAGCCGTGGTACATATTCATTCCTGGCAACGCCGAAATACCTTGCTACTTCCGAGGAAAGAGGATAAAGAAAAATAATTTTTCGTGTTGTGCTTCGTTTACAAAATTATTAGTGATGATTTGAGCTTTGACAGCATCAAAGACGCTAAATTCCATTCTGAAAGCGATTCTCTTCAAATAATACAGACTTGGCCCGCGAGATAAACCTCCGTTCTACTGAGGGCGTTTCATATTTGCATTACTTTTTTTGAAAGCTAATTGATCCCACCTTTTGATGTACCTACCAATGTCGACGCATGTCTATCAAATTCTCTGTAAGAGTAAAAACAATTTTCTTTAAGTGTGCATTAAAAAAAGAAAAAAAAACACACACACAACACAAGAATTTTACTTACAGTTATACATCTATGAGAGGATACAAACATGGAATGTTCAATATATACAATATGTTAGCGTGCGAAACGGACGGTAAACCCATGGTGATTATGCTGATAATGATGATGATTGAACGGATAGACATAACATCTCAATTACTAGTGTACACACTCTGTTTAATAACATTTTAATCGGGGAAGTTGAATGCAAAATAACATTAGAAAGAAGACATCTAAAACTTGAAAGTTTTACAAAAAAAAAAAATTCATACTAGTATTAGTGCGAACACCGACGAAGAATATTTTTTTCGTAATTTTTGACAGAAGGTGTACACTCATATATATATATATATATATATATATATATATATATATATATATATATATATATATATATATATATAATCCAGGTAAAACATCCACTGGGTAGTAATCCAAAGAATTCCAACCGGGTTTATAAAAAGTGCTCAATATCATATGGAGCTTTTATATATGATTATTTTTATTTACACAGACATGTACACAATCTGCGACACTGGCATGTCGATGTAATCGATCAACAGCTATCATGAAGTGAGATCTCATCAGAATCCGATCTTAACTTTAGATCATATTTCCAAATAAAGTTAAGCTCGGATGCTAACTCTGCCAGATGATATCTCAGCTTATAATAGATATTGATCGATAACATCGACATGCCAGTGTCGCAGATTTTGTACAGGTCTGTGTAAATAAAAATAATCATATATATATATATGTGTGTGTGTGTGTGTGTGTGTGTGTGTGTGTGTGTTTACAAGTACTCAATACGTGAGTAAAGCAAATAGCCATATTATTTTCCGTGAATGAAACGTAAATGTTTCTGTGTAGCGCACTTGTCATTAATATATTTTCTTATTATATATATATATATATATATATATATATATAAATATATATGAATATATATATATATATAAATATATATATATAAATATATATATATACATATAAATATATATATATATATATAAATATATATATAAATATATATATATATGTGTATGTGTATATATATATATATATTGTCTTCTTTAGTCTGAAGACGTAGACTCTTTGTGAAGAATACAACCGAAACATGTATGCACATGTGTAACCAATAATGCTTGTATAAATAAAAAATTATACTAAATAACAGCTCTACTTGTTATTGAGCACTTCTTATACACACTGGACTTTCAACGGATTAACATCTACAGAAACTAATACAATACATTTACTTTGGTTGCATGCGTTCGGTCTTAATTGAATATATATATATATATATATATATATATATATATATATATATATATATATATATGTGTGTGTGTGTGTGTGTCTGTGTGTGTGTCTGTGTCTGTGTACAAATGTGTAAAAGTGTATTAGAAAAGTACAAAATAAAAACGGTACAATCAAGCAGATCTTTTCTCTTATGTTTTACAATGTTTGCTTAAATAAAAGAATGCTGCTTAACTACACACACATATACTGGTGAGTTTGAATTACCTACTGGTGAGTTTGAATTACCCACTGGTTAGTTTGAGTTTCCTACTAGACACCACCATCGAGTGTCTTCGGTGTGTCTGTACAAGGTCTTGTCAGGACAACCTGAGATGAAGATACTTTACCCTACAAGTAAACCCTTAAACATTCAAAATAAGATAGTATTCGAATCCTAAATAAAATCCCCTCGACACTGCTATACACTTGCTCATACGAAGAATGTTGCACCTTTTCGAAGTAATGTTACCTCAAGTAATAGCACTTAGCTGGATACTCCACCAGACTAGATGAACTCTTGTCCTGAGAATACGGTAAGACCAAAGGAACAAAAGAAAGATATACTATAACATAGTTCACAGGTCAATTAGAGAGGAAAATTAATATTGTTAACTTTTTTACTAACTCAACATTTGACAGGTAAAGCAGAACATTTTTGGAATATTCGAATATCTATGTAACTAATATAGAGATCAAGTGTTAGCTCCAGGAAGGGGCCCCTTGATTTCTGAGAACTTCGACTGAAGTAATATGAAACAAACACATATATATAGCCATGCTGATGACGGCTGATAGCCAGAAACACGTGTCCATAATTTCGTTTTATGTACGCAAAAATGTATTAATATATACTAGCAAATATATGCTCCCATCCGGTCGCATATTTTTGCTAGGCCGCCGTGTCAGAAATGGACGCTCACCCGTAAACCGATGGAGCCCCAGTCATATTTCTTGGGTGGTTAGACATTGATTTTCTTTGTTTCCAACCAAAAATATTTTTAGTTAAAAATAAAGAAAAAGAAAATTTCGACCCCACCCCAATTTTTTTACCCTCCCCCATAAATAGAAATATTTTTAGTTAAAAAGAAAAACAAAATTTTTGTTACCCACCTCCCCCAATTTTTTTTTACCTTCCCCATACATAGTAATATTTTCAGTGTAAAAAAGAAAAAAACATTTTTTAATCCCCCCCCCCAATTTTGTTTACCCTCCCCCATACATAGTAATATTTTCAGTTAAAAAAATAAAATTAACAAAATATTAGAAGTTTAAAAGAAATGAATTTTGTAAATTGTAAAACCCGTCTGGTGTCTGAGCGTGTTTTTGTAACAGTATATAAGGAAGTTGAAACAGTATTAGTTTAAGTAAGAAACTTAAAACGTTTTCTGTTCGAATCGCAGTCTCGTCTTGAAATTTCTTTCTACTTTATTTATATGTTTACGGGTGTTTTTGTAGTATTATATATAGAAGCTGGTAAGTAAATAGTAATATTACTCTGATGGAGTTTCGGCTTAAGACGGACAGGCAGACGGACAGACAGATACATAATCTCCATTAATAATAGATTTGGTGGCTGTCTATTCGATTTCTAATATGACCACTTTTGGCGTATTGATGTGATATCAGTGTAAAAATGCCCACTGAGAGGCAAGTATATAGCTCTTTCGGCCTGCCAGACTTTTACAGGCCATACCACAGAAGTATCAGGTGTTGTGATGATCTGAGGAGATGCCATAAATGAAGCCACCTCTTGTCCGTGCTTGATTTTGCCAAACATGCACTCGTTGGTGATTCAACAAACATGCACGTGACATAGTTACCAAGTTACACGCTTGGCATCTTAGGTGTTCCACGTTTCCTCCATATCTATCATATATTTTCACTCCACTCTAATCAAAAACTTTTCGCCCTCCTATGGACTCATCAGTAGAATATATCCGAAGTCAGGATTCTAAATATTCCACAGTCGGCCTTCGCCGAAGTTCGTTTAATCTATGGTAGTTAATAACACTTTCTTGTATGTGGCGTGGTGGCTCAGTAGCAGAGTACTCGCCCCGCATGCAAGTGACTCGGGTTTCGAATCCTGAGTTCGGAGATGTTCTACTGATGAGTCCAAAGGAGGGCGAAACTCGAGTCATGGACTTCGGGTCTGTGAATTTGTGTGGGTTGCGGAGTTGTATCTCACAGATAAAATCGAATATATATATATATATATATATATATATATATATATATATATATATATATATGTATATATATATATATATATACTAAAACACATTTCTCTTTTAATATATATAAAACAATAAGAAAAATCAATAACGAAAAATCAGCGTGTATATATATATATATATATATATATATGAAGAGTTCAGGTGCAAAACGCGATAAAAGCCATATAATTTTTAAATTAATTAATTGATTTATTTTTAAACCACTTACTTGTATACAGATTTTTATACTAATTTAAAAATTGATTTTTTGCGTGAACATAATTTAGACATGGACGCGCGTTTCTGGCTATAAGCCCTCATCAGCATGCCTCCCCGGGTAGGGATCGAACCTCGATGTTAATATTCGTAGACTAGCGTTCTAACCACTAGACTAGAATGGTCTGCCCCATGCGTGCACGACTTCTTATCGCCTTTAATTAATTAATTACAAATCTCTATCTCTCTCTCTCTCTCTCTCTCTCTCTCTCTCTCTCTCTCTCGTTATATATATATATATATATATGTATATATATGAAGCAATCCAACAAAAGATATAAGCGTCAACTAATATCTTGTAATTAGTGAAACATCCGGATAAAAACTGAAGCTCAATATACTGGATAGAGCATTAATATTATAATATAAAATGAAGTAATAAAATAAGGTGTCAATCAAATTTTATTAGAATTCAAAGTTCAAGCAAAGTATCCTTTAGTCCTTAGCTCATGAGTTTTCAAAGATAATTCTTCTCTTCAGAGGACCATTACCGCAGTTATACTACTACAGGTAATAAAATTACGCTTTGAAAATATATAAAATTATATACACAAATACATAAAAATACATAACATCACATCAAACAAATCAACCCAAAAACATACTTTTTGTTGAATCCATATATATATATATATATATATATATATATATTTATATTTATATGAAGAGTTCGAATGCAAAACGCGATAAAATCCATTTGAAGCTATGACTACAAAAGGTGTTGTATTTACACACACGACCACACCCCAGAACAATGTTTTACATAATATGATACCGAAATAAGTTATTTTTG
>OY744534.1:81164662-81182162 GCA_963556195.1 Sepiola atlantica | reverse complement strand
GATTTTCCAAAAGTACATTTATCAGAAATAATATCTGAAAAAAAACAACTTATATTATAACTACATTGGAAAATTACTTATATCCGAAACTTACATAAATCAGAATTATAACCGCATCAATCTGTTACTGCAATTCAGTTTAAACTGCATTTTACAAATGCATCAGAAGTGATTTTATCTCCAAAACACTTTAGCAAGGTGACCCGACTTGCCCGGGATTGAATATAGTATCCTATGTACTTTTTGTGCTCAATCTATAAACTTTTTTATTCATATACTATTTTTTTAATTATTAAATGGTATTAATTGAAATAAATTACGGTGTACTTGTTGTTTTTAAACCCCTTGAAATATATCTGACGTTTCCCGGAAATCAGCCAGCGAGGACCCGTGCGCACTCCAACTTCAAGCCCCGAAACCCTTGATAACATTTCGATTCTTATTTTTAAATATTTTTATGAATTTTAAGTTAAACGCAACAAAAGTAAAATTCCGATTTTTCGTTTGATTGATGTCAGTTGCGAACGGAAACCCGACGTTGAGTTTGCACTCGACATCATCAAAATCTAATCTACTTATCGAAGTATTCTTGGAATTTTTTTATATGAGACGGTGGTAGACAGCGTGGGATATATTAAGAAACAGACACTTTTGGGATTCTGTGAAAGACGGAGAGACCTGTGTTTGCTGCACCAGTCCAGATGTTATAACCATATGGTATGCATGGGTGCATGGTGGCTTAGCATATATATATATACATATATATATATATATATATATATATATATATATATATATATATATATATATATATATATATATATATGCTTTTGACACCTGAGGATGATTCGACCGAGAATTGAAAACGTTCGTGAAACCTATGGAATATTTATTAATATTTTTGATTTTGATACAAAAAGGATTCAGAAAAATTGAAAAAATAAAATAGGTATAATTAAACAGACGAATTCTGTTAATGTTTACAATGTTTGCATATATATATATATATATATATATATATATATATATATATAAAATAAAAACAAAAAATAATAACAACAAATCAGCGTGTATACATATATATATATATATATATATATATGAAGATTTCAAATGCAAAACGCGATAAAAGCCATATATTTTTTAAATCAATTAATCTATTTTTAAACCACTTAGTTGTATACAGATTTTCATACTTAATTTAAAAATTGATTTTTTGCGTGCACATAATTTAGACATGGACGCGCGTTTCTGGCTATAAGCCCTCATCAGCATGCCTCCCCGGGTAGATATCGAACCTTTGATGTTAATATTCGTAGACTAGCGTTCTAACCACTAGATAAGAATGGTCTGCCCCATTCGTGCACGACTTCTTATCGCCTTCTTATCGCCTATAATTAATTAATTAAAAATCTTTCTCTCTCTCTCTCTCTCTCTCTATATATATATATATATATATATTATATATATATATATATATATATTATATATATATATATATATATATATATATATATATATATATAAAATACTAAGAAAAAATAGTAACAAAAAATCAGCGCGTATATATATATATATATATATATATATATGAAGAGTTCGAATGCAAAACGCGATAAAAGCCATTTTAAGCTACAACAAAAGGTGTTGTATTTACACACACGACCATTCCCCAGAACATATTAATTTTACACTTTGTAAGGGAACATATTAATTTTACACTTTGTAAAGGAACATATTAATTTTACACTTTGTAAAGGAACATTAATTTTACACTTTGTAAGGGAACATATTAATTTCACACTTTGTAAAGGTACATATTAATTTTACACTTTGTAAAGGAACATATTAATTTTACACTTTGTAAAGGAACATTAATTTTACACTTTGTAAGGGAACATATTAATTTCACACTTTGTAAAGGTACATATTAATTTTACACTTTGTAAAGGTACATAGTAATGTTACACTTTGTAAGGGAACATATTAATTTTACACTTTGTAAAGGAACATATTAATTTTACACTTTGTAAAGGAACATATTAATTTTACACTTTGGAAAGGAACATATTAATTTTACACTTTGTAAAGGAACATTAATTTTACACTTTGTAAGGGAACATATTAATTTCACACTTTGTAAAGGTACATATTAATTTTACACTTTGTAAAGGTACATATTAATTTTACACTTTGTAAGGGAACATATTAATTTTACACTTTGGAAAGGAACATATTAATTTTACACTTTGTAAAGGAACATATTAATTTTACACTTTGTAAAGGAACATATTAATTTTACAATTTGTAAAGGAACATATTAATTTTACACTTTGTAAAGGAACATATTAATTTCACACTTTGTAAAGGAACATATTAATTTTACACTTTGGAAAGGAACATATTAATTTTACACTTTGGAAAGGAACATATTAATTTTACACTTTGTAAAGGAACATATTAATTTTACACTTTGGAAAGGAACATATTAATTTTACACTTTGGAAAGGAACATATTAATTTTACACTTTGGAAAGGAACATATTAATTTCACACTTTGTAAAGGAACATATTAATTTTACACTTTGTAAAGGTACATATTAATTTTACACTTTGTAAGGGAACATATTAATTTTACACTTTGGAAAGGAACATATTAATTTTACACTTTGTAAAGGAACATATTAATTTTACACTTTGTAAAGGAACATATTAATTTTACACTTTGTAAAGGAACATATTAATTTTACACTTTGTAAGGGAACATATTAATTTCACACTTTGTAAAGGTACATATTAATTTTACACTTTGTAAAGGAACATATTAATTTTACACTTTGTAAAGGAACATATTAATTTTACACTTTGGAAAGGAACATATTAATTTTACACTTTGTAAAGGAACATTAATTTTACACTTTGTAAGGGAACATATTAATTTCACACTTTGTAAAGGTACATATTAATTTTACACTTTGTAAAGGAACATATTAATTTTACACTTTGTAAAGGAACATTAATTTTACACTTTGTAAGGGAACATATTAATTTCACACTTTGTAAAGGTACATATTAATTTTACACTTTGTAAAGGTACATAGTAATGTTACACTTTGTAAGGGAACATATTAATTTTACACTTTGTAAAGGAACATATTAATTTTACACTTTGTAAAGGAACATATTAATTTTACACTTTGTAAGGTACATATTAATTTTACACTTTGTAAATGGAACATTAATTTTACACTTTGTAAGGGAACATATTAATTTCACACTTTGTAAAGGTACATATTAATTTTACACTTTGTAAAGGTACATAGTAATGTTACACTTTGTAAGGGAACATATTAATTTTACACTTTGTAAAGGAACATATTAATTTTACACTTTGTAAAGGAACATATTAATTTTACACTTTGGAAAGGAACATATTAATTTTACACTTTATAAAGGAATATTAATTTTACACTTTGTAAAGGTACATATTAATTTTACACTTTGTAAAGATACATATTAATTTTACACTTTGTAAAGGAACATATTAATTTCACACTTTGTAAGGGAACATATTTATTTTACACTTTGTAAGGGAACATATTAATTGTACACTTTGTAAGGGAACATATTAATTTTACACTTTGTAAAGGAACATTAATTTTACACTTTGTAAAGGAACATATTAATTTTACACTTTGTAAAGGAACATATTAATTTTACACTTTGTAAGGAAACATATTACTTGTACACTTTGTAAGGGAACATTAATTGTACACTTTGTAATGGAACATATTAATTTTACACTTTGTAAGGGTATATATTAATTTTACACTTTGTAAAGGAACATATTAATTTTACACTTTGTAAGGGAACATATTACTTGTACACTTTGTAATGGAACATATTAATTTTACACTTTGTAAGGGTATATATTAATTTTACACTTTGTAAGGGAACATATTAATTTTACACTTTGTAAAGGAACATATAAATTTCACACTTTTTAAGAGAACATAGAAATTGTACGAAACTGTTGTGTTCGAGGAATAAATTTTACTTGTTCGGGGACGGATTTACACCCGGTTTTGGCCGAGAATCATTTTAATTCCATTTTTGTTTCACAAAATTATTATTTTAAATATTGCTTAAACTATGTCGATTGTTTGTTTTTATTAAATAATATTAAAATAACTACGATTTTTAAAGTTACATTTTATTATTCCGTTCTCGTTTTACAATTAAATTATTAATAACACCACACCTAATTCATATCTGTTAAAGTAATGTTGTTTACAAATTTATTTATAAAATTATTTGATGTGAATAGCTTTTTAAAACTTTAATTCTTTTAACAATTTGCTAAGAATTGTAACGTCCGGAATAACTTTTTCTTTTCAACAGTTTAAATCCTTCCAAATATTTTTCAAATTTAGAACGGTCACAAAGTAATTAATTCTTTTTAAAACTATTCAATGATAATATAAATAGCTTATTTTCTTACGAAGAAACCGAAATGCATTATGGTAGATTCCGTTTTATAAATAAATATTTTTTTACATAGGATTTTTAAACATTCGTTTTATTTATGCTGTTGCATTTTTTATTTAAATAAAAATCCGATTAATAGAAAATAAAACAATAGTCATATGTAAGTCATGGAGAGATAAGAAACACACACATACATTAGTACACGAGAAGTTGTCGCACAATTTTAACTAATATAGAGACTATATTACTTTGATTAGGCATTAGAAATTATTTGACTCTAATGAGGTAAATTAAACACGATTTTATTATAGAGGAACATTCAAAATTACTTCACTATATTTCAGAAATAATGTTGCTACAGGAGGGGGGCATGGTTTTTATAGAAATACATTATTAATCACGTTACTGTATATATATATATATATATATATATATATATATATGTATATATATATATATATATATATATATATATATATATATATATATACATATATATACATATATATATACATATATACAGGGTGGGCAAAAATAAGGGTCCTATTTTTAAACATTCATAACTTTTTTATTTATTGATTTTTTTAATTTTTTTTTTTAGAATAAGTAAAGGACCCCTTTCCGAAGCAAGCATGAGCCGTATTAGCCCTAAGGAACGTACCCTCATTTAGAAAACATTATTTTTGCTTAAAAAACTCAAAACAGTGTAAAAAACAATACTTTAGTTTTTGTAAGTTTTAAGAAGTGTTTTTCGGCTAAAATTTGTTTTGTTTATTTCAAAAAATCTCGGAAGGGTCAGTCTACACACACATAAAGTTTGGTGAGTTTAACTTTGATTTTGTGGAAGTTATTCAAATTCAAGTTATTCAAATTTAAAGATAGGACCCTTATTTTGGCCCACCCTGTATATATATATATATATATATTATAATATGAAATGAAATAATAAAATAAGGTGCCAATCAAATTTTATTAGAATTCAAAGTTCAAGTAAAGTATCTTAACGTCCTTAGCTCATGAGTTTTCAAAGATAATTATCGCTGACGCATCTCACGACTGGACAACTTTTTCAATTCTTTCAATTTCTCGTATTTGGACTGTCAATCATCACTTGGATTAATCTTCAGTCAACCTTCTAGATATATTTCCTGATTATGTTTTTTAAATTGTATGACTTGGATAGATTGTATAGATTTAACAAAAAAGTATGTTTTGGGGTTGATATATTTGATGTTATATATTTTTATGTATTGCTGTATATATTTTTATATATTTTCAAAGTGTAATTTTATTACCTGTAGTAATATCACTGCGGTAATGGTCATCTGAGGAGAAGAATTATCTTTGAAAACTCATGAGCTAAGGACGTTAAGATACTTTGCTTGAACTTTGAATTCTAATAAAATTTGATTGGCACTTTATTTTATTATTTCATTTTATATTATAATATTTATGCTTTATCCAGTATATTGAGCTTCAGTTTTTATACGGATGTTTCACTAATTATAAGATATTAGTTGACGCTTATATCTTTTGTTGGATTACTTTATGTATATATATATATATACTGGATGTCCCCAAAACTGATTATTAACTTGTAAACAAGATTGCAAAAAGAGTAAGAGTACTCATTGAAAAATACTGACAGTAAAATTAACAAAAACATAGAAAATTAACTTTTAATTTCTCTCTTTTTTAAAATTTTTCTTTTCATTCATTTGCTGGGAACGGGGCATTCTTCCAAATGCCATACGATCACCCGCTATTTACAGACTCCAACCGAGAGCTCTTTTCAGGATTCTGGCTGTTCCCTTGAGTGCAGTTGTTTGGATTTCTCTTGCACTTGGTTCACCAGGTATACTTGCTAAATACTTTTTCAAGTTCTTCTTCATGAGTCCAGTGGCGCCTATGATAACTGGAACGATAGAGATCTCTTTGAGGTTCCAGTTTCTTTTCATATCATACATTAGACCTTGATATTTTGTTATTTTCTCCCTTTCAGCTCTATTTAGGCCCCCATCATTAGGGACACTGACTTCAACCAAAGTTGCCATCTCTCTCTCTCTCTCTCTCTCTCTCTCCTTCTCTCTCTCTCTCCTTCGCTCTCTCTCTCCTTCTCTCTCTCTCCTTCTCTCTCTCTCTCTCTTGTTCCATATGACAATGTCAGGTTTGACAGCTGCGTTTTCCGGATAGGTAACTGTGGGGATTTCATGGTCATAATGGATGGTGTATGTCTCATTCCCCACAGTTCTCAGTATAGGAAAAGGTTACTTGAAGTAATTTAAGAATGTTCATAAAATAAATCCTAACCCTAACTTGTCTTGTTCAATACACTTTTCATATAATGATACAGTGGATCAACAGACGTCTAACAACATTTTCTTCTACCATGTTCATAAATTAATCTGAGCCTATATCCGGGTTCGAGTTATGGTAAGGGTTAATGTATGAATATTCTGAAAATTCCTCAAGTAGCCTTTACATTATTATTAAATGAAAAAAATAATAGTAAAAGATAATATTAAATGTTTTTGTTAATTTTACTGTTAGTATTTTAAAATTTATATTCTAACTCATCTATCGATCTCGTTTGCAAGTAAAAATCAGTAAATTGAACGAGTTATAACAATTCTAAGGGTGCATACATTTTTGGGGGACACCCTGTAAATATATATATATATATATATATATATATATAAAATACATACACACACACACACACACACACACACACACACACACACATATATATATATATATATATATATATATATATATAAAGAGTAGTGCAGTATTAGTGCAGTTCAAAATGGATGTGTATATCTGATGAGAGCGGACCACCGCTTGAAACGCGTCATATAAAATTATAAAATAATATAATAACAAAATAATAAATTAATGTTAAAAACACTTTTTACAAATGTTGGTAGCCTTACCCTTTTACACACACACACACACACACATATATATATATATATATATATATATATATATATATATATATATATATATATATATATATATATATATATATATATATACGAATGTTTCACTAATTATAAGATATTAGTTGATGCTTATATCTTTTGTTGGATTGCTTCATATATATATATATATATATATATATATGTGTGTGTGTGTGTGTTTTTAATTTATATTTATAATTTTTTTCTATATATAAATTTTATAACATAAAGTAATTATAATAGCTTAATAGTGTAAGGCCAGAGCTATGCTATATTCAGTATTTTTAAATGTAATTTCATAACATAAAAATGTTATAAAGGACAAATTCATAAAATTTATTTTTAATCCAGTATTAAATTGTTTCGGCAAACACCAAGATATTTGTAAAATGCTTCTGTGCATTTATTTCTTGGCGTGGTTATCTTCAGTGCTAATCGTACCAAAAAAGCAGAGCCTAAATTACAATCAGTACTCATTATCAACATATATATATATATATATATATATATATATATATATATATATATATATATATATATAACTTCTTTGTAATATAGCAGGAAAAATCCCAGCAGAGTGCTCGATTAATTAAGAATTAAAGTCAAAAATTAAAAATTAAGAGCGTAATATTTATTTATTTTGGTGCAGAAAAATTAGTACAACATTCGTACCGTCGGTTTCAAGCACGGAAAGACTTCGCCATCCGGTTCTCTTCAGCTTCTGATTAGGATGTATGACAACAGAAGCTGAAGAGAGTCGGATGGCTAAGTTTTTCCATGCTTGAAACCGACGGTACGAATGTTGTACTAATTTTTCTGCACCAATATATATATATATATATATATATATATATATATATATATATATATATATATATATATAATAATGGTAATAATCCAGGTGAAAAATATCCACAGGGTGGTAATCCAGAGAATTTTAACCGGGTTTATAAAAAGTGCTCAATATCAAAATAGAGCTTTATATATGATAATTTTATTTACACAGACATGTACAAAATCTGTACATGTCTGTGTAAATAAAATTATCATATATATATATATATATATATATATATATATATATATATATATATATATATATATATATATAACTGAATTGTTTCTACATTTTGGTATTAGAGAAGTTCTATTTTGATCAGTACCACTGGAGAGGCATTAATTTTATAACAGTTCTGTTTTTAAATCTCCGAAACAGTTACATGCTAAACAGCTGATGATCCCCGTTTTCTATTTCATAATTAAAATTAAGAACCATTGTTTATGTTTCTACTATTATATAGCAAAACATTCTTGTGTATACTGATGCAGGTGCTAAGTCTGCGATATGTTAAGCTTAGTTAGTATACCTAGGGATTTGAACTGAATTTTTTTTCTTCCATGATAAATTACTCAAAGCTTTATTAGGACTATACTTTTTGTTATGGGGGCACAGTCAATATATTTTACTACTGGGATATATTAGCAAAAACAAAAAGACAAACTTATCTTACTACAGCAACGCATTGGATCTGATTCTTCTAGAGAAATACGTTATAAACTCTGTTTAAACAGGAATCATTATCACTCATGTTTGTATAATTATATATTAAACATTAAATTTCTATATTTTTGGTTATTCGGACTAAATTTCTCATTTTGAGTGTCATCATCACAACGTTTCGGCCGCTGTAACCTTCGGCGTTCTTCGGGTGAATCTCTTCGAATTCGGGAATTATTTCTGTCGAACTCGGGAATCTGGACGGAATTTCCCGAGTTCGACAGAAACATTCCCGATTTCGAAGAGATACACCTGAAGGATATCGGAGGTTACAGCGGCCGAAACGTTGTGAGTATAACACCGAAGATAAGAAATGTAGTTCGAATAACCAAAATTAAGCAAATTATCAATCGTCATCTGAAAAATTCGGAAATATTAAATTTCTATTGATATCAAGATAAATATGTGCATACGTTTATAGATTTGTATGTACATAATTCACTTTTAAACCAACTTACCGATTATCATGGATTTTGAAACACAGATGCTGATAATTAGGGGTCGTAATAGGTGGGTTGTTTGGTTGTTTTGTTTTACGGCATATCAACCCTTTTCAGGTTATTTAATGCCGAATGCAGTCATTTTGGTGAAAGTTTTTATGCTTCAAGTTCTTTATATGTTCAAATATTTATTGATGGTGTTTGGTTTGGTTGTTAAAGTATATTTGTTTTCTTCTCTTTTTTGTTTCTTTCCCCTTTTAATATCTGTTTCTATTTAACCCATAGTTGGGACCCTAACAGGTACTACCACTCCGGGTCAGGGTGGACCTGGGAGCAATGGTAATTAAGAGGAGGCTCCACATTCCCCAAAGTCCGTAAGCCGGATCTCACCATCGGATGTAGTTTAAGGTCATATCCAGGACCGGGAGTAGGGTAGGAAAAATAAAAATAAAAAAGGGGAGGGAGAAAGGGAGAGGGGCTGTTGTTTTTGTTTTTGGTTTTGTAGAACATAATTAAGTTTTACAAAAAAAAACAAAAAAAAAACGTCAATGTAGGTGAATTTCGTCTCAGGGAGCTACAGGGCAGCCTGATCTGGTATCACCAGGGTCGTAATAGGGGCTATATTCAATTTAATGTTTCATGCAAAGGGGGTAAACCGGGGATGGAAGTATATCGTTAAAATTCATATACCTCCATTTTTTGTGTAATTTTAACAATAGGTATTAGACATTAAATAATGAATATTCCCCACATTTCAGTTTCGTTGGGGTATTTTCAATGTGTTTTCGGGAGCAAAAATTTGGCACAACTCCCTAATTAAACATTCAAATATTTCAGATTTATATTAACTTTGATCCATAATCATTAGACATCAATTAAGCAAGATTCCCTGAATTTCAATTTCTTCTTAAGACTCCGTAAGCTTAAGCTTTACATTTTTAGACATTTTCCAGAATCAAATCATGGAATTGATTTTCACCAAAATTGGAAAAAAAATTGGAAAAAAACGATTCTAGACAAAAGTTTAATATAATTATATTTTGATTTTAATCTTCGTAAGGGGGCACAAATGTGGGACAAACTTGTTAATATTGTACACCCCCCTCAACCCTGGATCATGGGGTCTCAGGAAGAAATTGAAATTCACCGAATGTTGGTGTTAAATGAATATGAATCAAATTTAATGTAAATCTGAAATATTTGAATTTTTAAATAAAATCTTTTGTCCATACTATGCCCCAATCCAAAAAATACGTTTAACTACTCCAAAGAAACTGAAATTTAGATACTATTTATATGTTTGTATGTTTGTATGTAGAGGATTCACTTCTAAAATAATTAACCAAATATAATGTATTTTTGAAAAGAGCCGCCATGCGTAAGGGTTCGTAATGTGTGCTGTAATTAGTTTTATTTAGTTTCATACAAAGAGTCTGAAAAGAGGGTTTAAGGCTGTAATAAAAATTCAGATACTAATTTTTTTTTTGCTAAAATTTGACAAATTGATATTGGACATGAATGTATACATATTCCCCAAATTTCCGTTGTTTAATATTTTAAAGGATTTTAAAGGATTTTAAGGTGTGTTGTATGGGCACCATCTTTCATTCGAAAATTCAAATATATAAGATTAAAATTGAATTTCATCCATAAGCATTAGATACCCATAATGTAAGATTCCTTGAATTTCAATTTATTCTTGTGCCGAAGACTTACATTTTAGACATTTTCTCGAATCAAAATCATATAATGGATTTTTATCAAAATAAGAATAAGAATTCTAGACACAAGGTTCACTATCATTATATTTTGCTATCTTCGTAAAGAGAGATAAAAATGGTGCAAAACTGTTCTTTTTAGGGAAATCAATTTTACATGTCCTTCGGCGGATTATATATATATATATATATATATATTATATATATAACATATATATATATATTATATATATATATTATATATATATTATATATATAACATATATATATATTATATATATATATATTATATATATATAACATATATATATTATATATATATATTATATATATATATTATATATACATAATTATATATAATATATGTTATATATATACATAATATATATATATATATATTATGTATATATATATATATATATATACATATATATATATATATTAAATAAGTAATATGTTTATTTTTAAAAAAGCCTCTGCATTTTACCGGTTTAAAACAAATCTGTTTCAATTACAAAATTTAAATGCACCCTATTATATGGAACTCTTTACTAATATATATATATATATTGATATATATATATATATATATATATATATATATATATATATTTATATATATATATATATATATATATATATATATATATATATATATATATATTATTATTATTATTATTATTATTATTATTTCATGTATCTACATTCCGCGGGCTGAAAGCTGAGGCCTCTGTATAGCTTAATTACCATAAATATATTTTCATAACTTACTACATACATATATATATATATATATATATATATATATATATATATATATATATATATATATATATGTATATAGATATAGATATAGCTATATATACATACATATATATATATATATATGTATATATATATATATGTGTGTGTGTGTGTGTGTAAATATATATGTAAATAATTAAATAATTATTATTAATAATTATATATACATATGTGCATATGCATATATATACGTAAATAATTAAATATGTATTAATAATTATATATATATACATATATATATATATATGTATATATACATATATATGCTAAAATAATCAGATATGTATTATTAAAATTATATATATATGTATATATATACATATATATATATACACATATATATATTTATTTATATATACATATATATATACATATTTATATATATATATATATATATATATATATACTTTTTCAATTACAAAACGTAAATACATTTTATACAGTTGAACTTGTTACTAATACTTATAACGTGCGACCAGAGCACACACCACTTGTGGACATTATTACACAACGACCTTCGTTAACATATGAAGCACAAGATCAAGCGACACCACGTCGTTTAAAAGTATTAAAAGCGACACTATGTCGTTTGAAAAGTTATTAAAAGTATTTAAATACTTATTCACGTAAATCCTTAAATAATATTAAATATTAAAGAAACTTAAATATTAAATAAATTAAATATTAATATAAATATTAAATATTAAATATTAAATATTAAATATTAAATATTAAATATTGAATATTGAATATTAAATATTAAATATTAAATATTAAATATTAAATATTAAATATTAAATATTAAATATTAAATAAACTTAAATAATTAAATACTTAAATCGTTATTAAAAGTATTTAAAAGCGACACCATGTCGTTTAAAAAAAAGGAAGAATAAAATATTGTCTATTATCCTGATGAAGATTACTGTGTGAATGGAAAATTTGAATTTAAATAAATAATATGTTTATTTAAAATAAGTTTCTGCATTTTACTGGTTTCAAGAAAGAAAACAAAAACGTTTCAATTATATATATATATATATATATATATATATATATATATATATATATATATGTATATATATATATATATATATATATATATATATATATATATATATATATAAGGTATGAAACTAAAAGTAGGATGTATACGTTTAGAAATTTGAACTTATCGTGAGATGATTAAAGTTCAATATACGGAATAGAGCAATTATATAAATAAATGAAAGGAGAGAAGTAAGAAAAAGTGTAAGAATTAAAAATCTATTTCATCTTTAGTTGTTCAATGCAAAGTGGACGTAAGTGTGTGAGAATGTTGTCAAAATGTCACACACTTGCATCCACTTTCTATTATTTTCTCATATTTTTCCATTTTTTTATTTTGGCCACCTTCCCTGCCAACTTCTCTATCTATGTAACTCCTCTGATTATAAGATTCCAATCTTTAAAAAACCTGGCTCAAGGAAAGAAAAAAAAGAAAAATAACTTTACTGGATACACCTTACATTGAACAACGGAAGTTGAAATAGATTTGTCATTCTTACATTTGTTATTTCTTCTTATTAATGTATCTCTCTATATACATATATATATATATATATATATATATATATATATATATATATATATTTATTTATTCTGGTACAGAAAAATTAGTACAACATTCGTACCGTCGGTTTCAAGCACGGAAGGTCTTACCCATCCGGCTCTCTTCAGCTTCTGTTGTCATCTGTTTTGGAAATGTGAGGTCACATGACACTCTTGTTGGGACGCGTTATTTGCTCAGTGTGTTGTGTGTGTTTGTTTAAATTTGAATTTAGTGTCATAAGACCGTTGAGATTTAAAACACGGGAGAAGAAAGAGAATTCAAGATTAAAGGGAATAAAAAGGGGAATAAAAAAGGGGGGTAAAAAATAAAAAATATATATATGAAAAAAAAAATATATATATATATATAAATAAATATAAAAAAACCTATATATATATAAAAACATTTTAATACTAAGAATAAAGGAATAAAAAAATAAAAAAAGAAGAAAAAGAGAAAAAGAGTATAAAAAGTGGGTTAAAAAATATATATATATATAGAGAATAAATTGTAGAGAATAAAAAAGAGCGAGAGAGAAAGAAAGAATAAAAATAGAAAGAATAAAAATATAAAAATATATATATATATAAATAAAATATATAAATAAAAATAAAAATAATAATAATAAAAAAATAAAAATTAAAAATTAAAAATTAAAGATTAAAAACAAAAATAATAAAAATAAAGAAAGGGTTTCTCTGAAATTCCCGTGAGCCAAATTATGAATTTGTATCATTAGCCGTTATATTTTTGAAGGTATGCGTTCTAAAAATCGTTGATGTGTAAGAATCTTTAGATTGGAGTGATTTTTAATGAAGGAATTCGGAGCTAAGGGAGGTAACTAAGATGGAAATATGAAATATTTGAGTTTGTTAAAATGGGTTTGTAAATTAATCTGGTGGTTGATAAAAGATAAAAAAATAAAAAAATAAAAAAATAAAAAATTAAATATTTTTGCATTTACTCTTGGAATTTATGTGGATATAATTTTTTGAGTAATCTAGTGATTGATAATTAAATTAAATATTTTTGTATTTTTGTGAAGGTCGGAGTTTTTGCTCTTGAAGTTTAAGTGGATATAGGTTGATGAGGTGTTTGTTCGTTTTTATTGTGTTTATATTAGTAGAGGGGGGTAGTTAGACATTATGTGAATCGGTCAGACCAGTTTATAAGCAATGCTTGCCTCTTGTGTACACATCCCTTGAATATTTCATCGCGGACATTTAAACAGGCTGTATTCGGATCGGTGATGGCTTTTGAAATGTGGTATTTTTCAGCGTCACATAGAGGACATCTGTTTATGGCTGGAGAGAAGGATGGTTTTCTCTCAATTATTTTCCATTTGATGGTGAAGGGTGTGTTTTCTTCTTTAAGCTGCCATATTCGGGTCGCGAGTGCCGTATTAGCCTTGTTTTTGTATCTGAAGGAGTTTCTGTGTGCATATAGCCTTTGTTTGAAATTTCCCTTCGTCATCCCAATATATTTTTCTGCATTACTGGTATTCTGGTCTGTGACGGTTGCTTCATAAATGATTGAATTGATTTTGCAATTTCCCTCCAGGGGGCAGTTGTTTTTGTCTTGGCATGAGCAGCCTGCGTTTGTAATTGTTTTGGGTTCTGCAGAGATAATTTTTCTTATTGAAGGGGCAGTGGAATAGCTGATCTTAACAGAATTTCTGTTAAAAAGTTTGTGTAATTCATTTGTGGGTGGGAAGTGTTTGTCGAGCAACTTGAGGAAAAGTTGGCCTACCTTTGTTTTGGTATTGGTCGAATAGGGTGGGGAAAACCAGATCACCGATCTCCTTCTATTGCGGGTCCCCCGTGGTTGGTCTCGGTTGGGGGTGTATGAGATTTCTTCTCTGAACCCGCTGTCGCGGAGCGCTTTGTTGTAATATGGTGCTGCTTGGTTGAAAATTTCGGGACTGGATGAAAGGTTTGAGATTCTTTGGCTAATATTATTGATTAAATTTTTAAAGATGGTGGGGGGTGGCAGGATCCCTTGTGTATGTATTGGAGTGTTTCATTGGGTTTGTGGAAAGGTTTGTGTGTATTGTTTTTAAGGTTCAGTGTGGTATCTAGGAAGTTTACTTGGTCTAAATTTGTTTTAATGGTAATTTTGAAGCCGAGATTATGGAAGGTGTTTGTTAATTCTTTTCTAAATCTATCTAATGTGTTTCCGTTGTGGTTGCGTGACAGACAAAGTCCGTCATCTCTATAGAGACCAAAGAAATGGTCTGGAAATTTATTTTGGAGTGTATTTAATATAAGCAAGCCGACTAAGTCACAGATGTCTGCACTGTCGTAGGCCCCCATTGCAACATCAAATGGGTCCTCTGGGTTTGATTTTTTAACCCAAGCCCTTCCCTCGAAGAAGAGAAGGGTTTGTCTTGCTTGCAGTATTGTGTCTCTTTCTAGTTGACTGATGTTTGTGTGTGAAAGTGCAAATGTTAAGGCCTTATCTAGGGTGTCTTTTGTAATGGATGGGTAGAAGTCTACTATATCTAATTGTGTGAATTTGCATCTGTGTTTATCTTGTATGTTATGGAACCAATTTAGGACTGAGTTAGTATTGCCCCACAGACTTAGGTTCTGCAGAGATACATACCAATACATACACAAGGGATCCTGCCACCCCCCCACCATCTTTAAAAATTTAATCAATAATATTAGCCAAAGAATCTCAAACCTTTCATCCAGTCCCGAAATTTTCAACCAAGCAGCACCATATTACAACAAAGCGCTCCGCGACAGCGGGTTCAGAGAAGAAATCTCATACACCCCCAACCGAGACCAACCACGGGGGACCCGCAATAGAAGGAGATCGGTGATCTGGTTTTCCCCACCCTATTCGACCAATACCAAAACAAAGGTAGGCCAACTTTTCCTCAAGTTGCTCGACAAACACTTCCCACCCACAAATGAATTACACAAACTTTTTAACAGAAATTCTGTTAAGATCAGCTATTCCACTGCCCCTTCAATAAGAAAAATTATCTCTGCAGAACCCAAAACAATTACAAACGCAGGCTGCTCATGCCAAGACAAAAACAACTGCCCCCTGGAGGGAAATTGCAAAATCAATTCAATCATTTATGAAGCAACCGTCACAGACCAGAATACCAGTAATGCAGAAAAATATATTGGGATGACGAAGGGAAATTTCAAACAAAGGCTATATGCACACAGAAACTCCTTCAGATACAAAAACAAGGCTAATACGGCACTCGCGACCCGAATATGGCAGCTTAAAGAAGAAAACACACCCTTCACCATCAAATGGAAAATAATTGAGAGAAAACCATCCTTCTCTCCAGCCATAAACAGATGTCCTCTATGTGACGCTGAAAAATACCACATTTCAAAAGCCATCACCGATCCGAATACAGCCTGTTTAAATGTCCGCGATGAAATATTCAAGGGATGTGTACACAAGAGGCAAGCATTGCTTATAAACTGGTCTGACCGATTCACATAATGTCTAACTACCCCCCTCTACTAATATAAACACAATAAAAACGAACAAACACCTCATCAACCTATATCCACTTAAACTTCAAGAGCAAAAACTCCGACCTTCACAAAAATACAAAAATATTTAATTTAATTATCAATCACTAGATTACTCAAAAAATTATATCCACATAAATTCCAAGAGTAAATGCAAAAATATTTAATTTTTTATTTTTTTATTTTTTTATTTTTTTATCTTTTATCAACCACCAGATTAATTTACAAACCCATTTTAACAAACTCAAATATTTCATATTTCCATCTTAGTTACCTCCCTTAGCTCCGAATTCCTTCATTAAAAATCACTCCAATCTAAAGATTCTTACACATCAACGATTTTTAGAACGCATACCTTCAAAAATATAACGGCTAATGATACAAATTCATAATTTGGCTCACGGGAATTTCAGAGAAACCCTTTCTTTA
>OY744534.1:81144662-81159662 GCA_963556195.1 Sepiola atlantica | reverse complement strand
TCATTCATCTATTACTCATAAAGGTGTTCTATCTGTGTGTCTAAAACCGAAACTATATACTATTACTTCTATAATCAATGGAGATTTGGGATCTGTCTGTTTGAAGCCAAAACTATACTATTATAACTATTAATAATAGAGATTTGGTATCTGCCTGTTCAAGCCGGAACTATAGTATTACTTCTATTAGGCAGTGTCTCCTCCTCCTTTTTGGGTTATTGTATATATGTTATCTGTTCATGATATAAGCCTCTCATGCATTACCTCCTCTTTTGGGGTGGGGTAGTGTAGTATATCTTCGTTCGTCATGATACAATCCTCCTAGGCATGATCTCCTTTGAGGGACGAAATAGGTTGTATATGTTCTTTCGTCATGATACTATACTCCCAGACAAGAAAAAGTGTGTTTCCTCAGGTCGCATATATTTTCTAGTTAAGTTAAGGACCAAACAGTTCGTTAGCACACAGACTATCACCTACATAGACCCGTGCACATACACACACACGTAGTTGTACATAACAAATCTTAACAATAATCCCCAACCTACACCACACAGACACACTATTTCAGACAAATATATTCATATTGTCACGTTAATATATGCTTTTGTTGAGTGATGAAAGAGATAGTCTAAATGCCTGGATGACTTTCAAATCGTTCTTTGTCAGCTGCGTAAGCATGTCTCTCGGCTACATCGTAGTCTTGTTAGACAAAAGGACTTTTTTCTCCAAAGAACCTATGGGATGTTTGCCGTAGCTTTTCCGTCGGCGTGAAGGATTGCTGTTACACCCGAGTTCTCTTGCGACTAGACTTGTCGTCCTCTCGCGGATCGAAAATCTAATCCATCCTTCTAGTTCCCCCAAAGCTGGGTGGCAAACTGTATCACGTGACAGTCTTAGTGGAACTTGAACGTTCCAAGTACACTGTCGCCAGCCCCATCTTGATAATTGGTGACATATTCTGTCTGTGACGTGTGTGAGATCTTATGCAAACCTCCCATCTTTTAACGTTAATATGTGTATATGTTAGTAATATATATATATATATATATATATATATATATATATATATATATATATATATATATATATATATATATATATGTGTGTGTGTGTGTTTTTCGTTCAAGTTTTAAAGTATTGCATGGAAAGTTGATAAAATTGAAATAAAAGCCAAATTAGCAATACAAGATTAATTAATTTTTTTTTATATATATATAGATATATATATATATATATATATATACATATATATATATATATACATATATATACATATATTTATATACATATATATATACATATATAATTAAATATATATATATGCATTTATATATACATATATATACATATGTATACATATATTTATATACATATATATATACATATATAATTAAATATATATATATATGCATTTATATATACATATATATACATATGTATACATATATATACATATATATATACATATATATATACATATATATACACATATATATACATAGATATATACATGTATATATGTATACATATATATATGTATACATATATATACATGTATATATATATATATATATATATATATATATATATATATATATATATAATTGGTATTTCATGTAATCACATACACTTTTATAAGGAGATATCATTTTTTATGTATCAATTTTCAGTATTTACTTCAACAGTGCTCGATACGTAAGTAGAGCTAGGTGGTAAGCTATGAAAATATATTTATGGCAATTAAGCTACACAATCTTCACCCTGAAGATTCCCCCGGGGATTAAACGCGGGAGCCTCTGTGTGGCTTAATTGCCATAAATATATTTCCATAGCTTACTATATATATATATATATATATATATATATATATATATATATATATATATATATATATATATATATATATATATATATATGAATTGAAAATCATCTATTTTCCGGGTCGTATACCCGAAGTAAAAGCACATCATCTATGCCGATTTTAAATGGACATACTATGTGGCTTTCATTAAAGACACATGGGAAATAACATGCTCTCTCTTATGAAATTAACATATGTTTATTACGAAAAATAGACTCTGACATTCGGACCAATCATAATTACGGGATTATCTAACCTATTTAAACTACTTCACACAATAAATATAGTTTTCTTAAGTGAATGGTACAGTTTGCTTGAAATAGTCTGTGTAATACTATATATATATATATATATATATATATATATATATATATATATATATATATATATATATACAGGGTGATTCATAAGTCACTTAGCTATTTAGTTTTGAAATTCTAAAGTTAAAAATATACGGTAATACTAAACAGAAAGTTTATACAACAAATTCATTTATAGGAGTTCACAATTTCCACCTTCGTTCTGCATGCATAGCTCCATTCTTTTTTGCAAGGAATTTACGACTCTTTGTAGCATATTTGGTTGATTATGGTGTTGTGCGAAAGAGGCTTTCTGTTCACATCACGTTTCCATTGCCTTTCAACAAGTGTGGGAGATTTATCAAATTTGGCCACATGAATAACAATAAAAATTCGCTCTTCAATTGTAAATGACATTTTAAATAGCTAAGTGAAGTGACTTATGAATCACCCTGTATATATATATATATATATATATATATATATATATATATATATATATATATATATATATATATATATATATATATATATATATATATACTGGAGAGAAACAGAGAGACAGAGAGAGAGGGAATATGGGAAGGTTCTACTAATGCAGGAACATACCGAAAGGTGTTAGAATGAAAAGCTCAAACAAGGCGATTATTCTTCTTTTATTAATTCCCTTTGTTAATGAAATCTTACTTGCTTCCATATTTTCTTCTCACTCACTAAAAGCATAAAGTTACGTTAAAATTTCACAATATTTCGAGGAGATATCCTTTTGTCAAGCATTTTTATTTTCTGTCTCAAGTGTATCTGCAAAATTAATGTATTCGTTGACTGTGAATTTTCTGTTATTAAGTATCGCAGACGTTGTATCTCCGCAGAAAGTCAAAGTTTAAATGTTGCATAATTTATTTCCTGTTAATTGTTAAACGTATATGTACACATGCGAGTAAAATAGATTCACCACTAATGTAAGGGAGGGGACTGTAGAAATTGTTTGACCCGAGTTCTGTCCCTTTAGGTTCAGATATCAAGTCTTAAATAAGTGTACAGAATTATCATTCAAAATTATTATTTTGGTTTTATTAAACAAATACTTGACATTTTATATAAAATATTAATTTACTCTACAATGCAGTTTAAGTAATAAAAATAACAAATAAAGTTGACCAAATACACATGCAGCACCACCGTTACGGATGTACGCTATCTCAGTCTATGGTCTGAGTAAAGTAAAGTGTTTAAACAAGGAATTTATAGAATTACATTTAATCTATGGATTTCCCCCAAAAGGTACTATCATCATCAGAAGGAAACCCAATAAAATGTTAATTATTCGTAAGTATTAATTTGAAAATTTGTAACAAAATTTTAAGGTATGCTTACAGCACATTATTTTGTTTTCAATAATGATCAGGAAGTCGTTGTTGAGAACATACAAAATTAAATATGGTATTATGCAGTGGAAATGGATGATTCCAATAAAATCCAGAAACGATTCAAAAAGACAGAAATCTGTGAAAAGTTAGTATATATCCAGAAACATGATTCTACGAGTCAAGCTTCATTAGCATGCTGATAAAATAGATATGATCGGGGTTCGAATCCTGTCATAGTCAGCCACGCTGATGAGCCGCAGTAACGGCGAAACACGTGTCCGTGATAACTATTTCATCTATAACATATATATATATATATATATATATATATATATATATATATATATATATATATATATATATATATATATATAATCAACTTATCTCTCTGTATTTCTCCTCTAATGATAAGATTTCGATCTTTGAAAAGCCTTGGCTTAAGGAAAGAATAATAAACACTAGTTTATTACAGAATACACCTTGCATTGAACAATCGAAATCTGAAATAAATTTGGACATTCGTACATGTTTATCACTCTTATTTCTTCTATCTTTATATATATATATATATATATATATATATATATATATATATATATATATATATATATATATATATATATATATATACTAGCAAGCTTTGCCGGCTCGCTATTGCTTCGTACAGTTCGCTACTTGAAATACTTAAAACATTAATAAAAAAATAATAATAAACAGTCCATTCATAACTTAATTGTAAACACGATACAACATCTTTCTCATTTATTTATATAGATAGATAAACATTAACATTTTGATAATTTCGATACAAATTTATATATCTTTTAAATGTGACCGTTAGAAAGGAAAAGAAAACAGGAATCAATTTACCTTATCAATTGCAAATAGATTGCAACTTGTTGAAAATCAAGTCGGTCCCCTTAAAGAAGGGAACATTTGAACACAAATGCTTACTATTTGTCCGGGGAAATAAAACAATATTTCGAAACAGACTATTTATTATATGAAACTCAAAACAATCATTGAATAAAAAAACAATAAAAATTAATAGTTAATAATAAATGTCTTTTTTTACAAAAGAAATATGCAAATTAATTAACCTTGTGACAGATATAACATATAAATAAGCAGTATATTAAAAAAAGATGGCGCGTCTACTGTGTTAAGTAAAATTAACTTGAACTTATGGGTTTAATTTTACGGTTAGTGTGAGACATGGGTCCAACTCATAAAATAATAATAAAATTGGCCCGACTTATGATGAAGTTATCAATAAAAAAAACGCGTATAAAATGTAATTTATGTGTTTATGTATACTAATGAATAGAAAAATAATGAATAAGTATATAAAAAATGACTCTTTAATTAATTCTATTTATAATTTTTATTAAGATTATTATCGAGAAAAATCATTTAAATACATTTGTAAACCTGAAAAAAACCCACAATAATTAGTGTATATTTGCGAATATTAATTTATTAGAAGCTTTAAAACAAATTAATTATGTAAATTTGTAAGACACATAATGTTTAAGGAAGTTTTGGAATGGGTATATATAGGAGCTAGCAAGTAGATATCATGAGCATATTTTTGCGAATATTAATTTATAAGAAGCTATAAAACAAATTAATTATGTACATTTGAAAGACGCGTGATGTCTGAGAAAGTTTTGGAGTAGGTATATAAGAGCTGGTGAGTAGATATAAAACGGGAGCGCTCGAAACTAATAATATAGATTCGGCTTCAAGTAGATATAAAAAGAGAGCGATCAAAACTAATAATATAGTTTCGGCTTCAAGTAGATATAAAAAGAGAGCGATCAAAACTAATAATATAGTTTCGACTTCAAGTAGACATAAAAAGAGAGCGATCAAAACTAATAATATAGTTTTGGCTTCAAGTAGATATAAAAAGAGAGCGATCAAAACTAATAATATAGTTTCGACTTCAAGTAGACATAAAAAGAGAGCGATCAAAACTAATAATATAGTTTTGGCTTCAAGTAGATATAAAAAGAGAGCGATCAAAACTAATAATATAGTTTCGGCTTCAAGTAGACATAAAAAGAGAGCGATAAAAACTAATAATATAGTTTTGGCTTCAAGTAGATATAAAAAGAGAGCGATCAAAACTAATAATATAGTTTCGACTTCAAGTAGATATAAAAGGAGAGCGATCAAAACTAATAATATAGTTTCGGCTTCAAGTAGATATAAAAAAGAGAGTAATAAAAACTAATAATATAGTTTCGGCTTCAAGTAGATATGAAAAGAGAGCGATCAAAACTAATAATATAGTTTCAGCTTTAACTAGATAAAAAGAGAGCGATCAAAACTAATAATATAGTTTCGACTTTAAGTAGATATAAAAAGAGAGCGATCAAAACTAATAATATAGTTTCGGCTTAAAGTAGATATAAAAAAGAGAGCGATCAAAACTAATAATATAGTTTCGGCTTCAAGTAGATAAGAAAAGCGAGCGATCAAAACTAATAATATAGTTTCGACTTCAAGTAGATATAAAAAGAGAGCGATCAAAACTAATAATATAGTTTCGGCTTCAAGTAGATATAAAAAGAGAGCGATCAAAACTAATAATATAGTTTTGGCTTCAAGTAGATATAAAAAGAGAGCGATCAAAACTAATAATATAGTTTTGGCTTAAAGTAAATATAAAAAGAGAGCGGTCAAAACTTATAATATAGTTTTGGCTTAAAGTAAATATAAAAAGAGAGCGATCAAAACTAATAATATAGTTTTGGCTTCAAGTAGATATAAAAAGAGAGCGGTCAAAACTTATAATATAGTTTTGGCTTAAAGTAAATATAAAAAGAGAGCGATCAAAACTAATAATATAGTTTCGACTTCAAGTAGATATAAAAAGAGAGCGACCAAAACTAATAATATAGTTTCGGCTTCAAGTAGATATAAAAAGAGAGCGGTCAAACTAATAATATAGTTTCGACTTCAAGTAGATATAAAAAGAGAGCGATCAAAACTAATAATATAGTTTCGACTTCAAGTAGATATAAAAAGAGAGCGATCAAAACTTATAATATAGTTTCGACTTCAAGTAGATATAAAAAGAGAGCGATCAAAACTTATAATATAGTTTCGACTTCAAGTAGATATAAAAAGAGAGCGATCAAAACTTATAATATAGTTTCGACTTCAAGTAGATATAAAAAGAGAGCGCTCAAAACTAATAATATAGTTTCGACTTCAAGTAGATATAAAAAGAGAGCGATCAAAACTAATAATATAGTTTCGGCTTCAAGTAGATATAAAAAGAGAGCGATCAAAACTAATAATATAGTTTTGGCTTCAAGTAGATATAAAAAGAGAGCGATCAAAACTAATAATATAGTTTCGGCTTCAAGTAGATATAAAAAGAGAGCGATCAAAACTAATAATATAGTTTTGGCTTCAAGTAGATATAAAAAGAGAGCGATCAAAACTAATAATATAGTTTTGGCTTCAAGTAGATATAAAAAGAGAGCGGTCAAAACTTATAATATAGTTTTGGCTTAAAGTAAATATAAAAAGAGAGCGATCAAAACTAATAATATAGTTTCGGGTTCAAGTAGATATAAAAAGAGAGCGATCAAAACTTATAATATAGTTTCGACTTCAAGTAGATATAAAAAGAGAGCGATCAAAACTAATAATATAGTTTCGGCTTCAAGTAGATATAAAAAGAGAGCGATCAAAACTAATAATATAGTTTCGACTTCAAGTAGATATAAAAAGAGAGCGATCAAAACTTATAATATAGTTTCGACTTCAAGTAGATATAAAAAGAGAGCGATCAAAACTTATAATATAGTTTCGACTTCAAGTAGATATAAAAAGAGAGCGATCAAAACTTATAATATAGTTTCGACTTCAAGTAGATATAAAAAGTGAGCGGTCAAAACTATAATATTGTTTCGGCTTCAGACCGACAAATACATAACCACCATTATAGTTCGATATGATAAAACGACTAGAGAAAAAAAACCCCAAAAAACAAACATATATTCTAAGGACAAACTCTTAGTGCATTAGTTAAACAATTTGCATAATAGACATTTTATATACAAAATATCAAATATATTATAACTGATATGATCGAAATACAATATAGATATAGATACATGTTAAATATAATATTAATATAAATATATACTAAATACAATATAGAAATAGATAGATACTTAATATGATATGAATATAGATAGATACTAAAAACCATATCAATATTCAAAGATAATAAATATAATATTAATATAGATATTAAATATAATGTAAATATAGATGGATACAAATATGATATAAATATATATATATATATATATATATATATATATATATATATATATATATATAGAGAGAGAGAGAGAGAGAGGGGGGAGAGAGATTCAATATAATATGAATATAAATAGATATTAAATATAATATGAATATAGATGAATACAAATATGCAATATATATATATATATATATATATATATATATATATATATATATATATATATATATATATACACTCAATATATATGAATATAAATCGATATAAAATATAATATGAACATAGATATACTAAACATAATATCTATGTAGGTAGATATTATATATAATATTAATATAGAAAGATATTTAACATAATATCAATACAGACAGGTGCTAAATATAATCCTTCCGTTTCTAATGAAGACCATTGCGTATTTATTTTTATATAAATAAATTTAAATCTGTTCCGTCGCAAAAAATTGTAAGCGGGAAGAAACCATTTGAAGTGGCGAGGAAAAGCGTAAAAAATAGCAAGTCAGACAACCCCCGCAGAAAGATCTCATTTTCAATATGAACAAATTAATTATAAACACAGTAAAAATTTGATAATCGATAGGGTGACGGAATTAATTGCAAACCGGAAGTCATTTTATATCGCTTAGGAATTAGAAATCTCGTAATTTTTTATGATAAAATGAAATAAAACTTTTTTTTGAATTCGTACAATATAATTTTGCAAATGAAAGAAATAAAATGAGATTTATTAGTTGAATAACAAATAAAATTGATAAATTAAGTCCAAGTTGTTATTAATTTCGGGTTGTAATTAATTCCGAGTTGTAATTAATTCCGTACCCCAATCGATGCAGACACGTGGAAGCAAAATAATAAATAAATATATTAAAAAGATATGACAAAACGCCTAGAGAAATTACAATACATAGAAGGGGATATCCTTTCTAACCTGACAAAAGTTACAACTTCATGCAAAATTTCAGAGAAATTCAATGGATGGTTGTGGAGAAAAATCCGGACGGACGGACGGAAATGCCTCAAAACATAGGTATCCCGATTTTATAAATCGGGGGACCAATAAATAGATGCTAAATATAATATGAATACAGACATCATCTCAATATACTATGAATGTAGGTAGATATTAAAACAAATATGAATATTAAATAATAATAAATATAATATCGATTAACAACAGAATCTCAATACACTATGAATATAGATAGATATTAAAAACAATATGAATATTGAAAGATATTAAACATAATATGAATACAAACAGAATCTCAATGTAATATGAATATAGGTACATACTAAATACAATATGGAAATAGATAGATACTTTATATAATATGGATATAAATATTACAAAAAATATGTCTATTGAAAGATAATAAATATAATATGAATATAGGTAGATACTAAATACAATATTGAAATAGATAAATACTTAATATAATATAGATATAGATAGATATTAAAACTTAAAATATTGAAATAGATAGATACTTAATATAATATGAATATAGATAGATATTAAAACAATATGAATATTGAAAGATATTAAACATAATATGAATACAAACAGAATCTCAATATAACACGAATATAGGTAGATACTAATTACAATATGGAAAGAGATAGATACTTAATATAATATGAATATAGGTAGATATTAAAAACAATATGAATATTGAAAGATAATAAATATAATATGAATACGGATATAATCTTCAATATAATATGGATATAGGTAGATACTAAATGCAATATGGAAATAGATATATACTTAATATTCATGAATATATATATATATATATATATATATATATATATATTAAAAACAATATAAATATTGAAAGATAATAAATATAATATGAATACAAATAGTAAATCTACTATGAATATAGATAGATATTAAATATATAATATATGCACCGGATGATTCCCTGAGCTTTAAATTAAATATCCTTTGGACCCCTTTCTGCTCTTTATTTTCTCCTCTTCTTTTCCAATGCTACTTCTATGTATATTTGATATATATGTATGTATATGTGTTATATATATGTTTCGATCACATTTATGTGCATATATATATATTTATTTGTTTTTTTTTGTTTTTTTGCATACCCTTCATCTCAAAATGAACCCAACCACTATATATATTCCCCATAATTTACAGACTTTCTCATCTTTTGTCATTTTTGTATTCTTCGTCCGCTCTTGACAAAGCCCACGTGAAATTTGGGCGAAACGTTGAGCGAAAAGGTCTTCCGCTTTTCCATTTTTAATTTCATACCGTCGGATTATTTTTATCCTTTCATATACTCATAATATATATAAATATATATAGATATAATATGAATATAGATACACTTGATATAATATTTATTCACGTAGATTCTATATATTGTATAAATACAGATAGATATTTAACATATATTAATAATGGAGTTTATGTATCTGTCTGAAGCAGAAACTATATTATTAGTTTTGATCGCTCTCTTTATAAATCTACTTATCAGCTTTTATATATACCCATACAAAAACTTTTTACAAACATCACGCGTCTTTCAAATTTACACAATTAACTTGTTTTAAAGCTTCTAATAAATTAATATTCGACAATTTTAATATTCATGATTGTTTTTTTTAGATTTCCGGATGTATTAAAAATATTTTCCTCGATAATAATCTTAATAAATATTATAAATATAATTAATTAAATACATTGTTTTTTTATCCATATAATCTAGTTACGTAAATACATTAGATTGTAATGGAATATGATTGAACAGCCGGCGTCCACTCCAACATTTGGTTACCCGCCCTCTAATTATTAAGTATAACGTTCTATTTCGAACGGACAGAAAGTTATATTTTAAGAAACTCACAGGTGTTAGCATAACGTCAGATTAGAGAAATAGAGAAAGAGAGAGAGAAAAGAGAGAGAGAGAAAAGTAGATATAGAGAGAGAAAGAGAGAGAGAAAGAGAGAGAGAAAGAGAGAGAGAAAGAGAGAGAGAGAGATGGACACGAGGTAGGGCGCGTTATTAGATTAATAACATGTAAACAACACATTCTCTGAGATTTATCGTACGAGTCGCTCAACAATGATATATTTACTTTGATTTTTTTATTAAAACGTGTTAGTTTGCAGTTTTAAAAATCTTATTAGAAATTATGTTTTAGAGCACAAATTTATTGAATCAAATTGTTTAATTTAAAAAATAATGAATTAGAAAAAATTCAAATTCATATAAAAGTTTAATACGAAAATGCGTTTAGTTTAAAATGCTAACTAATGTAAAGAATAGGCTCGCAGAATTATCCAAAAGTGCGAACTTACATGACTTAAATTTCAGAAAGATAAATGGTTCCATCATGGACATTATTTTTTTAGCGAAAATAAAATTAAAAAATATAGTTGATCAGATTTAATATCTAATTATTTATTTTAATTTATTTTTGTCCAATTAAATTCAAGATTTTAGACTGGAGATTGGGTCATCTATAGGTCCGCTAAATATAAATCGTTTATGCCGTCTTCTGAAACAATAAAATAACTTCCAGTTAACAACTTTCTTCAATTTATCGAAGAGAATTTAAAGATTTTGTTTTCTAAAAACTCTCCCTGCGGTTACATTTTATTTAGTTTAAAATGTAATGTATGTAATATGTAACTTAAAACAACTAGCAAAAAAATGCTAGTAATATTAATATAGATAGGTGCGGAATATAATCCTTCCGTTTCTAATGAAGACCATTGCGTATTTATTTTTATATAAATAAATGTAAATCCGTTCCGTCACAAAAAATTGTCAGCGGAACCATTTCAAGCGACGAGGAAAAGTATTATCAAAATAGCAAGTCAGTCTACCCCCACAGAAAAATCTCATTTTCACTATGAAAACAAATAATTATAAAACAGTAAACATTTGAGAATCTATGCAGATACGTCGAAGCCTATATACTAATAATAAAAAAGAAAAAAGAACATTTTGCAATTCAAACATACAATTCTACATAAAGCCGATGTACACGTGGACATTTTCAAAATGTCTTTCATCAGCCCACCTCATAACATCACATATAGAAGTTAAGCAAGAAAAACACCAAATGTTAGTATTATTTAAAAGGGATATGTATATATATATATATATATATATATATATATATATATGTATAAATATATGAACAAATTTTTTGTGGTACAGCATTTTATCAAGGTTTTAATTAGGATGAACGGAGTCATAGCAAGTCGAGGACAATATCACAAGAAAAAAAAAGAGGAAATTTGTAGTAATATATTTAATCGTCGGAAGACATTCGATTAAAGACTTTTAAAAAGAATAAAAAGATCAGCTAAAATTAACAGACTAAATCCCAATATATAT
Organism: Sepiola atlantica; assembly: GCA_963556195.1. Lineage (NCBI taxonomy): Eukaryota > Metazoa > Mollusca > Cephalopoda > Sepiida > Sepiolidae > Sepiola > Sepiola atlantica. The sequence goes on along the minus strand of OY744534.1, from coordinate 81,147,446 downwards.
ATATATATATATATATATATATATATATATATATATATATAAATAAATATTCGCCTTATTATTGCCATTTCATCAACGCTCCAAGTGTGAACATTTCATTATATATATATATATATATATATATATATATAATGAAAAGTTCACACTTGGAGCGTTGATGAAATGGCAATAATAAGGCGAATATTTTGAAAAAAATATTAAGAAGAACCTGGACAACGCATTTCTTTATGTTTTTTTAAAATAAATTATTTATTTATCTTAAAAACTTGAGTACTTTCGGTGATATACACCCTTGTCAGAAGTATAAGCACATTTCTTTCTTCTTCCTTTTCCGTTTAATCCTCCTTGATTGAGACATATTTATCGCAGTCAAGTTGAAATTCGTCTTAATGTTATCGACGATTAATGTTGATATGCCGCTGTGTGTAGCACGCGGTTACGTAAAAAGGGTAGAATGAAAAGCCCTCACATGAAGCGTTGATAAAATGGAAATAATAAGGAGAATATTTAAAAAAAATATTTAGAAAAATAAGGACAACGCATTTTTTATGTATTTTAAAATGAATTATTTAGTTATTCTGATATATATATATATAATCTCCTCTGACGCCTGCCTGCATCATCGAATGTACCCCTTATTGGACTTTTTACCCTTTTTGGATTTTCTATTTTCGCCGTACCTGAAGTTGTGGCTTCTTGGAATTTAACTTTGAAACCTCTCTCATTACTTCTCGTGCCTCTAACGACCTACCTATCTACATCTTATTCTCTCCGCTGGACTCTTCGACACCGGACTTTTTGGCAATCGGACATTTGCTTGCACCCTGGCACAGTTTTGCCCTGCGTTTCTTTCCCTACAACTTTTATTTCATTTTTTCAAATTTTAAATCTTGGTCATTGCCAACTTATCTATCCCAGCGACTTCCTCTGATGATAAGATTTTGATCTTTGAAAAGCCTGGCTTAAGGAAAATTTAACTTGAATAAATTGCCTTTTTGCGGAATATACCTTGCTTTGAACTTTTGAATTGAATTTTGATTTGGCTTTTGCTTTCTCTAATTCCTTTCCACTCTCCTTCATTATATATATATATATATATATATATAGATATATATATATATCCAATTAATATAGGAAACAGAACCTCTTATATAATTTCATGCCACTCTATTTATAAAATCAATAATGATAATAATAGTTATAGTAGTAGTAGTAGTAGTAGTAATAGTAATAATAATAATAATAATAATAATAATAATAATAATAATGATGATGATAATAATAATAATAATAATAATAATAATAATAATAATAATAATAATAATAATAATAATGATAATAATAATATATGGTATATAGTAATTTAACAATCTAAATACAGAATAAATAAAGTAGAATAAAAAAAACAATAGAAAATTTAAGAAATAAGAAATAAAATAAAGAAATATTAAAATAATTTGAGGATAAAAAATCAATAATAGTTAACAAATGAATTATAATATCATAACAAATTGAATTAAGTAATAAAGTAAGAATATTAGTAATAATCTATAAGCTATATAATAAACAGGATGAGGATAATTTTAATATTTAATTATGCCACTTCAACAAGACCAGGAAGGACTATTACGAAAAAAAAAAGAAGGTTAATACCTTTTATTATTTCATGAGTCTGATGAGGCTTGTTATACCGAGCGAAATTATTAGAAAAAAAGTAAAAATGAAAAAAATATGTTTTGATTTTAATTGAAAAAATATCTGCATCTAACACGTGGTTTTTTGAAGGAATTTTGCCTCTTTCTTTAAGTTTTAAACTTTAAAAATGCTTAAAAAATGAACTTTCCCATATATATATATATATATATATATATATATATATATATATATATATATATATATATACGTGACTGGGTTAGAACCCTTATCCCCTATCAGAATAAGCCCTTGTGCTTGTACACACTTAGCACACCGATCCATCCACTGCCGGGAACACATATGGAAGTCTTCTTTTAGAATGGTGTTCATCTCCGCCGTCGCGTTTCGCATCATCTCTTTTTTCGCACCCTCTCAACAACAGCTGCACTCTGAGCAGTTTGGGATCTACCAGACCGCTGGTCACTCTCAGCTGATATGCGGCCATTTTTGAATCGGTTGAACCACTCCTTAATTTGTGTTACACATCGACTCTATTCCAAACACCTGTTGAATCTAACGCGGCGACGGCGGAGATGAACACCATTCCAAAAGAAGACTTCCAGATACTCCACCAGACCAGATGAATTCTTGTTCAGAAATCCGGTAAAACCAATATTTTGCAAGAAAGATATAAACTATTACCTTGGTCAATTGGGGGGGAGGACATTTAATGTTCTAAACTTTTTTACACACTCAACGCTTCAAATGTAAAGGAGAACTTTAATGGGACACTCGAATATCTATATGTCTCATATAGAGATCAAGTGTTAGCCCCAGAAAAGGGTCCCTTGATTTTGCGAACTTCGACTGAAGTAAAATGAAACTAAAAACATATATATATAGTATTCGCAGAACATATAAGATCCCCTCAGCACGGCTATACACTTGCTCATACATGGAATAGTGCACCTTCTCCCAAGGATGTTACCTCAAGTAACATCACGTAGCTGGATACTCCACTAAACTAGATGAATTATTGTCCTGGAATCCGTTACGACCAAAGGACCACAATAAAAATATACTATGACATAGTTAACTGGTCAATTGGAGAGAGGAACATTAATGTTCTTAACTTCTTTACTAACTACA
>OY744534.1:81137162-81142162 GCA_963556195.1 Sepiola atlantica | reverse complement strand
ATTGCCACAACCGATGACACAGTAGTTATAGGTATCAGCTCAATGGATGATATATAAGTCAACCAGAGCTATAATAAGATGATTTAATGGATCAGAACATTCCAATTGTTCAAAGAATTAGAACAACAAGTCTAGTATGGCGTACGGTCGTTTCTAAAACATTCTGGAAATACTTTAATTTTTATTTTTTTGAATTTTTCAATTTAAACAAAATTTTTTACAAAGCCACTCCAGAACGTCATTATCAGCGCCTTTAGCAGCACATCTTACAGAAAATTCAAGGAAGAAAATAACAAGTTCGTCTTAAGACATATATATATATATATATATATATATATATATATATATATATATATATATATATATATATATATATGTGTGTGTGTGTAGTGATGTCACTATGGTAATGGTCCTCTGAGGAGAAGATTTATCTTTGAAAACTCATGAGCTAAGGACGTTAAGATATTTTGCTTGAACTTTGAATTTTAATAAAATTTTATTGACACCTTATTTTATTATTTTATATTATAATATATATATATATATATATATATATATATATATATATATATATATTAATAATAATAATAATCCAGGTAAAACATCCACAGGGTAGTAATCCAAAGAATTTCAACCGGGTTTATTAAAAGTGCTCAATATCAAATAGAGCTATTATATATAGTAATCTTTTTTTACACAGACATATACAAAATCTGCGACACTGGCATGTCGATTCCAAATACGATCTAAGGTTAAGATCAGATTCTAACTCTGCCTGATGAGATTTCAGTTTATAATAGCTGTTGATCGATGACATCAACATGCCAGTGTCGCAGATTTTTTACATGTCTGTGTAAATAAAAATAATCATATATATATTATTATATATATATATATATATTATTTCCTGTATCTACATAAAATGTTATAAGGAGATATAATCTTTTATGTATCAATTTTCAGTATTTACTTCAACAGTGCTTGATACGTGAGTCCATGCATTTAAGCCTGCCGATTCCCTCTGGCGATGGAACGCGGAAACCTCTGTGTAGCTTAATTGCCATGAATATTATTTGATACCTTACTACCTAGCCTTACTATCGCGCCCGTCGACTGTCAGGGAATTAGCTTCTTGCACTGAAGATTGCGTAAGCATGAAACATCGATGCCTGCAGGTAATAAATAATTAATATTTACTTATAAATATTATTATATAGCCCCATTTACTAAGGCTGGGCACTCTGAGTGAATTTAATAACAAGCAGTACTACTAGCTTCATTGCGTGGTCCAACGCGATTTACTGTTGTGGTTGATCACTCTTCGCCGCTTGCTGTGAATACCCACCGACTTGGTATTTATGGATTTTTATTCCTCTTAAATTACAAGCTAATTTCTGGTGGTCGACTGGTAAGTCTCTCGACTGTGAATCAGTGATGATTTGTGATCGGAGTTCGTGCCCATGACCGTCGGGAATTAGCTTCCTGCACTGAAGATTGCGTAAGCATGAAACATCGATGTCTGTAGATAATAAATAATTAATATATATATATATATATATATATATATATATATATATATATATATATATTAATCAGCCTAAATTGGAATCAAGTCACCAAAGATTGTGCGAGAGATTGAAACAAACGGGCTGAAGCACTCGCTGCCACCGACTTCTCTCAGCCCGGACCTTGGTCCTGCGCTCCCAGTAGTGGCTACTACTTCTTCTCATCAACCCATCATGTCAACCCAATATTTCTATGTACTTGCATGACATTTTTATTAAAATTGTCACTCTGAGGAAGTCTTACAAATGAAGACGAAACGTGGATTAATACTTAAAAAAAACAAAAAAACATCTTTTAGTTTTTCCGTTTTCATTTCTCATATATATATATATATATATATATATATATATATATATATATATATATATATATATTTCATGTATCCACATAAAATTTTATAAGGATATATATATAATATATATATATTTATACATATATATAAACATATATATATATATATATTTATATATATATATATATATATATATGAATGACAATTAAGCTACACAGAGGCTCCCGCGTTTCATCCTCAGGGGAATCGTCAGGTGGGCAAATCGAGGCTAAAATGCCTGATATTTCCTTCCGGGTATTAAAAGCGGGAGCCTCTGTGTAGCTCAATTGCCATAAATATATTTTCATAACTTAATATATATATATATATATATATATATATGCATAGCATACTACTTAGCTCAACTTTCATATCGAGCACTGTTGAAGTAAATACTGAAAATCTATACATAAAAAATATACCTCCTTATAAATTTTATGTGGATAGATTAAATACCTATATATATATATATATATATATATATATAATTAATTATTAAAGACAATATATGTATTATCATATATCATCAGATCCTTTTAGTTTGTAGTCTCCTTTGAAGATTCAGCTCAATGTTTGTCAATTATTGATAACAGAGCAAAATATAGAACAGTTATTTATTGTATTCCAATAACCATGGTTTGTTTTATTACTTTTATTTTATATATATATATATATATATATATATATATATATATATATATATATATATATATATATATATATATATTATAAAAAGCTATAATATATATTGAGCACTTTTTAAAAGTATTGGTTTTGTTCATTTTCTTCATATATATATATATATATAAATATATATATATATATATATATATATATATATATATATATAAGTAAGATACTAAAAGTAAACTTTTTGTAAAAAGAACCTACAGTGAAATGGTAAAAGCTCAATATACGAAATAGAGCAATTATAAGGATAGATGAACAAAGAGTGATAAACATGTAGGAATGTCCAGATTTATTTCAAACTTCAATTGTTCAATGCAAGGTATGTTCTGTATTAAAATTATGTTTATTATTCTTTCCTTAAGCCAGAATATACCTTGCATTGAACGTTTGAAGTTTGAAATAAATTTGGACATTAGTGTATGTTTATCACTCTTCGTCCATCTATCCTTATATATATATATATATATATATATATATATATATATATATATATATATTGAGATAGAGAGGAGGGAAGATGGGTAAAGAAGAGGGCGGTATCGTGCAACAGCCTGGATATAAGTTTTTGTTTAGTTCTAATTGCGTACGCACATGTAATGTAGCTGAGATTCAATGAATCGTTTCATACACAGATCAATAAGTGCACGTGTTGGAGAAATTAGATATCAAAGGAAAACATATTAGAACAAAATATTTTGATATTTGTTCTAATAACAGCAACAACAATATCTGCGTATTGTATTGAACATGACGTAGATAGATAGATCGATTGATAGATAGATAAATAGTAAATAGGTAGAGTTATAGATAGATAGATAATAGTAGATAGTTAGATAGATAGTAGATAGATAGATAGATAGATTCATTTATAGATAGATAGATAGTATATATATGTATATATATATATATATATATATGTATAAATAGTAGATAGATAGATAGATAGATGAATAGTAAGTAGATATATAGATAGATTTATAGATAGATAGATAGATAGATAGTAGATAGTTACATATATATACACACACATATATATATGTGTATATATATATATATATATATAGAGAGAGAGATAGATAGATAGGTAGATAGATAGAAAGATAGATAGATAGATGATAAATAGTATATATATATATATATATATCGATAGATTGATAGATAGATAGATAGATAAGATTACTTTTTTTAAAACATTTAATTTAGATTCTCTAACCTTTCTATTTTCTGCAGGGAACACAAAAACATCACACAAACACACACACATAACTCGTTGGGTTACCCATAGAGCTCCGATTAGATTGTTAGATCATAGCAAAGTGTGTTTGCAAAGCAAGTTTAACTTCTACAATAAAAACGACGACATCAATTATTAGTATTACTGTTCTGTGTTAACTTTTCCTTTACTTCGAAACTAACAATAAATCAAAGTATGTCATCACTTTGATTTATATCTCAATGTATATATATATATATATATATATATATATATATATATATATATATATATATATTTATATGAAATACATACACACACATATATATATATATATATATATATATATATATATATATAGTCAAAGCAAATTGATAAGACCTGCAAATGGAAGCAAATCGATATCTTCAGTTGTTCAAAACAAGGAGCAGTTTAGTTAATAAAAACATTTATTTTCCTTCTCTTTCATTCCTTAAACCAGGTTTTTCAAAGATTAAAATCTTATCATCAGAGGAAAAATTATGATTGATAAGTTGACAGGATAGGACTGTCAAATTTTAAAATTTGAAAGATTTTTTTTAAAAAATTTAAAGTTCAAACGGGCATGAGAATCTCCAATAACGAAATCCCCCCCAAAAAAACGTGGGGCTCAGAAGTATTGGTAAATCCAGAGGGATCTGTATAAAAATCCAACGACGACGATTCCACTCAGGTCTGTTGTCCTCGGAGAGGGATTAAATAAGTTTGGCCATGTCAAGGAAAACGATATATATATATATATATATATATATATATACTTGTTTTTGTAATATAGTAGGAAAAATCCCAGCAGAGTGCTCGATTACTTGAGAATTAAAATTATAGCCGTCGGTTTCAAGCTCAGAATGGCTTAGCTATCCGACTCTCTTCAGGTTATGTTGCCACACATACACACACACACATATATATATATATATATATATATATATATATATAGCAATCAAGGTAAAGATAACATCCACAGGATAAAAATTCACATAATTTCAACTGGGCTCATAAATAAGTGCTAAATATTAAATAGAGCTAATTATATAATTATATTGTTTATATTAGACATGTACAAAATGCCGCTACACTGGCATATCGATGTAATCGATCAATAGTCATTAGAAACTAAAATTTCATCATGCAGAAAAAAAACCTTATCTCCCACTCAAATGT
>OY744534.1:81127162-81129662 GCA_963556195.1 Sepiola atlantica | reverse complement strand
CTTATTTTATTACTTCATTTTATATTATAATATTAATGCTCTATCCAGTATATTGAGCTTCAGTTTTTATCCGGATGTTTCACTAATTATAAGATATTAGTTGACGCTTATATCTTTTGTTGGATTACTTTATATATATATATATATATATATATATATATATATATATATATATATATATATATATATATATATATATATCGCCAAGTAATCGCTTTGTTGTAATTTTTGGAATTGATACAAATAATGTTCAAATTTCGTTGATCTCAACTCACTTCATACACACACACACACACACACATACATATATATATATTTATACATATATATATTTAAAATATATATATGTGTGTGTGTGTGTGTATGTGTCTATGTGTGTGTGTACGCTTAGTGGGAGAGTACCTTAGCAGAGTGCTAGATTATTAAGAAAATTCAAAAATAAGATGGTATTATTCTTTTATATGTATTACAGAAAATCAGAACAACAGTTTGTTTTGATTTGAAACCGACGGTAAAGATGGTATTCTGATTTTTAGTAATACATCCATACATATATATATATATATATATATATATATATATTGTTCCGCCTGAGGCAGACGACGTTTTACTTACCTTGTATAGTATTAAGAGTCAACATGTGTGTTGTGTGTTCTCATCCGATCGAGATTGTTGTGGCGAGTGAATTGAGTCGGACCTTCGTACTGAAGGAGGGGCGATTTTCGAATGACGAGCGAACGGGGCATGGGCGCTCCGGGACAAGCATAACAACTCCAACAAGCGAAACAACGACATACAGCGCGTAATATCAAACGCGCACTCGGCAGGCCCACCCCTCATTTGCCAGAAGAGAGACAGGGGTGTTACCCAGTTATCACGAGGCAGGGAGAGAGAAAAACAAAAACAAAAGTGAAAAGTAACGTGGAGCGGAATATAAGGCTGGAAAAGGGGAAGAAAAAAAGAAAGAAAAACACGAACGAAAGAAAGAAAGAAAGAAAGGAAGAAAGGAAGAAAGGTTGGGTTGTTTGTTGTTGTGTGTTTACGGCATGCCAACCGTCATTGGGTCCCTATTGACATGCCGCCCCACGAGGGCAGAATTAGTATTTACCTCTCTCTCCCATCGCAGAAAGATGTGACACAAGGTCGGAAGGTGTGGATTGGAAAACCAGCGCCCAATAGGCAGAGTATTCTGGCCTACAAAAAATGCCTGAGCATCCCCGTCGTTATTTTCCGCTAGGAGCGCCTCATGCGATTAGAAATAAACTTCTCCCTTCTCAAAGATAGAAGTTAACGCCTGGGAAGGTGGACTTACTAGAACTGCACTGAAGCTTATCTCAGCCCGACAGAAAAAAAAGGCCACCTTACTCAAATGGTATAGACTCTGTCGGACTGATTATCGAAGACGTATCTTCGACTTGGTATGAAAAACAACAACACCCTTACAGGCACGTGACTTTCCCGGCTGATGGCAGAGTTACGCACATGTTCGGTCCTTAATGTGGAGAAAAAAAACAGCTGATCAAAAATGGAATGTTGGATTGGGACAAAAATAAAAATCGCCTCAGTCTAGGAGGATTATGCCGTTACTGACTAAGGACAGAAAAGATAACGTGCGGTATACGTCAAAAGCACCAAGGGAACGTATTTTATGTAAAAACGTATTTTATGTAAAAATGTATTTCATGTAAAAACGTATTTTATGTAAAAACGTATTTTATGTAGAAACGTATTTTATGTAGAAACGTATTTTATGTAGAAACGTATTTTATGTAAAAACGTATTTTATGTAGAAACGTATTTTATGTAGAAACGTATTTTATGTAAACACGTATTTTATGTAGAAACGTATTTTATGTAGAAACGTATTTTATGTAGAAACGTATTTTATGTAGAAACGTATTTTATGTAGAAACGTATTTTATGTAGAAACGTATTTTATGTAAAAACGTATTTTATGTAAAAAACGTAAGGTAAATTTATAGAAGTACACCTTTCGTATTTCGACCCCTCGAGATACGAGAGGTGAGATTCGGTGACCAAGATATGCGTGCTCACTTTATGTATAACTTAGGAAAGTGACCCCCCCCCCTCCTAAAATAATAAACATTTTCATAATTTTTTATATAGCGGATATTTGTTGAGGCTGTTTACTTGTAATTTGCCCAAAAAAGTAGAAACTTTTTTTTTTAGTGGTCGAAATACGAAAGGTGCACTTCAATAAATTTACCAAACGTATTTTATGTAGAAATGTATTTTATGTAAACACGTATTTTATGTAGAAACGTATTTTATGTAGAAACGTATTTTATGTAAAAACGTATTTAATGTAAAAACGTATTTTATGTAAAACGTATTTTATGTAAAAACGTATTTTATGTAAAAACGTATTTTATGTAGAAACCGTACGTGTTTTGTCTACGATTGGTGTGTAGATTAAATTGTTGTGCAGGCGTATATTTTGTAAACAAATAGTTTGTAAACGATAATTGTTATTTAACCC
>OY744534.1:81024662-81122162 GCA_963556195.1 Sepiola atlantica | reverse complement strand
TACCAAGGTCTTATGTACGACATGAAAAGAAACTGGAATCTTAGGAAAATCTCCATCATACCAGTGATTATAGGAGCAACAGGACTAATGAAGAAGAATTTCAAGAGCTATCTGGCGAATATACCCGGTGAACCGAGTGCAAGAGAAATACAAACAATTGTACTTAAAGGGACGGTTAGAATCTTAAAACGATCTCTAGGCTGGAGTGTCTGAAATAACCGGTGAATGTCTGGCATCCGGTAAGATACCCCATCTACAGCAAAAACAGAAAGATAAGAAAAATCAATATATATATATATATATATATATATATATATATATATATATATATATATATATAGTAATCAATGTTAAGTTTGTATCAAAAGGGTTACAATTCCAGAGAATCTCTAATGGTTTTATATAATAGTGCTCAACAATAATAAATAGAATTGTTTGTTTATAAGAATACCTTTTATTCGTACAAACATATCAAAATCATAACATCCATTGGAAATGCTTCGATCATTGAAGAAAATATTCAATATGAACAGTTAAAGAAACAGACATGTTTTACAAACCTGATGAGACCATAGCCTATTAAAGCTATAGTCGAAACATCTCCAATGGATGTGCCGCTTTTCATATGTTTGTATAAATAAAAGTAGTATATATATAAAAGTAGTATATATATATAAGGGCTGGGCACTTTCGAGTGGCTTTGATAACAAGCAGTACTAATAGCTATATGCGCGATCCGAACACCGTTTCGTAAGATCACTCTGGCTGCCTGGTAAATGGCGGCCACGTGTCGCTATTTACAGTTAAAGTTACTCTATATTTACTAACTAATTAACGATGGCCCTTTGGTTAAGATCACCGACTACGAATCAGTGGCGATTTTTGTTCGGGGTTCGCGCCTACCGACCGTCGGGAATTAGTTCCTAGACTGAAGATTGCGTTAGCATGAAACATCGATGTCTCTAGGTATTTAAATATTTAATATTTATTTATTAAAATATTATTGTGTATATATATATATATATATATATATATATATATATATATATATATATATAGTTAATCCAACAAAAGATATAAGAGGCAACTAATATCTTTAATTAATGAACATCCGGATAAAACTAAAGTTCAATATACTGGATAGAGCATTAATAGCACTAGATAAAGTGAACGAATAAAATAACGTGCGAATCAAATTTTATTAGAATTCAATGTTCAGGCAAAGTATTTAAAGCTCTTAACTCATGAGTTTTCAACTTCTCGGGCGCTGGTTTTTCAAATCCCACTTTCTCGACCTTGTGTCACATCTTACCGCTGTGGAAGGTGGATAAATCAATCCTGCACCAACGTTCATAATTTAAAAAAAAGTCACATAAAATTATTTTCATGGAAAATTTTATAATTAAAATTAATAAAAATTTGCTGGAATAATTGTTTAAATGAAGTCACCTGCCCGTAAGGGTGGTGTTGTTTTTTTATACCAAGTCCAGGATTCGTCTTCGACAATCAGTGCAACAGAGTCTAGACCATTTGAGTTAGGTGGCTTTTTTCTGTCGGGCTGAGGTATGGTTCTGTGCCGTTATAAGAGGACCACCATCCCAGGCTTTACCTTCTAAACGAAAATTAAATATCAAGTAAAAAATCCATTTTTACTTATTACCGAAAACCATGAAATAATTTGAATTTAGAACAGAAATCTCTTTCATTTAAATGTTTTTAGTGTGCAATCATTTATATCGGTTGAAAACCGCCTAAATTAAACTTAAAACGTTGTTTATGACTGTTTGATACAAGAGAAATAGTCCACTGATGGCGACCCACGGTCACGAATTCGGAATAGGAGCGTGTGAGTGAGAACATTCTATATCGCCAGATAGTTTCTTTTTAACCTATACATGGAACTCTGGCAGGTACTTCCACTCCTCCTGGTGAGAGTGGACCCGGGAGTAGTTATGGTTAAGGAGTGACTGGATACTCCACAAAGCTCCCGACTCAGGGCCTCGTCAGCGGATACAGTTTTGTGCCATACACAGGACGGAGGAAGAAAGGATAAAAGAGAAGGAAAGGAAGAAGAGAAAGCAAGAGTGAATATAAGAGAAAAAGAAAGGGAGGAAGAACGAGAGGGAGATGTTATGAAAGGTGGAAAGAAAGAGGAAGAAAGAACAACATAAAGAACGGAGGGGGGTGGAAAGAAGAAAGAAAGGTGAAAGAACGTATAAAGTCAGAGACGAAGAAAGCGAGAAAGGAGGAATGTACAGGAAAAAAGAAAGAAAGACAGAAAGTGAGAAAAGAGAATGGAAGTGAGAAAGAAAATGAGAGAGAGAGAGGTAAAAGCAAAGGAAGAAAGAAAGAGAAATAGAAAGAGAAAAAGAAAGAGAAAGAAAGGTTAGGAAACATGAAAGGAAGAAAGAAAGAAAGAAAGAAAGAAAGGAAGGAAGGAAAGAAAAACATAAGGTAATGAAGAACGAAAGGAAAAAAGAACGTAGATAGGAAAAAGAAAGAAATAAAGAAAGTAAGAAAGAATCTAAAGGGGAAAAGAAAGAAAGAAAGATAAAGAGAAAGAGACGAATAAAGAGAAAGAAATGTTAGGAAACATGAAAGAAAGAAAGAAACAAACAAACAAACAAACAAACAAAGAAGGAAAGGAGGGAAGAAAATCAGGAAGAAATAGAAAGAAAGAACCAAAGATAAAAAAGAGATAAAGACAGATAGAGAGAAAGTGAATGAAATCAAAAAAGAAAAAGAAAAAAGAAAAAAAGGAAAAAAGAAAAAAAGATAAAAAGAAAGAAAAGAAAAAAGAAAAAAGAAAAAAAAAGAAAAAAGAAAAAAGAAAGAAAAGAAAAAAAGAAAGAAAAGAAAAAAAGAAAAGGGGAGACAACTGAGTTGAAAGAAAAACAAACGTACGGAATGATAACTATTTTGTTATGTAACCGGAGAACACAAAATGTTTGTCTTCTATCTATTATACAAAAACCGAGTTAATCAACGTCGGTTTGCATAAAGTTATCTTCCTATATATTTTAATAACACAAAATACATGCTAAAATATTCCTTAGTTTTGGGAGTGAGTACTATTTGAAACAAAAATCCATTTTCATTGTTCTAATTAGCCTAATTTTCAACAAACTAACCAAATGAGCAACCTCTTACTAAGTTTCTGTCTAACACTCTCATCCTCTCTCACTCTAAATTGTTTGATTCATTCTCTTATTTTACGGTGCCTATCATTCTCGTTTCCGGCTCCCCTTCTCTCTCTCTCTCTCTCTCTCTCTCTCTCTCTCTCTCTCTCTCTCTCTCTCTGTTTACTAACAGCAAAAGTTGATAAACTTATAAAACTCAAGATTCGAATCATCTATCATAAACAAAAGGAAATATTAACGCGGGTAGTAATACTATTTAAACCGTATCTAGACAGATAAAAAGAGAAAAAGTGAGAAAGAAAGAGAGAGAGAGGGAAAATAGCTAACTGAAGAAGACTAATTTTGGATATTTTATTTATTTCTTTTATTTATTTAACTGGCTTTGCAAACATATTTTTTCTAATTGAAACAATCTATCCGGTATAAATATGTGACTCAACGAGTCATTAACACCCGAAAACCGAAGAATCGCTCGCCGCGTCGAGAAATTGACAAGAAAGATCGTGAAGAGAGAAAACTCCGTGGTCTTTAATGACGCTTGCATAAAAAATGACTTGCTGTCGAACTATACACACACACACACACACACACACACACACACACACACACACACACACACACATATATATATATATATATATATATATATATATATATATATATATATATATATATGATGACGTAATCTATTAAAACAGAGCGATAACCGTGCACAGTGATGACGTCACAAAGGGCGAATGACGTCATTTATCACAGCAGGAGGAGACATAGAAACAGGGGGGGGGATGAGGTTCTTCATGACTTTTTATTTAGACAACTCGTGACCCGAACCGTTTAGACTTGTGGGGTTGGGGTAGGGGGCGGAGGTTAGTATCATGTTGTCAATCTAATAAACTAGTTTGCACACTAAATATTAGTTGGTGGAACGCAAAAAGAATGAGATGAGGTGAGAAAAGACAAAGGGGATTAGCTTTTTACATCAAGTGGCTTCATGCGTTGTCTGGAGCGATTTCTATAAAAAAAAACCACATTTCTTCAATAGATGGTTGTGTCATCCGCATCCATGTCAACGAATGATGTGATTTGGGAGATTCTTGATGGATATTAGGAAAAGGGTTCAACCCATGATGGATCCTTGAGGCATTACAGCATTGATACTATGTGCTTCAGGCTTCCGCCCATCAACAAGCACTTATATAAACTGTTGTGAAGTTGTCCCACAGTAAATAATAAATAAAGGAAGTCAAGTCGAGGGTTGGTTTAACAAGTGTATTAACAAAGTAAGAAAGTGACTAGCTCTTGGCTAGACAGTTACAAGACTGTGCTTTGTCTTCTCTGTGTCTCTGGTGACTCGCACTATTTATAGTGACAACCGGTGTAGTTTCTCCTGAGTAAGAACGGCCGGTGTAACATAAACCTATCAAAGAGAAATGTGTTGATGGTTGAGAAAGCCTTTCTAAATATTCCATAACTAGCAAGCTTACGAAGCAGACCTTTGTGCTAGACCCTATCAAAGGCCTTTGATATCTCAAGATCTATTGCTTTAGAAATGAAGCCCCCAACAACATATATATATATATATATATATATATATATATATTATATTTGTCGCTCCTCGTAAAATAAGTAGAGCACTCTAAATGGTAGTACAAACACAGCATGACGTCACTTGCTTTATATGCATCATTCCTTCTTTAATAGAAGTAGAATGCCTCGACATCAAGCCGCTTTTATATGTGTTAAATTATCATTGTTTATCGGCTATTCAAATATTGGGCGCGCGTTTCTATGTCTCGCCCTGCTGTTATAAATGACGTCATTCGCCCTTTGTGACGTCATCACTGTGCACGGTTAACGACGTTGGATGTAAGTTGAAAAATACTTGTAATCCAGGGTTTCGAATCGTACGACCGGTAGTGAATAGTCATATCTCTATGCTGATGAGTCCTTATTGAAAAGGGACGAAACGTATACGTACATAGATAATAAACAACAACAAATATTTTATATATATATATATATATATATATATATATATATATATATATATATATATAT
This sequence comes from Sepiola atlantica, assembly GCA_963556195.1. Lineage (NCBI taxonomy): Eukaryota > Metazoa > Mollusca > Cephalopoda > Sepiida > Sepiolidae > Sepiola > Sepiola atlantica. Next base: position 81,116,964 of record OY744534.1, on the reverse strand, counting down.
ATATATGAGGATAACATGCACGATATATCATAAAATGAACTGCCGTTAAAGACAGGATGTGTGAAAAAGATAAACGAAAAAAAAAAATTAAATACAGGAATAAAATCACTAGAAACCGAGACATTTTACCGGTTTCGTTTGGATCATCGAACGTCTTTATAAAAAGTTAAGATTTTAAATTTATTCGATAACGGTAAAAACATAGAAAGTAGAAGAACGCACTACGAGATGTTATCGGCACGTTTTTAGCTATTATTTTTAGTGTGTTTTTTTACGTTATCGAATAAATTTGAAATCTTCACACTGTTTCTGAAGACGTTCGTTTATCCGAACGAAACCGGTAAAATCTCTCGTTTCCTGCGGATTTTTTTCTTGTATTTAAATTTGTTTTTTTCCGTTTGTCTTTTTCACACACACGCACACACACATGTATATAACAATAACAAGGGCAGGTTCTGCCACACAGAAGTGGAGAGTGTGAGCCACCTGACATCCAGTTGTAAGGATCTCCTGGGGGATGGCTATTATACAATGCGACACAACGGAGTGTGTAAATATCTTCACTGGACTATTTGTAAAAAGTTCAATATCCAGTGTAGCAGCAAGTCCTGGGAGAAAATACCAGAAAGAAGAGTTGGAAATAATTTATACACAATCCACTATAACTATGCAATCCCTACAGCTGCATATCTAGAAAACAGAGCTGTTATACCTGACATCATAATATGGGACAAAATGGAAGAAAGTAGCAACCCTATTTAAAGTCAGTGTCCCTAATGATGCAGGATTGAACAGAGCAGAAAGGGAATAGATTACGAAATACCAAGGTCTTATGTACGACATGAAAAGAAACTGGAATCTTAGGAAAATCTCCATCATACCAGTAATTATAAGAGCAACAGGACTAATGAAGAAGAATTTCAAGAGCTATCTGGCGAGTATACTCTGTGAACCGAGTGCAAGAGAAATACAAACAATTGTACTTAAAGGGACGGTTAGAATCTTAAAGCGATCTCTAGGCTGGAGTGTCTGAAATAACCGGTGAATGTCTGGCATCCGGTAAGATACCCCATCTCTAGCAAAAACAGAAAGATAAGAAAAATCAATATATATATATATATATATATATATATATATATATATATATATAGTAATCAATGTTAAGTTTGTATCAAAAGGGTTACACTTCCAGAGAATCTCTACTGGTTTTATATAATAGTGCTCAACAATAATAAATAGAACTGTTTGTTTATAAAAAATACCTTTTATTCATACAAACATATCAAAATCATAACATCCATTGGAAATGCTTCGATCATTGAAGAAAATATTCAATATGAACAGTTAAAGAAACAGACATGTTTTACAAACCTTATGAGACCGTAGCCTATTAAAGCTATAGTCGAAACATCTCCAATGGATGTGCCGCTTTTCATATGTTTGTATAAATAAAAGTAGTATATATATATAAGTAGTATATATATAAAAGTAGTATATATATATAAGGGCTGGGCACTTTCGAGTGGCTTTGATAACAAGCAGTACTAATAGCTATATGCGCGATCCGAACACCGTTTCGTAAGATCACTCTGGCTGCCTGGTAAATGGCGGCCACGTGTCGCTATTTACAGTTAAAGTTACTCTATATTTACTAACTAATTGACGATAGCCCTTTGGTTAATCAGTGGCGATTTGTGTTCGGGGTTCGCGCCTACCGACCGTCGGGAGTTAGTTCCTAGACTGAAGATTGCGTTAGCATGAAACATCGATGTCTCTAGGTATTTAAATATTTAATATTTATTTATTAAAATATTATTGTGTGTATATATATATATATATATATATATATATACATATATATATAGTTAATACAACAAACGATATAAGAGGCAACTAATATCTTTAATTAATGAACATCCGGATAAAACTTAAGCTCAATATACTGGATAGAGCATTAATAGCACTAGATAAAGTGAACGAATAAAATAAGGTGCGAATCAAATTTTATTAGAATTCAATGTTCATGCAAAGTACTTTAAAGTCCTGAACTCATGAGTTTTCAAAGAAAATTCTTCTCCTCAGAGGACCATTACCGCAATAACATTACTGCAGGTAATAAAATGAAACTTTGAAAATATACAAAAATATATATGAAAATGCATAAAAGTATATAAAACATCAAATATATCAGCCCAAAACATACTTTTTTGTTAAACCTATATAGTTCATCCAAGTCATAAAGTTTAAAACATATTCAGAAAAGATATCAAAGAGGTTAATTGAAAAATAATCCAAATGGTGAATTGTAGTCATAAAACGAAAAAGTTATCCAGGCGGGAAATTTTTTTGCTATCGATGCAGTAAATGACAGTGAAAAATGTATCCAAGGTTTATGCAAATTAATAAAACGATAGAAAAAAACAAATCATATGAAAAGTTCAGAAAACTCACTTGGTGTTGAATATTATAATGTCAGAAATTCAGGGTTCTTATCAGCTGATAGGGGTAGTGCAAACCATAACTTCCTGGTTAGATGCAAGCTCCGCTAAAGCCAATTCGGATGAAATTAAACTGACCTGATGTATTCGGCCATTTTATCTTCCGGGTCCGATAAAATTATTCCAATGATGAAAATTACATTCGAAGGTAATCAAGCTCCCGCAAGGCAAGTAGACAGCGTAACGAATCCAAAAAGAAACTCTTCTCCTCGATAAGACAGCCACACGAAAGTAGTTGAATATCTACTGATTCAAACAACGTTTACAAACGTTGTGTTAATCAGTAGATATCCACTGCGCCACAGGTCCTTGCGACAGAAATATTCCCGAGTTCGAAAGGATACACCTGTAGAAGGCCGGAGGTTAGAGCGGCTGAAACGCTGTGATGATAACACTCAAGTCCGAATAACCAAAATTATACAGATTAAGTTTGGTTGTTTTGTTTTACGGCATATCAACCCTTTTTGAGTTATTTACTGCCGAATCCGGTCATTTTGGTAAAAAAAAAATGTATGCTTTAAAGTTCTTTACATATTCAAATATTTATGCATGGTGTTTGGTGTGGTTGTTTTGCAGCGGAAAATTGTTGTTTTTGTTTTAAGCTTGGCGGAACATAGTTGAGTTTTGAAAAGGGGAAGGGAAAAATAACATCAATGTTTGGTGCATTTTAAGCCAGGAAGCCAGTATCTTCAGACAGCCTTATCTGGTAGCACCAGTTAACAATAGATGAAGTCTTAATAGGTACTATAACATCAGGACCTGGGAGACGTGACAAATAAGATGTGGCTCTACGCTCCATAAATCGCCCAAATTAGGGTTTCACCACCGGAAGCAGTTTGATGTCATACTCGGGATAATCCTCCCACGCTGGGTTAGTGTCGACCTGGGAGCAATGGCAAGTAATGTTTTAGAGGAGAGGGTCAAGGGTAATTTTACAATAAATGTATATTAGAAACTGAATGCCCTTCATAAAGAATGAAAACAATAAAAAAACATATTTTTCGATTATTGTGATCTTCCGTGTCCCTATTTATTTGTTTCCCCACGAGGGCAGAGTTTGACACAAGGTCGGTTTTTAATGTGGAGACAACCAGTTCCCTCAAAAAGGGGAACTCTGGATGTTTACGAAAAAAAATTGTCTCAGTCTAGAAAGATTTCTCTTTCACTGACCGAGAACCGAAACTATGAATTAATAGGTGATTTAATTTGCCCTTTAACCGCTACGAGAAACATACAAAACTAGCCGATGCAATTTGACAGCCATTCTGTGAGGTAACCGTTGCAATATACCTTTTCTTTGATATAACATGAACATTTTTGAAGAGGCGGTATATTGATGGCTGCATTTGATGTGAGCAAATATATATATATATATTATAAAATTGAAATAAAAGCCAAATCAGCAATACAAGATTAATTTATTTTTTTTTTTCTTACATTAATCCTATCGATTACGGAATAAAATTCCTTCTTCAGGGGTGACCAGTAATGAGTCATTTTTTTTCTTTTTTTTTTTTTTTTCATCAAAAAACAAGAATAAAGAAACTTATTTCTTTGTTAATTTGACAAACGTCTTAGATGGTACGACGTAATCGCCTTGATGTTATGAAATGGCGGTAGGATTCAAAACCGGTGACGAACGAGAGATGCGCTGGCACGCTGTCGAGTAATGTGTGTGTTTTTCGTTCAAGTTTTAAGTATTGCATGGAAAGTTTATAAAATTGAAATAAAAGCCAAATCAGCAATACAAGATTAATTTATTTTTTTTTTTTTCTTACATTAATCCTATCGATTACGGAATAAAATTCCTTCTTCAGGGGTGACCAGTAATGAGTCATTTTTTTTCTTTTTTTTTTTTTCATCAAAAAACAAGAATAAAGAAACTTATTTCTTTGTTAATTTGACAAACGTCTTAGATGGTACGACGTAATCGCCTTGATGTTATGAAATGGCGGTAGGATTCAAAACCGGTGACGAACGAGAGATGCGCTGGCACGCTGTCGAGTAATGTGTGTGTTTTTCGTTCAAGTTTTAAGTATTGCATGGAAAGTTTATAAAATTGAAATAAAAGCCAAATCAGCAATACAAGATTAATTTTTTTTTTTTTTTTCTTACATTAATCCTATCGATTACGGAATAAAATTCCTTCTTCAGGGGTGACCAGTAATGAGTCATTTTTTTTCTTTTTTTTTTTTTCATCAAAAAACAAGAATAAAGAAACTTATTTCTTTGTTAATTTGACAAACGTCTTAGATGGTACGACGTAATCGCCTTGATGTTATGAAATGGCGGTAGGATTCAAAACCGGTGACGAACGAGAGATGCGCTGGCACGCTGTCGAGTAATGTGTGTGTTTTTCGTTCAAGTTTTAAGTATTGCATGGAAAGTTTATAAAATTGAAATAAAAGCCAAATCAGCAATACAAGATTAATTAATTTTTTTTTTTTCTTACATTAATCCTATCGATTACGGAATAAAATTCCTTCTTCAGGGGTGACCAGTAATGAGTCATTTTTTTTCTTTTTTTTTTTTTCATCAAAAAACAAGAATAAAGAAACTTATTTCTTTGTTAATTTGACAAACGTCTTAGATGGTACGACGTAATCGCCTTGATGTTATGAAATGGCGGTAGGATTCAAAACCGGTGACGAACGAGAGATGCGCTGGCACGCTGTCGAGTAATGTGTGTGTTTTTCGTTCAAGTTTTAAGTATTGCATGGAAAGTTTATAAAATTGAAATAAAAGCCAAATCAGCAATACAAGATTAATTTTTTTTTTTTTTTTCTTACATTAATCCTATCGATTACGGAATAAAATTCCTTCTTCAGGGGTGACCAGTAATGAGTCATTTTTTTTCTTTTTTTTTTTTTCATCAAAAAACAAGAATAAAGAAACTTATTTCTTTGTTAATTTGACAAACGTCTTAGATGGTACGACGTAATCGCCTTGATGTTATGAAATGGCGGTAGGATTCAAAACCGGTGACGAACGAGAGATGCGCTGGCACGCTGTCGAGTAATGTGTGTGTTTTTCGTTCAAGTTTTAAGTATTGCATGGAAAGTTTATAAAATTGAAATAAAAGCCAAATCAGCAATACAAGATTAATTTATTTTTTTTTTTCTTACATTAATCCTATCGATTACGGAATAAAATTCCTTCTTCAGGGGTGACCAGTAATGAGTCATTTTTTTTCTTTTTTTTTTTTTTCATCAAAAAACAAGAATAAAGAAACTTATTTCTTTGTTAATTTGACAAACGTCTTAGATGGTACGACGTAATCGCCTTGATGTTATGAAATGGCGGTAGGATTCAAAACCGGTGACGAACGAGAGATGCGCTGGCACGCTGTCGAGTAATGTGTGTGTTTTTCGTTCAAGTTTTAAGTATTGCATGGAAAGTTTATAAAATTGAAATAAAAGCCAAATCAGCAATACAAGATTAATTTTTTTTTTTTTTTCTTACATTAATCCTATCGATTACGGAATAAAATTCCTTCTTCAGGGGTGACCAGTAATGAGTCATTTTTTTTCTTTTTTTTTTTTCATCAAAAAACAAGAATAAAGAAACTTATTTCTTTGTTAATTTGACAAACGTCTTAGATGGTACGACGTAATCGCCTTGATGTTATGAAATGGCGGTAGGATTCAAAACCGGTGACGAACGAGAGATGCGCTGGCACGCTGTCGAGTAATGTGTGTGTTTTTCGTTCAAGTTTTAAGTATTGCATGGAAAGTTTATAAAATTGAAATAAAAGCCAAATCAGCAATACAAGATTAATTTATTATTTTTTTTTCTTACATTAATCCTATCGATTACGGAATAAAATTCTTCTTCAGGGGTGACCAGTAATGAGTCATTTTTTTTCTTTTTTTTTTTTTCATCAAAAAACAAGAATAAAGAAACTTATTTCTTTGTTAATTTGACAAACGTCTTAGATGGTACGACGTAATCGCCTTGATGTTATGAAATGGCGGTAGGATTCAAAACCGGTGACGAACGAGAGATGCGCTGGCACGCTGTCGAGTAATGTGTGTGTTTTTCGTTCAAGTTTTAAGTATTGCATGGAAAGTTTATAAAATTGAAATAAAAGCCAAATCAGCAATACAAGATTAATTTATTTTTTTTTTTTCTTACATTAATCCTATCGATTACGGAATAAAATTCCTTCTTCAGGGGTGACCAGTAATGAGTCATTTTTTTTCTTTTTTTTTTTTTTCATCAAAAAACAAGAATAAAGAAACTTATTTCTTTGTTAATTTGACAAACGTCTTAGATGGTACGACGTAATCGCCTTGATGTTATGAAATGGCGGTAGGATTCAAAACCGGTGACGAACGAGAGATGCGCTGGCACGCTGTCGAGTAATGTGTGTGTTTTTCGTTCAAGTTTTAAGTATTGCATGGAAAGTTTATAAAATTGAAATAAAAGCCAAATCAGCAATACAAGATTAATTTTTTTTTTTTTTTTTCTTACATTAATCCTATCGATTACGGAATAAAATTCCTTCTTCAGGGGTGACCAGTAATGAGTCATTTTTTTTCTTTTTTTTTTTTTCATCAAAAAACAAGAATAAAGAAACTTATTTCTTTGTTAATTTGACAAACGTCTTAGATGGTACGACGTAATCGCCTTGATGTTATGAAATGGCGGTAGGATTCAAAACCGGTGACGAACGAGAGATGCGCTGGCACGCTGTCGAGTAATGTGTGTGTTTTTCGTTCAAGTTTTAAGTATTGCATGGAAAGTTTATAAAATTGAAATAAAAGCCAAATCAGCAATACAAGATTAATTTTTTTTTTTTTTTTCTTACATTAATCCTATCGATTACGGAATAAAATTCCTTCTTCAGGGGTGACCAGTAATGAGTCATTTTTTTTCTTTTTTTTTTTTCATCAAAAAACAAGAATAAAGAAACTTATTTCTTTGTTAATTTGACAAACGTCTTAGATGGTACGACGTAATCGCCTTGATGTTATGAAATGGCGGTAGGATTCAAAACCGGTGACGAACGAGAGATGCGCTGGCACGCTGTCGAGTAATGTGTGTGTTTTTCGTTCAAGTTTTAAGTATTGCATGGAAAGTTTATAAAATTGAAATAAAAGCCAAATCAGCAATACAAGATTAATTTATTTTTTTTTTTTCTTACATTAATCCTATCGATTACGGAATAAAATTCCTTCTTCAGGGGTGACCAGTAATGAGTCATTTTTTTTCTTTTTTTTTTTTTCATCAAAAAACAAGAATAAAGAAACTTATTTCTTTGTTAATTTGACAAACGTCTTAGATGGTACGACGTAATCGCCTTGATGTTATGAAATGGCGGTAGGATTCAAAACCGGTGACGAACGAGAGATGCGCTGGCACGCTGTCGAGTAATGTGTGTGTTTTTCGTTCAAGTTTTAAGTATTGCATGGAAAGTTTATAAAATTGAAATAAAAGCCAAATCAGCAATACAAGATTAATTTTTTTTTTTTTTTTCTTACATTAATCCTATCGATTACGGAATAAAATTCCTTCTTCAGGGGTGACCAGTAATGAGTCATTTTTTTTCTTTTTTTTTTTTTTCATCAAAAAACAAGAATAAAGAAACTTATTTCTTTGTTAATTTGACAAACGTCTTAGATGGTACGACGTAATCGCCTTGATGTTATGAAATGGCGGTAGGATTCAAAACCGGTGACGAACGAGAGATGCGCTGGCACGCTGTCGAGTAATGTGTGTGTTTTTCGTTCAAGTTTTAAGTATTGCATGGAAAGTTTATAAAATTGAAATAAAAGCCAAATCAGCAATACAAGATTAATTTTTTTTTTTTTTTTTCTTACATTAATCCTATCGATTACGGAATAAAATTCCTTCTTCAGGGGTGACCAGTAATGAGTCATTTTTTTTCTTTTTTTTTTTTCATCAAAAAACAAGAATAAAGAAACTTATTTCTTTGTTAATTTGACAAACGTCTTAGATGGTACGACGTAATCGCCTTGATGTTATGAAATGGCGGTAGGATTCAAAACCGGTGACGAACGAGAGATGCGCTGGCACGCTGTCGAGTAATGTGTGTGTTTTTCGTTCAAGTTTTAAGTATTGCATGGAAAGTTTATAAAATTGAAATAAAAGCCAAATCAGCAATACAAGATTAATTTATTTTTTTTTTTCTTACATTAATCCTATCGATTACGGAATAAAATTCCTTCTTCAGGGGTGACCAGTAATGAGTCATTTTTTTTCTTTTTTTTTTTTTCATCAAAAAACAAGAATAAAGAAACTTATTTCTTTGTTAATTTGACAAACGTCTTAGATGGTACGACGTAATCGCCTTGATGTTATGAAATGGCGGTAGGATTCAAAACCGGTGACGAACGAGAGATGCGCTGGCACGCTGTCGAGTAATGTGTGTGTTTTTCGTTCAAGTTTTAAGTATTGCATGGAAAGTTTATAAAATTGAAATAAAAGCCAAATCAGCAATACAAGATTAATTTTTTTTTTTTTTTTTCTTACATTAATCCTATCGATTACGGAATAAAATTCCTTCTTCAGGGGTGACCAGTAATGAGTCATTTTTTTTCTTTTTTTTTTTTTTCATCAAAAAACAAGAATAAAGAAACTTATTTCTTTGTTAATTTGACAAACGTCTTAGATGGTACGACGTAATCGCCTTGATGTTATGAAATGGCGGTAGGATTCAAAACCGGTGACGAACGAGAGATGCGCTGGCACGCTGTCGAGTAATGTGTGTGTTTTTCGTTCAAGTTTTAAGTATTGCATGGAAAGTTTATAAAATTGAAATAAAAGCCAAATCAGCAATACAAGATTAATTTATTTTTTTTTTTTCTTACATTAATCCTATCGATTACGGAATAAAATTCCTTCTTCTGGGGTGACCAGTAATGAGTCATTTTGTTTCTTTTTTTTTTTTTTCATCAAAAAACAAGAATAAAGAAACTTATTTCTTTGTTAATTTGACAAACGTCTTAGATGGTACGACGTAATCGCCTTGATGTTATGAAATGGCGGTAGGATTCAAAACCGGTGACGAACGAGAGATGCGCTGGCACGCTGTCGAGTAATGTGTGTGTTTTTCGTTCAAGTTTTAAGTATTGCATGGAAAGTTTATAAAATTGAAATAAAAGCCAAATCAGCAATACAAGATTAATTTATTTTTTTTTTTTTCTTACATTAATCCTATCGATTACGGAATAAAATTCCTTCTTCAGGGGTGACCAGTAATGAGTCATTTTTTTTCTTTTTTTTTTTTCATCAAAAAACAAGAATAAAGAAACTTATTTCTTTGTTAATTTGACAAACGTCTTAGATGGTACGACGTAATCGCCTTGATGTTATGAAATGGCGGTAGGATTCAAAACCGGTGACGAACGAGAGATGCGCTGGCACGCTGTCGAGTAATGTGTGTGTTTTTCGTTCAAGTTTTAAGTATTGCATGGAAAGTTTATAAAATTGAAATAAAAGCCAAATCAGCAATACAAGATTAATTTATTTTTTTTTTTCTTACATTAATCCTATCGATTACGGAATAAAATTCCTTCTTCAGGGGTGACCAGTAATGAGTCATTTTTTTTCTTTTTTTTTTTTCATCAAAAAACAAGAATAAAGAAACTTATTTCTTTGTTAATTTGACAAACGTCTTACATTAATCCTATCGATTACGGAATAAAATTCCTTCTTCAGGGGTGACCAGTAATGAGTCATTTTTTTTCTTTTTTTTTTTTCATCAAAAAACAAGAATAAAGAAACTTATTTCTTTGTTAATTTGACAAACGTCTTACATTAATCCTATCGATTACGGAATAAAATTCCTTCTTCAGGGGTGACCAGTAATGAGTCATTTTGTTTCTTTTTTTTTTTTTTCATCAAAAAACAAGAATAAAGAAACTTATTTCTTTGTTAATTTGACAAACGTCTTAGATGGTACGACGTAATCGCCTTGATGTTATGAAATGGCGGTAGGATTCAAAACCGGTGACGAACGAGAGATGCGCTGGCACGCTGTCGAGTAATGTGTGTGTTTTTCGTTCAAGTTTTAAGTATTGCATGGAAAGTTTATAAAATTGAAATAAAAGCCAAATCAGCAATACAAGATTAATTTATTTTTTTTTTTTCTTACATTAATCCTATCGATTACGGAATAAAATTCCTTCTTCAGGGGTGACCAGTAATGAGTCATTTTGTTTCTTTTTTTTTTTTTTCATCAAAAAACAAGAATAAAGAAACTTATTTCTTTGTTAATTTGACAAACGTCTTAGATGGTACGACGTAATCGCCTTGATGTTATGAAATGGCGGTAGGATTCAAAACCGTTGACGAACGAGAGATGCGCTGGCACGCTGTCGAGTAATGTGTGTGTTTTTCGTTCAAGTTTTAAGTATTGCATGGAAAGTTTATAAAATTGAAATAAAAGCCAAATCAGCAATACAAGATTAATTTATTTTTTTTTTTTTCTTACATTAATCCTATCGATTACGGAATAAAATTCCTTCTTCAGGGGTGACCAGTAATGAGTCATTTTTTTTCTTTTTTTTTTTTCATCAAAAAACAAGAATAAAGAAACTTATTTCTTTGTTAATTTGACAAACGTCTTAGATGGTACGACGTAATCGCCTTGATGTTATGAAATGGCGGTAGGATTCAAAACCGGTGACGAACGAGAGATGCGCTGGCACGCTGTCGAGTAATGTGTGTGTTTTTCGTTCAAGTTTTAAGTATTGCATGGAAAGTTTATAAAATTGAAATAAAAGCCAAATCAGCAATACAAGATTAATTTATTTTTTTTTTTCTTACATTAATCCTATCGATTACGGAATAAAATTCCTTCTTCAGGGGTGACCAGTAATGAGTCATTTTTTTTCTTTTTTTTTTTTCATCAAAAAACAAGAATAAAGAAACTTATTTCTTTGTTAATTTGACAAACGTCTTACATTAATCCTATCGATTACGGAATAAAATTCCTTCTTCAGGGGTGACCAGTAATGAGTCATTTTTTTTCTTTTTTTTTTTTCATCAAAAAACAAGAATAAAGAAACTTATTTCTTTGTTAATTTGACAAACGTCTTAGATGGTACGACGTAATCGCCTTGATGTTATGAAATGGCGGTAGGATTCAAAACCGGTGACGAACGAGAGATGCGCTGGCACGCTGTCGAGTAATGTGTGTGTTTTTCGTTCAAGTTTTAAGTATTGCATGGAAAGTTTATAAAATTGAAATAAAAGCCAAATCAGCAATACAAGATTAATTTATTTTTTTTTTTCTTACATTAATCCTATCGATTACGGAATAAAATTCCTTCTTCAGGGGTGACCAGTAATGAGTCATTTTTTTTCTTTTTTTTTTTTTCATCAAAAAACAAGAATAAAGAAACTTATTTCTTTGTTAATTTGACAAACGTCTTAGATGGTACGACGTAATCGCCTTGATGTTATGAAATGGCGGTAGGATTCAAAACCGGTGACGAACGAGAGATGCGCTGGCACGCTGTCGAGTAATGTGTGTGTTTTTCGTTCAAGTTTTAAGTATTGCATGGAAAGTTTATAAAATTGAAATAAAAGCCAAATCAGCAATACAAGATTAATTTTTTTTTTTTTTTTTCTTACATTAATCCTATCGATTACGGAATAAAATTCCTTCTTCAGGGGTGACCAGTAATGAGTCATTTTTTTTCTTTTTTTTTTTTTTCATCAAAAAACAAGAATAAAGAAACTTATTTCTTTGTTAATTTGACAAACGTCTTAGATGGTACGACGTAATCGCCTTGATGTTATGAAATGGCGGTAGGATTCAAAACCGGTGACGAACGAGAGATGCGCTGGCACGCTGTCGAGTAATGTGTGTGTTTTTCGTTCAAGTTTTAAGTATTGCATGGAAAGTTTATAAAATTGAAATAAAAGCCAAATCAGCAATACAAGATTAATTTATTATTTTTTTTTCTTACATTAATCCTATCGATTACGGAATAAAATTCCTTCTTCAGGGGTGACCAGTAATGAGTCATTTTTTTTCTTTTTTTTTTTTTCATCAAAAAACAAGAATAAAGAAACTTATTTCTTTGTTAATTTGACAAACGTCTTAGATGGTACGACGTAATCGCCTTGATGTTATGAAATGGCGGTAGGATTCAAAACCGGTGACGAACGAGAGATGCGCTGGCACGCTGTCGAGTAATGTGTGTGTTTTTCGTTCAAGTTTTAAGTATTGCATGGAAAGTTTATAAAATTGAAATAAAAGCCAAATCAGCAATACAAGATTAATTTATTTTTTTTTTTTCTTACATTAATCCTATCGATTACGGAATAAAATTCCTTCTTCAGGGGTGACCAGTAATGAGTCATTTTTTTTCTTTTTTTTTTTTTTCATCAAAAAACAAGAATAAAGAAACTTATTTCTTTGTTAATTTGACAAACGTCTTAGATGGTACGACGTAATCGCCTTGATGTTATGAAATGGCGGTAGGATTCAAAACCGGTGACGAACGAGAGATGCGCTGGCACGCTGTCGAGTAATGTGTGTGTTTTTCGTTCAAGTTTTAAGTATTGCATGGAAAGTTTATAAAATTGAAATAAAAGCCAAATCAGCAATACAAGATTAATTTTTTTTTTTTTTCTTACATTAATCCTATCGATTACGGAATAAAATTCCTTCTTCAGGGGTGACCAGTAATGAGTCATTTTTTTTCTTTTTTTTTTTTCATCAAAAAACAAGAATAAAGAAACTTATTTCTTTGTTAATTTGACAAACGTCTTAGATGGTACGACGTAATCGCCTTGATGTTATGAAATGGCGGTAGGATTCAAAACCGGTGACGAACGAGAGATGCGCTGGCACGCTGTCGAGTAATGTGTGTGTTTTTCGTTCAAGTTTTAAGTATTGCATGGAAAGTTTATAAAATTGAAATAAAAGCCAAATCAGCAATACAAGATTAATTTATTTTTTTTTTTCTTACATTAATCCTATCGATTACGGAATAAAATTCCTTCTTCAGGGGTGACCAGTAATGAGTCATTTTTTTTCTTTTTTTTTTTTCATCAAAAAACAAGAATAAAGAAACTTATTTCTTTGTTAATTTGACAAACGTCTTAGATGGTACGACGTAATCGCCTTGATGTTATGAAATGGCGGTAGGATTCAAAACCGGTGACGAACGAGAGATGCGCTGGCACGCTGTCGAGTAATGTGTGTGTTTTTCGTTCAAGTTTTAAGTATTGCATGGAAAGTTTATAAAATTGAAATAAAAGCCAAATCAGCAATACAAGATTAATTTATTTTTTTTTTTTTCTTACATTAATCCTATCGATTACGGAATAAAATTCCTTCTTCAGGGGTGACCAGTAATGAGTCATTTTTTTTCTTTTTTTTTTTTTCATCAAAAAACAAGAATAAAGAAACTTATTTCTTTGTTAATTTGACAAACGTCTTAGATGGTACGACGTAATCGCCTTGATGTTATGAAATGGCGGTAGGATTCAAAACCGGTGACGAACGAGAGATGCGCTGGCACGCTGTCGAGTAATGTGTGTGTTTTTCGTTCAAGTTTTAAGTATTGCATGGAAAGTTTATAAAATTGAAATAAAAGCCAAATCAGCAATACAAGATTAATTAATTTTTTTTTTCTTACATTAATCCTATCGATTACGGAATAAAATTCCTTCTTCAGGGGTGACCAGTAATGAGTCATTTTTTTTCTTTGTTTTTTTTTCATCAAAAAACAAGAATAAAGAAACTTATTTCTTTGTTAATTTGACAAACGTCTTAGATGGTACGACGTAATCGCCTTGATGTTATGAAATGGCGGTAGGATTCAAAACCGGTGACGAACGAGAGATGCGCTGGCACGCTGTCGAGTAATGTGTGTGTTTTTCGTTCAAGTTTTAAGTATTGCATGGAAAGTTTATAAAATTGAAATAAAAGCCAAATCAGCAATACAAGATTAATTTATTTTTTTTTTTTCTTACATTAATCCTATCGATTACGGAATAAAATTCCTTCTTCAGGGGTGACCAGTAATGAGTCATTTTTTTTCTTTTTTTTTTTTTTCATCAAAAAACAAGAATAAAGAAACTTATTTCTTTGTTAATTTGACAAACGTCTTAGATGGTACGACGTAATCGCCTTGATGTTATGAAATGGCGGTAGGATTCAAAACCGGTGACGAACGAGAGATGCGCTGGCACGCTGTCGAGTAATGTGTGTGTTTTTCGTTCAAGTTTTAAGTATTGCATGGAAAGTTTATAAAATTGAAATAAAAGCCAAATCAGCAATACAAGATTAATTTATTTTTTTTTTTTTCTTACATTAATCCTATCGATTACGGAATAAAATTCCTTCTTCAGGGGTGACCAGTAATGAGTCATTTTTTTTCTTTTTTTTTTTTCATCAAAAAACAAGAATAAAGAAACTTATTTCTTTGTTAATTTGACAAACGTCTTAGATGGTACGACGTAATCGCCTTGATGTTATGAAATGGCGGTAGGATTCAAAACCGGTGACGAACGAGAGATGCGCTGGCACGCTGTCGAGTAATGTGTGTGTTTTTCGTTCAAGTTTTAAGTATTGCATGGAAAGTTTATAAAATTGAAATAAAAGCCAAATCAGCAATACAAGATTAATTAATTTTTTTTTTTCTTACATTAATCCTATCGATTACGGAATAAAATTCCTTCTTCAGGGGTGACCAGTAATGAGTCATTTTTTTTCTTTTTTTTTTTTTCATCAAAAAACAAGAATAAAGAAACTTATTTCTTTGTTAATTTGACAAACGTCTTAGATGGTACGACGTAATCGCCTTGATGTTATGAAATGGCGGTAGGATTCAAAACCGGTGACGAACGAGAGATGCGCTGGCACGCTGTCGAGTAATGTGTGTGTTTTTCGTTCAAGTTTTAAGTATTGCATGGAAAGTTTATAAAATTGAAATAAAAGCCAAATCAGCAATACAAGATTAATTTATTTTTTTTTATTTTTACATTAATCCTATCGATTACGGAATAAAATTCCTTCTTCAGGGGTGACCAGTAATGAGTCATTTTTTTTCTTTTTTTTTTTTTTCATCAAAAAACAAGAATAAAGAAACTTATTTCTTTGTTAATTTGACAAACGTCTTAGATGGTACGACGTAATCGCCTTGATGTTATGAAATGGCGGTAGGATTCAAAACCGGTGACGAACGAGAGATGCGCTGGCACGCTGTCGAGTAATGTGTGTGTTTTTCGTTCAAGTTTTAAGTATTGCATGGAAAGTTTATAAAATTGAAATAAAAGCCAAATCAGCAATACAAGATTAATTTATTTTTTTTTTCTTACATTAATCCTATCGATTACGGAATAAAATTCCTTCTTCAGGGGTGACCAGTAATGAGTCATTTTTTTTCTTTTTTTTTTTTTTCATCAAAAAACAAGAATAAAGAAACTTATTTCTTTGTTAATTTGACAAACGTCTTAGATGGTACGACGTAATCGCCTTGATGTTATGAAATGGCGGTAGGATTCAAAACCGGTGACGAACGAGAGATGCGCTGGCACGCTGTCGAGTAATGTGTGTGTTTTTCGTTCAAGTTTTAAGTATTGCATGGAAAGTTTATAAAATTGAAATAAAAGCCAAATCAGCAATACAAGATTAATTTATTTTTTTTTTTTCTTACATTAATCCTATCGATTACGGAATAAAATTCCTTCTTCAGGGGTGACCAGTAATGAGTCATTTTTTTTCTTTTTTTTTTTTTTCATCAAAAAACAAGAATAAAGAAACTTATTTCTTTGTTAATTTGACAAACGTCTTAGATGGTACGACGTAATCGCCTTGATGTTATGAAATGGCGGTAGGATTCAAAACCGGTGACGAACGAGAGATGCGCTGGCACGCTGTCGAGTAATGTGTGTGTTTTTCGTTCAAGTTTTAAGTATTGCATGGAAAGTTTATAAAATTGAAATAAAAGCCAAATCAGCAATACAAGATTAATTTATTTTTTTTTTTTCTTACATTAATCCTATCGATTACGGAATAAAATTCCTTCTTCAGGGGTGACCAGTAATGAGTCATTTTTTTTCTTTTTTTTTTTTTCATCAAAAAACAAGAATAAAGAAACTTATTTCTTTGTTAATTTGACAAACGTCTTAGATGGTACGACGTAATCGCCTTGATGTTATGAAATGGCGGTAGGATTCAAAACCGGTGACGAACGAGAGATGCGCTGGCACGCTGTCGAGTAATGTGTGTGTTTTTCGTTCAAGTTTTAAGTATTGCATGGAAAGTTTATAAAATTGAAATAAAAGCCAAATCAGCAATACAAGATTAATTTATTTTATTTTTTTTCTTACATTAATCCTATCGATTACGGAATAAAATTCCTTCTTCAGGGGTGACCAGTAATGAGTCATTTTTTTTCTTTTTTTTTTTTTCATCAAAAAACAAGAATAAAGAAACTTATTTCTTTGTTAATTTGACAAACGTCTTAGATGGTACGACGTAATCGCCTTGATGTTATGAAATGGCGGTAGGATTCAAAACCGGTGACGAACGAGAGATGCGCTGGCACGCTGTCGAGTAATGTGTGTGTTAAAACTTGAACGAAAAACACACACATTATATATATATATATATATATATATATATATATATATATATATATATATATATATATATTTGTGTTATAGTGGAATAATTCCAGGAGGAAATCCGGGTATGAGAGCTCAATGTAGTAAACAGAGCAATAATAAAATATAATAACACGAAATCACATAATTGTCGATGCAATAATTTATTTCAACCGTTCGGTTTTTTCAAGCATCACTCAGACAATTACATTTTTGAGACTGATAGAAAATTGAATTTCCCTACTACAGTTCCAATACAATCATAGATGGTGGTAGTAGCAACCAATTTGATACATCTTTTATAGAGAGGGGGAAAATTTCAAACTTATATTTAACTATGGCGGGCGAAGGGGAGGGATCTTTAAGTTAATCAACTAAAAACTGCCATGTCAAAATTATGACACATACGACTTGGCGATATCAACCATATAGGCAATTTTACTCACGCGCATACACAAAACTAAATACGCACACATCATATGCGCACTCACATACATAATCTCACTCGCACATTATCATAACTAAACATAATCACATACGCAACTTTTATTCATCTCTAGCCAGAATGCGTCCGGCGAAACTCGTGTTTTCAAATTCGGTTAGAGAAAAGAAAGAAAGAAACAATTAACAGGCACAGAGAAGATATAGACAGACCGCGTGTCATAAATTCTCAGTCCGTCTGGGTTCCAAGAAAGGGAATCTAATTGAAATAAGATTACACGCACATACATATATGTATACATACAAATCCATACGCACATACACACACATATATACACATACACACCCACACATATACATATCTATACACATATACGTATACACACATATATACATATATATATATATATATATATATATATATATATATATATATATATATATATATATATATATATATATACATACATGAGTACACCCATATATATCTCTGAATCTATTTGAAATATTGACTAAATGCATACGCATGTAGTTGTTCACACATGTAAACATACATACACATACATACACACACACATATATACATATACGCACATATACACACATATACATACGCACACATACATATATATCCACACACCTACACACAATATTTACATAACACTCTATATTCTTACTGATGTAATATGAGTTCTAAAAATTAGTCTTACCTTATTTATATTTTAGATTAATTTGATAATCTATTATTATAAATATCATGCGGGGGGGGGGGGTTATCGAACCTAATGTTATTCAATTTGGTATCTTCACCGTTGTAATTCTAGAGGCCCATCGGATTACTAATTCAAGTCTAATAATGTCTATTGGTAATATTTGACATTTATACTTATATTAATTCAAAAACTAGTGTATTACCTGCAGAAAAAATTTTCATACCACTATCTTATTTTAAGTAAATAATAAATATCCGCGTACACACAAATACTATATATCACCAAGTCAGTAAATCTGTGTCTATCACAGATATTATTATAAATATTATGGGGGGGGGGGTTACCGTAAGTAATGTTATTCAATTTGGTATCTTCACCGTTATAAGTCTAGAGGTCCATCGGATTACTAATTCAAGTCTAATAATGTCTAGTGGTAATATTTGGCATTTATACTTATATTAATTCAATAACCGCAGAATTTTTTTAAAAACACTATCTTATTTTAAGTAAATAATCTGAATAAATAAATATTTCAAAATACCATTATATACGCATACACACAAATACTATATATCACCAAGTCGGCAATTCTGTGTCTATAGCAGATATTATTATAATGTTGGTGGTGGGGGGGGGGTTACCTTAAATAATGTTATTTAATTTGGTATCTTCACCGTTATAAGTCTAGAGGTCCATCGGATTACTAGTCGTTGATTATTTTAAATTTATATTTATGTCTGCACTTAGCCACACACCATCTTATATCAACACTAGATCTAACCACCCGAACTGCATAATTAAACAAATACCTAAAACAATTAATACTAGAATAAATAAGCTTTCGGCTAACAGAGACATTTTTGAAGCAAATAAGCATTTATACAATGGAGCGCTAGAGAAAAGCGGATATAATGAAAAACTCAAATATACCAAGAAAGAAAATAAAAATAAATCCAGGAATAGAGGCCGAAAAATAATATGGTTCAATCCTCCCTACTGCCAACTATCTAACATCAACATCGGGAGAGTATTCTTGAACCTGGTAGATAAACATTTTAGCATAAATAATCCACTTAGGAAGATATTTAATAGAAAAACCATTAAAATCAGCTACTCTTGCACCAAGAACATGGACAGAATTATCAGCACCCATAATCGTAAATTACTTAACAATCCTAGTAAGAATAAGGTCACAGTAAATAAATGTAATTGTCAAGTGAAAAATAACTGCCCACTGGACGGTAACTGTAAAGTTGAGTGTGTGGTTTATAAGGCCACTATTCATCCGGAAGATAACAACAGGGATAAAAAGGTTTACATCGGCATCTCCGCGGGAAACTGGAAACAACGTTTTTATGACCACAAACACTCTTTCAATAACCCAGAACTCAAGAGCAAAACGGAGTTAGCTAAACAATGGTGGCATCTGAAAAATGAGAACAGGTCCCCGGTGGTTTCGTGGTCAATCTTATGTTTTTCGAATATTCCAGATGGATTTAGACAAAGATGCAACTTATGTCTAGAAGAAAAAATAAGAATCCTAAAATATGATCGAAATAACCTCTTAAATAAACGAGATGAACTTATGGCTAAGTGCAGACATAAATATAAATTTAAAATAATCAACGACTAGTAATCCGATGGACCTCTAGACTTATAACGGTGAAGATACCAAATTAAATAACATTATTTAAGGTAACCCCCCCCCCCACCACCAACATTATAATAATATCTGCTATAGACACAGAATTGCCGACTTGGTGATATATAGTATTTGTGTGTATGCGTATATAATGGTATTTTGAAATATTTATTTATTCAGATTATTTACTTAAAATAAGATAGTGTTTTTAAAAAAATTCTGCGGTTATTGAATTAATATAAGTATAAATGCCAAATATTACCACTAGACATTATTAGACTTGAATTAGTAATCCGATGGACCTCTAGACTTATAACGGTGAAGATACCAAATTGAATAACATTACTTACGGTAAACCCCCCCCCCCATAATATTTATAATAATATCTGTGATAGACACAGATTTACTGACTTGGTGATATATAGTATTTGTGTGTACGCGGATATTTATTATTTACTTAAAATAAGATAGTGGTATGAAAATTTTTTCTGCAGGTAATACACTAGTTTTTGAATTAATATAAGTATAAATGTCAAATATTACCAATAGACATTATTAGACTTGAATTAGTAATCCGATGGGCCTCTAGAATTACAACGGTGAAGATACCAAATTGAATAACATTAGGTTCGATAACCCCCCCCCCCGCATGATATTTATAATAATAGATTATCAAATTAATCTAAAATATAAATAAGGTAAGACTAATTTTTAGAACTCATATTACATCAGTAAGAATATAGAGTGTTATGTAAATATTGTGTGTAGGTGTGTGGATATATATGTATGTGTGCGTATGTATATGTGTGTATATGTGCGTATATGTATATATGTGTGTGTGTATGTATGTGTATGTATGTTTACATGTGTGAACAACTACATGCGTATGCATTTAGTCAATATTTCAAATAGATTCAGAGATATATATGGGTGTACTCATGTATGTATATATATATATATATATATATATATATATATATATATATATATATATATATATATATATGTATATATGTGTGTATATGTATATGTGTATAGATATGTATATGTGTGGGTGTGTATGTGTATATATGTGTGTGTATGTGCGTATGGATTTGTATGTATACATATATGTATGTGCGTGTAATCTTATTTCAATTAGATTCCCTTTCTTGGAACCCAGACGGACTGAGAATTTATGACACGCGGTCTGTCTATATCTTCTCTGTGCCTGTTAATTGTTTCTTTCTTTCTTTTCTCTAACCGAATTTGAAAACACGAGTTTCGCCGGACGCATTCTGGCTAGAGATGAATAAAAGTTGCGTATGTGATTATGTTTAGTTATGATAATGTGCGAGTGAGATTATGTATGTGAGTGCGCATATGATGTGTGCGTATTTAGTTTTGTGTATGCGCGTGAGTAAAATTGCCTATATGGTTGATATCGCCAAGTCGTATGTGTCATAATTTTGACATGGCAGTTTTTAGTTGATTAACTTAAAGATCCCTCCCCTTCGCCCGCCATAGTTAAATATAAGTTTGAAATTTTCCCCCTCTCTATAAAAGTTGTATCAAATTGGTTGCTACTACCACCATCTATGATTGTATTGGAACTGTAGTAGGGAAATTCAATTTTCTATCAGTCTCAAAAATGTAATTGTCTGAGTGATGCTTGAAAAAACCGAACGGTTGAAATAAATTATTGCATCGACAATTATGTTATTTCGTGTTATTATATTTTAATATATATATATATATATATATATATATATATATATATATATATATATATATATATATATATATATGTGTGTGTGTGTGTATCGAGGCAGCATTTTTTCTTTAAGACACGTATTATTAAAAACAACCGACAATTTTTGTCTGGCTATTTTAGTGTTGATCCCTTTAATTTTCCGGAAAGTACTCTGGACCAACATGTACACTATGGCAGTTTCATCAGCCAATTTCCTTCCGAGATTAAGATTTTAATCCGGAAAATTGAAGGGATCAACACTAAAATAGCCAGACAAAAAGTGTCGGTTATTTTTAATAATATATATATATATATATATATATATATATATATATATATATATATATATAGTCTAAAGAAGCTTTGAGTCATAAAAAAAAAAAAATGTAAAATGCAGTTTGAATTCCCAGACAAACTAACTAAATCCAAGATATTGCAGACTTAACATTCGTTGGAAAATTAATAAATGAAAAAATATAAGTAAAAAAAGAAAAAAGGTGGGGGGGTTAATTATCTAAGAGTGAAACAAAAACAGGAGACCTTAAGCGTCTAATATTAACACGGGGATCATCAGCTGTTTACCATTTAACTGTTTCGGAGATTTAAAAACAGGACAGTTATAATATTCATGGCTCTCCAATGGTACTGATTATACGACCATTTCCCCAATAATTAAGTGTCGAAATAATTCAGCTTAATATATATATATATATATATATATATATATATATATATATATATATATATATATATATATATATATATATACTTTCTTTTTTCATAAAAATAGATTGTATAAAACGAATATATTTATTTATTTATTTAATAAAAGAATTTAACAACTTTTAAATAAAATATGATGAAGAGGTTAAAACATACAAGTCCTTATACTTGCCTCCCCACGAGGGCAGAGTTAAACAAAAGGTCGGGTTTTTTATGTAAGGAAAGTCCAACTCTCCTAGAAGGGCAGTCTTGATTGGAACACAAATAAAAATTGCCTCAGCCTAGAAGGATCTCTCTTTCACTGACCGAGGACAGAACAGATACCCCACTTTAGAATTATTTATTTGCAAAAATATGAAATACATTTTCAACAAATTAGGCACAAGACTATCAACTGTGTGGGGAATGGGAGTCGGTTGTCATCCTCTGTCTATTCTACCCTTAGCTAGACTAATGAGCTGTCACTATAATAACCCTAACCCTAATCCTATTTATTCTAGGGGCCATCCCACTTAAAATACACCAATAAAATGGTGAGTGGAACAACAAAAAACTGGTTAGTAAAACCCTCCAACTCCTTTCTAAGAAATAACATTGCAACTGTTGTCCGGTATGTTTAGAACCGAAAATAAGCGATTCGATCTCTAAATGGGAGTGGAACATAAGTCGAAGGAAATGAAATAGGAATGGGGTCATTTTGATTCCTGCGCGAAAGTCGAAACTTATTTTTTTGTGATCTTAGTAAAAAACTAAACTAATATTATACCTGAAAAAGGTTGATATGCCGTAAAACAAAACAAACAAACAAACAAATAAACAAACAAATTCGCTAACAAAAATCACTTTTGTCGGTTTTAAATAACATCTTCGTCGGTCTGTCACGCTAAACTTGAATTATCATTTTCTTTGAACTGTCACCTTTTTTTAAATTTGGCATAACATTTTTAGATGTATACGCACATCTCTGTAAAAGACTGTGTCTGTCAGTCTATCACGCTTATGTTTGAAATATCATTTTTGTTAGTCTGTCAAGCTAAAGTAAGTTAGTCTTGGGACTGTCACGATTAAGTTTGAAATATCATCTTTAGATCCGTAAAGGCAACGCTTAAAAAAGTTCTGCCAGTTGGTCTGTTGGTCTGTCACGCTTAAGTTTGAGCCAGCATTTTCGTCACTGAACGCGCAGAGTGAATGGACGCATCTTAAAGAATATCCATTATTCTATTTGTTTATTTTTTTCTTCTTATGTTGTGTCGAATAAATCAGGTTAACTCGTTAGCGAGTTGGTCACAATAAAACCAAACGCTATTACGACTTCTACTACTGCATCGTTTGTGACCCGCACAGCCTATAAGTGAATCTCTGCGATTCCAAAAAGGGTGCCGTTCCCACCCCACCTACCTATTTCCGTAATGTGAACGAAGGGAAAAAAACAGTTGTCTACGATTGGAGGATTTACCGTTTTCAGATCGTGTTTTATTCTCCCCTTTCCCCCCCCCCCTCCTATATTTGTTCGAATTTGATTGGTCGTTAATAGAGCGCCCCCTACCGGCCTCCTTCCGTTCAACAGGGGCATAAGGAGTATTGATTTACTCCTCTCCAGGAGTTAGGCACAAGGCCAGTTTTTATCTTACTCCCACAAGTAAGATGTGACCCAAGGTCGGGTCGGGAAAGGGTGATTCTAATTTATTTATCTACCTCGTACAAGGTAAGATGTGACACAAGGTCGGGAAAGTGGGATTAGATAAGCCAGCGCTCGAGAGGTGAGCAGTCTGGCCATTTAAAAATTGCCAGTGCAGCCCCGTCGGCATTCCCCGGTAAGGGCGCCTCAGACAGTAAGCAATAAACTTACTCCTCCCCAAAGAGGGGAGGCAAAGCCTGGGAGGGTGCACCTCCTAGAACTGCACAGGACCGGCAACCCCCAATAGACCGGCGTAAATCCAGCCCCAAAGGCCTGGACAATACCGGTTTGTCTGAAAAGAAGTTACCTATCGCGATATTAATAACATTGTGTGACCACTTCTCGTGTGTATGTGTGTGTGTTTACGCCTTTACGTTACTTGAACATTATCATTTTTAAATTTTTTTTATGAATCGATTATTTACAATAAATCGATTATTTTTAAACAAACTTTCGTTATATACAAGTTGTATATTTTCATCTTAAAGTGAAAGAAATATGGGGTCACGTGATCTGTATGGATGGACGTAACTGTCAAAAAAAAAAACGTTTTAGGGCTATGCGAGGGACTAGCAGGGGGAACTTTACTAATCGCCTGCAAGAATTTCTTTGGCGCCGGCGAACTAAACCCAATTTCTTTAGTATTATAAAATGTTATGAAGTATAATAAAAAGTAACGTAATTAAAAAAATAAAAAATAAAATAACTTTTTGTTGATAATTTGTTTGTTAAAGTTAATTTTTAAAATGTAAAAAAAGAACTTTCGATTGATAATTTGTTTGTTAAAGTTAATTTTTAAAATGTAAAAAAAGAACTTTCGATTGATAATTTGTTTGTTAAAATTAATTTTAAAAATGTAAAAAAAGAACTTTAGATTGATAATTTGTTTGTTAAAATTAATTTTAAAAATGTAAAAAAAGAACTTTCGATTGATAATTTGTTTGTTAAAATTAATTTAAAAAATGTAAAAAAAAACTTTCGATTGATAATTTGTTTGTTAAAATTAATTTTAAAAATGTAAAAAAAAAACTTTCGATTGATAATTTGTTTGTTGAAATAAATTTTAAAAATGTAAAAAAAGAACTTTAGATTGATAATTTGTTTGTTAAAATTAATTTTAAAAATGTAAAAAAAGAACTTTCGATTGATAATTTGTTTGTTAAAGTTAATTTTTAAAATGTGAAAAAAGAACTTTCGATTGATAATTTGTTTGTTAAAATTAATTTTAAAAATGTAAAAAAACAACTTTCGATTGATAATTTGTTTGTTAAAATAAATTTTAAAAATGTAAAAAAAGAACTTTCGATTGATAATTTGTTTGTTAAAATTAATTTTAAAAATGTAAAAAAAGGACTTTCGATTGATAATTTGTTTGTTAAAATTAATTTTAAAAATGTAAAAAAAGAACTTTCGATTGATAATTTGTTTGTTAAAATTAATTTTAAAAATGTAAAAAAAGAACTTTCGATTGATAATTTGTTTGTTAAAATTAATTTTAAAAATGTAAAAAAAAGAACTTTCGATTTATAATTTGTTTGTTAAAATTAATTTTAAAAATGTAAAAAAAGAACTTTCGATTGATAATTTGTTTGTTAAAATTAATTTTAAAAATGTAAAAAAAGAACTTTCGATTGATAATTTGTTTGTTAAAATTAGTTTTAAAAATGTAAAAAAAGAACTTTCGATTGGGGTATTTTTAACAATAGCCCTACAACGAAAACGCTGAAAAAACAAATATACAACAAATAAAAATTACCGTAGCATATAAAAGTTGATTTCAAAGTTACCTGCGACATTTATTAATGATTATAATCTGTTAAAAGTGCTGTTTTTTTTATAAATCGATATTTTTATCACACGCAGATTGGAAAGTAAAATTCCCGCCGCTTCTTCACATTTTCGCAGTCTCGTGTTTTTTTTTTACTCGGACTCATATTCAAAGTGCAATTTCATTTTTCAGCCAAGTAAAAGAAAAAAAACAAAACTACATTTTAAGCAAAAGAAATAAAATCATTTTTTTTTTATGTACACGTCATTGTGCTTTTATTTACATATTATTTTCATTCGTCACACCGTAATGTTTTTTTTCCTGTTGTTTCTGTAAAAAAAATCCATACCGTAACCCTAAACTTAACCCTAACCCTAAACCTAACCCTAAACCTAAATCTAAACCAAACCCCAATTTTTCATATTTCAGTCAAGCAAAAGAACAAAACCAAAAAACAAAACAAATAACGCCGCTTTGCTTATGAGTCCCGGTAAAAAAAAAACACACCACGTTACAACGAAACGCGAAGCAAACAAAGCTGTTGACGCCATCTTCTTTTGTGAAAAGAAAATAAATTTTTTTTCATGTCTAATAATAACCCAATTACTATACGTAAACATACAAACAAATGGAATAGATAACTAGGAAAATCTCCAGTCTCGACGTACGTCGCATTTATTTGTTGCATATTCATTTTTTTTTACCACGTTCTACAACTTTTACTTAACCCGACTCGCTAGTTGGAGGGCTATTGTAAAACATTCCCAAAATTAATTTTAAAACTGTAAAAAAAGAACTTTCGATTGATAACATGTTTGTTAAAATTAATTTTAAAAATGTAAAAAAGAACTTTCGATTGATAATTTATTTGTTAAAATTAATTTCTAAAATATAAAAATAGCTTTCAATTCATAATTTGTTTGTTAAAATTAATTATAAAAATGCCATTTCTCGTGATAATTGTAAATATAAATAAAGTACATTTTCAATGTAAAAAAATAACTTGTATTATTATTTTAAAAAAACGTTGTTTTTTTTCAGTTACGTCCATCCATACAGATCACGTGACCCCATATTTCTTTCATGTACAACTTGTATATAACCCACACTTTTAAATAATCTTTCTTTTTTTTTTTCAAAAAATATTTAATTTTGTAATTAACTCCACCAGAAAAATCAGACCGGTCGAGTCTTGGCCATTTTTGAGGATGGCTTTTTCTCTATCGGCTGAAGTATGGTCCTGGTCATTTCTAGGGGGGGGGTACTATTTTCTGAAACTTTACCTTCTCGCCTATTTGAGAAAGAATTAGTATATTACTAATCTCTTGCGACGCCCCTACAGGGGAATGCCGACAGGGCTGCCAAGGCAATTTTTGTTCGGCCAGAGTGCTCTTCCTCTAGGGCGCTGGATTTTCAAATCCCACTTTCCCTGACCTTGTGTCTCATCTTCCCGCAGTGGAAGGGAGATAAATACAAACTCCACCATAATCTACTTCCGTTTCTTCGTAAATACGTCAGCCATTTTAATCATTTGTTAATAGTTGAAAAAAAGAATAGCTTACTTTGTAACTCTTCGGGATTTGAAAGGAAACTCTAAGCATTTAAACTATCAAACATAAAGTAATTTCTAACTCTTAAATTATTAACAAATTAGTATGAAAATATTAACAGTTTTAGAAGCTACAAACATCTAATGATTTCATATACAACAAAATTTGTTATATATTGTAGCAGTTATCCCCTCCTTTCAAAACATAACTGCACTAACCGGCCGGTAGGTGTCGCTGTTCACCGTGACGTAGCGCTGAAAGCGACCAGGAGTTATCTGCCCTTAGGGGATATATAACCAAGGGACACCGGAAAAGGCCTCTTCTCTATTCAATTGCCTCGTTTAACGACGCTAAGACACCAGCGCTCCGTCAACACGTGTTCAACAACGGTAGGAGTTCTCAACTCATTTTCTTTGTATACGGTTTTCAAGGACTTTCCCACGCTGGACTCATTTCTTCACATACTCTTTTCAAGAACTGTTTTCTATCGACACACATACATACACCACACACGTCATCATCCCACATACACACTCGTTCAATAAACCTTATTTGAACTACCTCCTTTTGTTTGTTAATTATTACTCTGTTTTTGCATGCAACAATTGCCTGATTTTATGAACTCGCTTATAGTCGGGAACACGACCCGATTCTAACAATATTATTAATAGAAATTGGAATCAACAATGATGCAATATTAAAATAAATAAAATCATTTTATTATTATTTTTTTTAATCTAATTTTCTGAGACTTTCGATATATAAAAATATCTTCTTCGGAGCAAGACATTTTTTTCCTTTTCCTAATGTTGTTGATATTATCCCCAGAGGTGACGAGCCTTCTATGGAGATAGAAAATGTACGCCCACATGTTAATCAAGTTTAAGCGATGTGTTATGTGCTTGGTGGCACGTGTTTGAATTAAGAAATGTTCACCCACCGATTGCCATGTCAAATAACACCGTACCGGAAAGTCCAACGGTCAAACCCCTCGACCTCACATTCAGAGGTAACATGAATTGGAATAAATACATTTAAGACATTGCCCGGGCTGCTGCAAAGAAGGTGATATCCCTCTACCGTGCTAGAAAACTTCCTACACCTGACATTATCCTATATCTCTACAAAGCCACCATCCGCCCATGCATGGAATATTGTTGTCACATCTGGGCTGGTGGATCATCTACTAGTCTCTCCCTCTTGGACAAGGTTTAAAAAAAGAGTCGCGCATTTAATAGGTCCCATACAGTCTGCCAAACTCCAGCCCCTGTCCCATTGCCGCAGTGTTGCATCCTTGTGCCTGTTTTACAAGTACTTCAATGGATTGTGCTCCGATAAAGTTGCTGCTCTAGTGCCCCCCCCCCCCACATCGACGTACATACACTAGACCAACCCGACACAATCAGCTAAATCCCACCGTGGAGGTTCCAAGATTCTGGAGAGCCTTCTACTCCAATAGCTTATTTTCTCGTGCTGCTGGCCTTTGGAACCCCCAACCCTACTCCCTGTTTCCCTGACTGTATTGACATGCAGTAATTTAAAAAAAAAATGTAAACAAACATCTAGATGCACCGCTAGTAATTTAGGATGATCCCC
The DNA here is from genome assembly GCA_963556195.1 of Sepiola atlantica. Classification (NCBI taxonomy): domain Eukaryota; kingdom Metazoa; phylum Mollusca; class Cephalopoda; order Sepiida; family Sepiolidae; genus Sepiola; species Sepiola atlantica. Next base: position 81,088,028 of record OY744534.1, on the reverse strand, counting down.
TAAACTTTCACCCTAATTCTCAGTAGCCTCTGACGTCTACAGTGGAAACTTGCCTTGTTTGGGGTGAACCAGTAAACAAAAAACAACAAACATCTTATGAAGCATCATGCATGAATGAATATTATTGATTGAAACCAACAACGATGCAATATTGTAATAAATAAAATCATGTATTATTATTATTATTATTATTATTATTATTATTATTATTATTATTATTATTATTATTATTATTATTATCATTATCATTATCATTATTATTATTATTATCATTATTATTATTATTATTATTATCATTATTATTATTATTATTATTATCATTATTATTATTATCATTATTATTATTATTATCATTATCATTATCATTATTATTATCATTATTATTATTATCATTATCATTATCATTATTATCATTATCATTATTATTATCATTATTATTATTATTATTATCATTATTATTATTATTATTATCATTATCATTATCATTATCATTATTATCATTATCATTATTATTATTATTATTATCATTATTATTATTATTATCATCATTATTATTATTATCATTATTATTATTATTATTATTATACTACTACTACTAAAAATAATTATTATTATTATAATTATGATTATAATAATAATAATTATAATAATAATTTTAATAATAATAATGATAAATAATAATTTTAATAATAATAATAATAAGAAGAAGAAGAATAATACAAATAATAATAATAATACTAATAATACTACTACTACTACTAATAATAATAATAATAATGAAAATTAGTTAGACTATGGAAATGTAAAGAAGTAAAGGTGATTCCCGTTGTAATTGGAACGCTTGGAACCATAATGGAAAGCCACCATAAATGGCTTAAACAGATTGACGAAACAATTTCTGTTCCAATTCTGCAAAAGGCGTGCCTGTTAGGAAAAGCGAAATTGTTAAGGTACAGCTTGAATGTCTAAAGTCAAATGATTTGACTTGATGTTCAAAAAAAAAGAAAAGCCCAACTAAGACATCCAAGAGTTGAGACAACTATGAAATACTACTACTACTACTACTACTACTACTACTACTACTACTACTACTACTACTACTACTATTACTATTACTACTACTACTACTACTACTACTACTACTACTACTACTACTACTACTAATAATAATAATAATAATAATAACATCCTAAAATGCGGAAACCACCCCAAATAAAGTAAAAATGCTAACAAGCCACATAGAATTTGTAATAGAAATAAAACAAAAAATATAAAAATACGCCACCACATTAAACCAAGGGAACTAAAACTGCAAGAATGATGATGATGATGGTGATGATGGTGATGTTGATGTTGATGTTGGTGATGATGATGATGATGATGATGATGATGATGATGATGATAACGACGATGATGATGATGATGATGATGACGACGATGATGATGATGATGATGATGATGATGATGATGATGATGATGATGATGATGATGATGATGATGATGATGATTTATATACATAAACACATTTTCGGAGCAATATTTTTCCCCCATTTTCTCTCATTTTGTACAATACTCAAACTGATTATCTTACTTGCTTGCCTGTTAGCATATTGGACGTCTTAGCTGGTAGGACGAAGCGCCTATGAGACGAGAAGTTGTGGAAGAAGGGTATCGAGGAGGTATTAGTAGCACTAGCCGGGTAGGAGTAGAAGTAAAAGGATGACGTAAATAAATAAATGGTATGCCATTAAGCGAAGAATAAAAAAAATACTAAAGTAGTAGTAATAGTTGCAGAGTAATAGTACTTTAAGGAGACAATGTAAATAAATAAATGACGCAAATAAAGAAAAAAATGAAAAGACTAAAATAGTAGTAGTTGTAGTATCAATCTAAGTGTAGAATAAGATGCTAGTGTAAATAAATAAATTACGTAAATAAAGAAGAACATGAAAGAACGAAAGTAGCAGTAGTGGTGGTGGTAGTAGGAATAGTAGTAGTAGCAGTAGTAGTAGTAGTAGTGGTAGTATCAAAGTAAGTGCAGAATAAGAAATTATTGTAAATAAATAAATGACGTAAATAAAGAAAGGACTAAAGTAGTAGTAGTGGTGGTGGTAGTAGTTGTAGTATAGTAGTAGTAGTAGTAGTAGTAGTAGTAGTAGTGGTAGTATCAAAGTAAGTGCAGAATAAGAAATTATTGTAAATAAATAAATGACGTAAATAAAGAAAGGACTAAAGTAGTAGTAGTGGTGGTGGTAGTAGTTGTAGTATAGTAGTAGTAGTAGTAGTAGTAGTAATATAAAGGTAAGTGTAGAATAAGAAGATATCGTAAATAAATAAATAACGTAAATAAAGAGAAAAATAAAATAATAACCCAGTAGTAGTAACAGGGTAAGAGTAAGGTAAGAAGGCGATGTAAATAAATAAATGACATAAATAAAGAAGAAAACGAAAAGATTAAAGTAGCAGTAATAGTAGTAGTTGTTGTAGCAAGGCGAGAGCTAAGTAAGAGGAGTACATAAATAAACGACTTAAATAAAGAAGAAAATAAAAATAGTAGAGTAGTAGAAATAATAGTAGCAGGATAAGAATAGAGTAAGGCGATAGCGTGAAACAATAAATGACGTCTATTGTTTGTGCTGTTTGTGTGTGGCTTGTTTTTTTGTTTTGTTTTATCCGCACTTCATGACTTCGAGTCCTAAATAACCTTAACAAATCAAGGGAGGCGCGATAGCGCTCTATCCCTTAATAGACTTCAAAAACGGCCTATGCTAGAAATCTCATTTCTTTGATCAATCATAACTCAAAAACCAATAAACCAAATTAGTTAAAACTTTGCGCAACATTTTTATTTGATAGGTTCTATAAGTGTGTATAATTTCCGCATCATTAGTCAAGGCAACCCAGAGATTCAGAAAGGTCAGGCATAATTTTGTGTTATTCGTGTGTACGTACGTACGTACGTACGTACGTACGTACGTATGCGCCACCCTGTTTCTCATCAACTATTTGATGGATTCAGCTGATTTTTGGCAGAGATAGAGGTTCTAGGGTCTAGTTGATGGCATTTTAATTTCAGTTTACCATATACCTTCGTTTTCCAGAAAATTCTGAAAAACCTTAAACATGACCATTGTATTGAGGCATAGCCTTTACAAAAGTAGTGACATTCCATGATAAATGCCAGTATACTGAAATCGTATGCCCTTAATAAGGTTAAGATGAAAATTCATATACACTAAATGTACAAAAGCAAGCAAATTCCCAAATTTTTACACTTTTATTGTAATTAAGGGTATGCGAGCACAACAGGGCTATGTATTTTACTGGTAGGAATTTTTCTTCAGCGCACCTCACACACTTCATCCACTTATGCATAGAGATTTATACTGTAGTGATGTGATAATGAAATGGTTTGGTTGATTATGTAGTCATACTCTTAATGACAATAAAAGTGTAAAAAATTGGGAATTTCCTTGCTTTTGTACATTTAGTGTATATTAATTTTCATCTTAACCCTAGTAAGGGCATATGATTTCAGTATACTGGCAATTTTTCATGGAATTATACATGAAGCAAATATATGTTAATCAATGGATGAATCAATTTTAATGGTAAAAGAAATAACAAAGTGCAGCTCGTCGTGTGAAAAGACAGTTAGAAGATATTGCATCTATATACCGTATGGATGTTTGTCCAAGGCGGCTTTAAACCTGGATATGGTAGGCATCATCACGACCTCCTCTCGCATAAATATGCATAGACATTTTACCTTTCTTCTGCTCAGACGAAAACGACGATGATACATTTTCTGCAGGTTCCACGAATACCCCGACGACTAAGCATTGGGTTAAAAAAAAAACATCTAAAAATAAATTTAAACTCCTGTTGATGATGCTGTATGTCATAATCAGGTCACCTCGCATCCTCCACTGCTCATCTTTGAACAAATTTAGTCTTTATAGGTAAGCATCCCATTCATTCACTGTGGAGGTCCCCAGATGCCGGAGAGCATTCTACTCAAATAGCTTCTTTCCTCGTGCTGCTGGCCTCTGGAACTCCCTCCCTGCCCCCTGTTTCCCCGACAGTACTGACATGCAGAAATTTAAAACTAATGTAAACAGACATCTCGCTGCTCAGATCCCAATTTAAGCTGAACCACCAATCCTTCCACCCCTTTTCCTTTTTTCTCAGTAGCCCCTTACGTTTACAGTGGCGTCCTGCCTTGTTTGGGGTGAACCATGTAAAAAAATTTTTTTTAAAAAGCATGGAGAATTCTGGTTTCTAACTGTTGAACATGGACCGTACCGGCGTTATGGATAGAGGACGGAAAATGGTTGCTGATAGGTTTAGAAAGGATCTCCGGACATAGATTGATAACCCGCCTGGCTTTGTTCGCGATCTCGATATAATGATGTGTTTGTTTGATAAAGTTGCTTACAACTATTATTGTTTATTTCGATTTTATATGGGAGCCTGGGGGGGGGGGGGGTTACCTCACCCAATAAACCGGTATTGTTTGGGCCTCCGGGTCTTGATTTACGCCGGTCTATCGGTTGTCCGTCCTGTGCAGTTCTAGGAGGTGCACCCTCCCAGGCTTTGCCTCCTCACCCTTTGAGAAGGGGTTAGTTAATTGCTAATCGCCTGAGGCGCCCCTACCGGGGAATGCCGACGGGGCTGCCCAGGCAATTTTTAAATGACCAGAGCGCTCAAATTCTCGAGCGCTGGTTTTTCAAATCCTACTTTCCCGACCTTGTGTCACATCTTACCTTGTGGAAGGAAGATAAATAGATTCTAGAAAAGCAACTTTGTTCAGGAAGTGTTCGTTATGGTTTTGTAAAGAGAGTGAGAAACTAAAATTCTTTGCTTTGGTTCTGGCTAGAAGATATTGCAGCTATATACCGTATGAATGTTTGTCAAAGGCGACTTTACACCTGGATATGGTAAGCATCGTCACGACCTCCTTTGACAGGCTGTTTCAGGGAGTAAGAACCTGGATAGAGAATGCCGCCCTTCTTCTGTTAAGACGAAAGCGGCGATGGTACATGTGCGCGTGACCGGGGAGAGCACGACTACGTGTTTGGTTGAAAAACTCTTCTAAAGGTAGACTTATATAATAAGGTCCCCTCGCATCTTTCGCTGCTCAAATTGGGACAGATTTAGTCTTTGCGACCGTTCTTTGTTAGATAAGCGTGAAGAATCTCGTCACGATCCGGTTGAACACACCCCAGGTGGACGATATGTGTAAGTTGCCGGATGCAGTGTCATGTCAGATCCACTGTAGAGTCTGAAAAATACGTCAAGTTGTTAGAGATGATAGTTTAAAGTGAAGTAGAGTCCGGTCGATGTTGTTGCGCTGGTTTGGCGCCTTTTGAATAAGGATATTGATAACATATTTGAAGCCCCATTTGTCTGAATATTTATATTGAAATCTGAAAAGAACAAAACAAATGGTGCAATCTTACATGATAAAATCATTTATTTAATTTTTTTATTTTGATGAATAAATATTTCTCAGAAGCAAGGCTTATTCGTTTTTCTTCTTCTTCATTTTGTTGGTATTAACCCTGAGAGGTCATATCCATCGTAGAGTCCGAAAAACACGTCAAGTTGTTAGAGACGATAGTCTAAAGTGAAGCATAGTCCGGTCGCATTCAACTTGTAATGCAAACTAAGAAGTGGCTCCCGTCTTAGCAAGGCTAAAAAAATCAGGGACTCAGCGAACGAAGAAACGCAACTTTAAGTAAGTCGAATGCTCGATGAATCAGTTTTTTTTTTTAGTTTTTAATTTTTTATGAAAATAGTTGTCATTTGTTGTAAGAAGCTAACAACAACGAAAGATGTGTATTGGCCTTAGTCTTGAAAACACCAAGGCTATAGGTAGAAAGAAAACAGTCAGCAGGAAGAGAGTTCCACAAGCCTGCAGTTCTGGTAAAAAAGCTACTAGAATAGGAAGATGTATTACAATGAGGTATCAATAGAGATACATGGTGACTTTCGGGAAAAGTGTACATATTTTACAGCCTGGCCTACGTCAGTGTACATGGCGATGGGTTGCTGTGGGTGTAAGGGGGTTAAGGTTAGGGTTAGGGTTAGGTTGATTGCGTGTGTGAAAGCAAGTAACACGTGTTGGTGCATCTTGTACTTTTATACTTATATCTCTTATTCCTACAAATGTCCGTCTGCGGTAGCAGCCGATATCAAGTTGCCGGCACACGCGACACGATCGAAAGGTGGGTGTGGCCTTTCAGATATCACAAACTCGTAACCTTACCTGTCGATGTTACTTCTTTTTTTTTTTTTTAGATTTACTTTCTGATTCTGCTTTTGCTTTTATCTATATGCCAATTGTTGTTAAGCATAGCACAAAGGATTATTTTGAAAACTTTTCATAATAAATTAATGTTTGGTGTTATTTATTCGTCATTTTATTGTCCTATTTTTTCCATAGATATGCAATATATTTGGCGATATACACAATAACTAATTAAAGTGACTTAATAAAAAAAAGGATAAAGTATTTAACATTTCTTGCAATACTTGCTGATTTATTTTCAAGGGAGGTAATTTTAATTAACTTAACGTGAAAACGATATACAGCTTTTATATAAATTTAATATAAATAAGCGAGAGCTTGTCAAGTAAAATGATTTACCTGGCGAGCCTTTGTTTGCAAAACCCCGGTTAGTAAACATCTGCTTATTTTATAAACCATTTTTTTTTTGTCATTCGGAGTTAACATCTCTTTCGGTTATAGTAGTCCGTTCAGATGTTAATCGGACGATGTGAACATTTTTATTGCTGTCGCACGTGGCTACGTTATTAGTTATGAAATAGTATGTTTTCAGAATGTCGTTTCGTATCAGAATAATATTTTTTCAAAAAATCGAAAAGTTAATTTTCAAAAAAGAAGTCGTTTTTGGCTTTTTTTAAAAAAAACATATTGATAGTCTGCTTACTTATTTGAATTGAAATCAACTTTGTGCAATTTGATTTTTATATTTGCATAGATTGAGCACTTTTTATATTTTTTATATTTAAGCTTTGCATTTAATAATGACATTATTTTTCAGCTTGCTGCCTAAAATGTAATTTCAATTTATTGTATATATATATATATATATATATATATATATATATATATATATATGTATAGCCAACTTATTCATCTGTATTTCTCCTCTGATGATTAGATTTCGATCTTTGAAAAGCCTTGGCTTAAGGAAAGAATAATAAACATTAGTTTATTACTGAATACACCTTGCATTGAACAATTGAAATTTGAAATAAATTTGGACAATCGTCTCATATTTATCACTCTTTTTTCTTCTATTTCTCTCTCTCTCTCTCTCTCTCTCTCTCTCTCTCTCTATATATATATATATATATATATATATATATATATATATATATATATAGTAGTAAGTTATGAAAATATATTTATGGCAATCAAGCTACACAGAGGCTCCCGCGTTTCATCTCCGGGGGGAATCTTCAGACTAAAATGCATGGAGTTACTTTTGCCGGGTGTTTTTATATACACGGCTTGCCAGTTAACCAATCAGATTATTTGTTGTTATAATCTCAGCCAATCAATTTTAACACGTGGTTCATAGTATTGTTAAATATAAATACTAAGAGCCACGTGTTAAAATGAATTCACCCATTATATGGACACAACAAAGTAAACAGGATATAGGCAAATCCATTGATAACAAAACAATAGAGTATAGGGAGTGACACCAACAAAGCCTTTGTACGCGGGAAGCCTAACAATTGGCTGAGAGAACAACAAAGAATCTGATTGGTTAACTAGCTAGCCGTGTATATAAAAAAACCCGGCAAAAGTAACTCCATGCATTTTAGTCTGAAGATTCCCCCGGGAATGAAACGCGGGAGCCTCTGTGTAGCTTGATTGCCATACATATATTTTCATAACTTACTATCTAGCTCTACTTGCGTATCAAACACTGTTGAAGTAAATACTGAAAATTGATACATAAAAAATTATATCTCCTTATAATTTTTTTATGTGGATACATTATATATATATATATATATACTGGACAATGTTTACATGGAATACTTTTTATTTTGTTAGAATATGTAATATTTTGATAAGACCTCATATAAATTAGTGTACGCAAACCTTGACGCCATCAAGCAGATTTTATATTTCAACATGATAGCTACAATTAAAAAAGCAGTACTTATGTTAAATAAATTCAACAAATATCAATAGTGTCATTGAGTTCTGGCAGCAACGGTTACTTATAACGAAAGACTAACCTTCAAGCTTAAACCCTAACTCTAACCCTAACCCTAAACTCAGAATCCAGAAAATGTTAAAAAGAAAAAAAAACATTGATAACAAATTAAAAAAAACCAGAAAACAAAAAATTAGTTAAAAAACAGGGGTTTCGTTGTTTGCTATATAAAAAAAATCATCTTTTGAAACTTTAATGTCATGCTCGTGAGAAATTTCATTTAGCTCACAGATGGGGCCCTGACAGGTTAGGATTAGGATTAGGGTTAGGGTTAGGATTATAGTTGTTCGGTTTTGCATAATCATCAAATGCTCGTGAAAAATTTCATTTAGCTCACAGATGGGACCCTGATAGGTACTATAAATCCACCTCAAAGTGGACCTGGAGGTAATGGATACTCGCGAGTAACTCCATACTCCTAAATTGAGGCCCCAACCATCGGATTTACTTGAAGGTGATATTCAGGAGTAATTTAAATAGAGACTTGTTCTACTGGTTCTTCGATGTATAAAATTCCCAGAAAGCGACTTACGACCCTTTCATAAGTGAATTCAGGTTGTGTTCATCCAGTTGCGTCATGACTTAAAGTACTCCTTCATACGTAATTAACTATCTTTCAACACACACACATATATTTTAAGGACAACACGCGAATCGACAAAAAGTACTTTATAAAAAAAAAAGAAATTAAATGAATCAGTTTTCTTTATGATTTTTTTGTTCATTTATTCAAGCAAAACAAAATCATGCTAACACAAGCCCATCATTTATAAATGTTGTCTTTCTACTTCACCTGTCGTTGTCGAATGATTGACATTCTACGACTGCTTTTCAATCCATGACTACAAACAGCTGTCGGCTGCTCTGATGTTCGCCTCTTCTTTATAGCCACTCGACCGCATCACGTATCGCTACCTCCGCCTGTCCCTTTTACTCAAAAGATGAGATTTAATCCCTGCGCGAAGAGGTGCCAACATAAAGACGAACTATATTATTTTATGCTTTTTTAATGTTTAATTTGTTGTTTGTGTTTTTCAAAATTTAAAAAATATTTTTCTTGTTTTTATTTTGATAACATTTGTTAAACTTAAGTTAGATTTTCGCAGTGCTTTGCTTGAAGGTTTAATTTTTTTTTTCTCTCCCAAAGTGTATGTATAGTTGTAAATACTAGATGTAACACACTTAGCATAAGGGGCTCATAATAAGGAACACGTTTAGATATTGAAATATATGCAAGTGTTTAGATTGCAAAATACTTCAAACAATAAACAATACTTGTATGGCGACATACTTCGTTGCTTTGACAGAATTGAGAATGGATTTCGAAATCTAGTGAGGGATGATTTCTTCCATTCCTTACGGCACCTTTATTACAGAACAAAAACGTAGCTGGTCTTTCTCTACTCTATCGTTATAGCCATGGAAGATGTTCAACTTAGCTGAAATCTTTGGTTCCCTTTTGTAAGACATTCACAGCAAGAACTCGCGTTTTATAACGAAACACTTTCCTTTCTTTCTCAGTGTGCTTCGCGTCAGTCGAAATTTCTATTAAAATGCAGTTGTACACATACTAGTATGCATGTACGTTGATATGTACATATTTATATTTGCGCGTATAGCAGTCTCTATATTTAATCCAGGAATAAATATGCATTCTTCTATTTTTATCTGTTGTTTTTCCACACACAGACACACACCCACACACATACACACACGCATACACACACACACACATACACACACGCATACACATGTTACATTACACGTTCAATTAAACGTAACGAGAGCAAAGGGGGGGAGAGAGAACTTCTTCATTACCTCAGGCAGAAATCCTTCCGGACTGAGGCATTTCTCCAAAATCACCTCACCGGCCGAAAATAACGCGTAATGTTCACGAGAGGATTAATGGTGATTTCAATCTCTCCCCCCAGCACCTCCGATGATACAATTTACTCTATAACATTTTCATAATCATTTTCTCTATAAAATTCGAACTGTATATCACTTTTTCTCTATAAATTTCGTAAACACAGTCCTAAATCTTCACTCATCAACTTACGGCATCTCAGCCTTTTTTTAATTACAAATCTTTTAACGGCATCTCAGGCCTTTTTCATTACGAATCTTTTCACGTCATCTCAACCTTTTTTTAATAAACGTCCTCTGTTCAAACCACTACCGTTTACGGCATCTCAGGCCTTTTTCAATTACGACCTCCTTTCATTTATAGCCTCTTTCATTTATACGTATCTTAACGTCTTTAAAACAGTTCTCAAACAAATCTCAAATAGATCTCAAAGGTTACCTTAATTTTTTCTGTTCTCTTCTTTGGCCTGTGATTCGTCTAGTCTTCGCCGCTGTGTCGTCTTAACTTCTATTCTCTTCCTTGGCCTGTGATTCGTCTAGTCTTCGCCGCTGTGTCGTCTCGATCAAAGGAAGAAGTATGTTTCAGACAAAAGGAACACACGAGACAAGACACGGGTTTTCTTGAGGGAATATTTTACACAGTTTTATTTATTCTCAACACACCATTTTCTTACTGCTCGGTTCGGTTGTCGTCAGGGGGATTCCGGCTTCGATTCTCTCACACTCGGGCTATCTTCTTTTCTTCTGGGGATATCTTTTGGCCCTCCCACAGCGGGGCCTTGCCCGTTTTCCGGCTACATGCTCACAACCGGCCTGCACGGTCTCGCTTCTAGGTACAGACTGATTCTAAAAACTAAGTTGTTGTTCTCTGTGGTCACGTGATTCTCGTTCCCACGCAGACCAAGGGGACAAAACCGTCTCACTCTGATCTCTGACTCAAAGGTCACGTCAGGTTTCTAGATTTGTTTTGACTATTCCTGAATCAAACACTTCTCTGACTCATTTCTGAGTCCAGAAACAAAACCTATTTTTCGAATAACAAAACTAGCTATTTGATACTAGTTAATCTACCCGTTTGAAATACAGGGCCCGTCATAATATAACACTCCTCTCCACCTTATCTTTCAAAATTTCTTCCCTGAAGAAATTTACACAAATATCCAAATCCATCACCAACACTTTTTTTTTTAAAATACACACGCACATTTTCATCTAATCATCGGTACACGACCGATTGCTGATCGGGCGTATTGCCGCGATATGGGGGCGCAAAGACAGAAACCCCTTTCCTTAACCTGTAAACTTAAATGGTCAGCCTCTCAAAATTACAAGAGGTACCGTTTTCCTACCACTGTCTAATCTGGACCATATACTTCGAACATTCCAGTGCCCCGGCGCAAACGTCCGCGAACAATCACCCATGTCTCTAGCTCCCAGCCCTGTTCATTAAACGTGGAGGACCCCATCCCATGGATCTATCTAGTCGATACGGTATTGAGCGAAATGTCACATCGAATCATCCTGCTCCCGGAACACGCCGAATGACCACAAACTAGGCCCAACCTATAATCTTATAATTAAATCCAATTAACACCCGGTACCTCTTTTTTTTTAAAAATCGATCCCCATGGTTCTATCCGCCCCGACACGCGCACCCGGGTCACACCACACCCCAGCTTAACTCCATCCCCACTGGTGTTGAGCAGACACCAATTCTATGCGTTCCCTTCCCGTGTCCTTATCTATGCGGTGAGGGGGTGGGGTATCTTCGCAGCACACCCGTCGGCAAACATCCAAAATCCACAAAAAACAATGGGACCACAATTTCAAAGCTTAACATTTTACACAACTTTCACACACTCTATCGGCGCAGTTGGGCACACCTGGGTCACAAGAACAACAATCTCCATAACTGACCACCTTCCTTTTCTCGTGGTCCCACAGAATGACCATCACCGTCATTCTCCCGTTCGCAATTTTAACGTATGCAGGCTTTACCACAAGCCTCGCCACTAACCCATGGGTACTCTATAAAAGAGAGCATACGAGCAAACGCCGGGAATCCCTCATTGACTTTCCAAGCCTGTACATACTCTGTACACGGGGATTTTTCCCGATAGAATCAACCCTGTCCAAGGGTTTCCGCGATCCGACCCAAACCAACTCCCGCTGCCCGAACCTAATCAACTCAAATCGCCCGGCTGACCCAAACTCATTCAATTTAAGAACTGTTTTTTTTTTTTTTCAATTACATTTTTAAATTTCACCATCCTCTAAATAGTAAAATCTCATTCACTCAAGCATTGGAAACCCGGAATCCTCCATGTAACAAATACATCAAAATACATCAAAATACATCAAAAAAAAAATAAATAAATAAAATTCATTCCACCCAACAACAACAAAAAAATAAAACCGAAACCGACAGAACCAATGGAGAACATATCTCCATAACACAATACAATACAATTCAAAAAAGAAAGGGAAAAGAGAACAGCGCCCGACACAGCGGGCCGACATGCCGCCAAACTCCGGCCCGGGCGCCACCAGATCACCCGTCGTTGTCGTCGTTATTTTTCTGCCACCTTCATAGCAGTTTTCAAGGCCCACGGGCGCCTTCTTTCTCTCTCTCTCTCTCTCCCTCTCTCTCCCTCTCCCTCTCTCTTTTTAACACGCATATTCCGACCTCGCGCGCACATTTTTTTTTAAACAATCTCTTTTAACATTTCAATTCTTCTCTCTTCTTTCTCTCTCTCTCTTTCTAGGACGCACACACATTCCAAAAAACAAAAGACATCGGCCACAGGGTGGCACATCGGTCCCTCCCTTTCCACGCTCTCTCCGTCTCTGTCTCTCTCTTTCCAACACATTCTCTCTTTTTTTTTTCTTAACACGCACACTCCGTCCTCGCGTGTACATGCCATTTCAGCACATCCACCCTTTTTAACATTTCCATTCTTCCTCTCTTTCTCAATTACATACTTCCCTCGTTTTTTTTTTTTTCGTTTTTTCTTTTCTTTTTTTCGCCCGTTTTTGCTTTCCGCCTTTGTCCCCCACCAACACAAACCAGAAAAAAAAATTACAGCAACAAATTCTTAAAACACAACACAAAAAAAACATAATTACGGCAAATCGTCCTTTTCTTTCTAACTAGAATGTACTTTTCCTACAAAGTCTTAACAATTGTTTCTGTGCGTGTGTGTGTGTGCGTGCGTTCTTCCTCTTCTTTTTTTAACAAAATGTGTCTTTCTTTTTCCTCTTTCTTTTTTTTTGTGAATCTTAACAATTAACAAAATCTCTTTCTGCGTAATCTAACAATTGTGTGTGCGTGCGTTCTTTTTTTTTTTTCTTTCTTTTTTTGTGAATCTTAACAATTAACAAAATCTCTTTCTGCGTAATCTAATGATTGTGTGTGCGTGCGTTCTTTTTTTAACAAAATGTGTCTTTCTTTTTCCTCTTTCTTTTTTTTTTTGTGAATCTTAACAATTAACAAAATCTCTTTCTGCGTAATCTAATAATTGTGTGTGCGTTCCTCTTTCCTTTCTTTTTTTAACAACATGTGTCTTTTTTTTTTTCCTTCTTTGTGTATCTCAACAATTTTCCCCTCGTGTCTCGTTCCTTTTTTTTTTTTCCTTTTCCTCCTTTTTCTATTACTTTAACTTCGTAAGAGTTCCTTTTTTTTTTCCTTCTAAAATTTATCTATCCAACATAAAAATACGAGGTACTCACTGTTCGATGACATCATTCTCTCTCTCTCTGTCTTCGCTTGCTTCTGGACCCCAAGACTTCCGTTGTGGCAACGCGGTTCGTTTCAACCTATTTCTTGTGGAAATAGCAGGTCACGGCAACCAATTAGATATATGTTACATTACACGTTCAATTAAACGTAACGAGAGCAAAGGGGGGGAGAGAGAACTTCTTCATTACCTCAGGCGGAAATCCTTCCGGACTGAGGCATTTCTCCAAAATCACCTCACCGGCCGAAAATAACGCGTAATGTTCACGAGAGGATTAATGGTGATTTCAATCTCTCCCCCCAGCACCTCCGATGATACAATTTACTCTATAACATTTTCATAATCATTTTCTCTATAAAATTCGAACTGTATATCACTTTTTCTCTATAAATTTCGTAAACACAGTCCTAAATCTTCACTCATCAACTTACGGCATCTCAGCCTTTTTTTAATTACAAATCTTTTAACGGCATCTCAGGCCTTTTTCATTACGAATCTTTTCACGTCATCTCAACCTTTTTTTAATAAACGTCCTCTGTTCAAACCACTACCGTTTACGGCATCTCAGGCCTTTTTCAATTACGGCCTCCTTTCATTTATAGCCTCTTTCATTTATACGTATCTTAACGTCTTTAAAACAGTTCTCAAACAAATCTCAAATAGATCTCAAAGGTTACCTTAATTTCTTCTGTTCTCTTCTTTGGCCTGTGATTCGTCTAGTCTTCGCCGCTGTGTCGTCTTAACTTCTATTCTCTTCCTTGGCCTGTGATTCGTCTAGTCTTCGCCGCTGTGTCGTCTCGATCAAAGGAAGAAGTATGTCTCAGACAAAAGGAACACACGAGACAAGACACGGGTTTTCTTGAGGGAATATTTTACACAGTTTTATTTATTCTCAACACACCATTTTCTTACTGCTCGGTTCGGTTGTCGTCAGGGGGATTCCGGCTTCGATTCTCTCACACTCGGGCTATCTTCTTTTCTTCTGGGGATATCTTTTGGCCCTCCCACAGCGGGGCCTTGCCCGTTTTCCGGCTACATGCTCACAACCGGCCTGCACGGTCTCGCTTCTAGGTACAGACTGATTCTAAAAACTAAGTTGTTGTTCTCTGTGGTCACGTGATTCTCGTTCCCACGCAGACCAAGGGGACAAAACCGTCTCACTCTGATCTCTGACTCAAAGGTCACGTCAGGTTTCTAGATTTGTTTTGACTATTCCTGAATCAAACACTTCTCTGACTCATTTCTGAGTCCAGAAACAAAACCTATTTTTCGAATAACAAAACTAGCTATTTGATACTAGTTAATCTACCCGTTTGAAATACAGGGCCCGTCATAATATAACACACACACACACACACACACACACACACACACACACATATATATATATATATATATATATATATATATATATATATATACAGGGTCGGGCAGATAAATTGGAACTAATTTAAAATGCTAATATCTTTTTTATTTTTGATCATATGATCACGTTTTTTTTTACTAAGGATCCTTAAACACTTTATTGCAAGATAGCATAATTATATTTACTCAAATTTGTTTTAATATGGCGGAATTAGCACGAAGAATAACTATATGCGAAATGAGACGCGCCGGGAGTTCTCCTTCGGACATTGTTAAGAGCACTGGCTATGCAAAAACGACTGTCTATCGGGTTGTGGCTAATGTCGATGTCGAGTGTAAGGTTGAGAGAAGTCGGCACAGTACTCGTAGTGATCGAAAGCGTACAAACACTTTCCTGGTGGGGCTAAAAAGGTCGGTAAAGGCAGACCCAAGTCAGTCGATGTCGAAACTGGCAAAAAAGCGCAATGTGAGTTGCAGAACTATCAGCAGAGCAATCAACGAAAACCTTGGGATGAAGTCCTACGTTAGGAGACGCCATAATCTCCTCACTGCCCGTTCAAAAGCCATCAGAGTTGAAAGATGCCCCAAGCTTATCAACCATCTGAAACACAAAGGAGGACATGTGCGCATTTTTATTGATGAGAAAAAGTTCATCGTGGATGAGGTTTCAAATCGCTAGAACACTCGAGTTATTGCCTGTGACCCTTCGGAAGTTCCTCCTGTGATGCAAAGCAAAAATTCTGCTTCTGTGATGGTTTTGCGGCCGTGGCAAGTGATGGAAAGGTGATGCCTCCTGATTCTATCGAAGCGGGTCTTAAAATCAACACAGCGGAGTATTTAAACATTCTTAATAATGTTTTATTGCCTTGGATCCGTAGAAACTACAACCCTACTAAAGTCATGCTCATCCAAGACTCGGCACCAGTGCATGGATACAGGAAAGTCCAAGATTTCATGAAGGAGAATCTTCCCTTGTTTGTTCCGAAGGATATTTGGCCCAGCAGCTCTCCAGATCTAAATGTTTGCGACTATTATCTATTCGGCGTCGTCGAGGGACAGACTAATGTCAATCCACACCCAAATATAAACTCATTGAAGACAGCCATTCAACGAGCATTTCGCAATCTCGATCCCAATAAAATAAAGAGGAGCTGTTCACGCGTTCGTCAAAGAATCTCCAAAATAATTGATGCAAAGGGTGCTCATATTGAATAATTTTGTTCAATAGACTGTAATAATTAAATAAATAAATGTTAAAATGATATCTTTCCATATTTAATCCTTTAAATTATGAATTTTGTAAAAATAAAAAAAAGTACCAATTTAGCTGCCCGACCCTGTATATATATATATATATATATAGTCTCGGAAGTTTCTCAACCATTAAAACTATATTAAAAAAAAAGTTAAAAAAAACAAACTTTTAGTCCCAAGTCTTTCAGTGGAAAAACACTGATGTAAGTCAATTTATTTTTTTACAGTTATTATATTAGTTTGTTTCTAACACTATTTTAAGGGATCATCAGTTGTTTACTATGAAAAACTGTTTCGGGAATTTAAAAACAAGACAGTATTTAATTTCATGGCTTCCCAGCAGAGTTTATCAGACCCCACTTCCCTTAAAAGACAAAAACATAAACGTTCCTTATACTAAATCTACGTTTTGTTCCATATAGATGTTTTGCTAACTTATATTAGTTATTTAAAAAAAAATATATATATATATATATTATATTTTCTTTAAAACAACCATAATAATGTGTAGTGTTAAAATAAATTTCTATTAAAATGCAGTTGAATACTTGTACACATACTAGAATGCATGTGCGTTGATGTGTACATATTTATATTTGCACGCACGACAGTCTCTATATTTAATCCAGGAATAAATATACATTCTTCTATTTGTATCTACATTCTCTCAGAATTCATCCCTTTCTGCTATTTTTCCACACACACACACATTTATATAGAGTCTAAAGAAGCTTTGAGTTATTTTAAACAAAAAGACAAAAAAAGAAAGAAAAATGCAGTTTAAATTCCCAGAGAAACTAACTAAATCCAAAATATTGCAGACTTAACATTCGTTGGAAAATTCATAAATAAATAAAAATATATAATAGTAAGTAAATAAAATAAAAAGGGGGATTAAGTATCTAACAGTGAAACAAAAACAGGAGACCTTAACGTAAGCATCTAATATTAACACGGGGATCATCAGCTGTTTACCATGTAACTGTTTCGGAGATTTAAAAACACGACAGTTATAATATGCATGGCTCTCCAATGGTACTGATTAAACTACCATTTCCCCAATAATCAAGTGTCGAAATAATTCAGCTTAAAATGTCACTTATATATACATAAATAAATAAATAATAATAATAATAATAATAATAATAATAATAATAATAATAATAATAATAAAACAATAATGATAATATACTACCCTTAAGACTACCGTGTGATATGGTAATTTGCATATCAAATAAAATTCATTATAACAATAGTAATACTACTAGTAATAATAATAATAATAATAATAATAATAATAATAATAATAATATCTAAACATCACACCCAATAACCATTCTGCGATATGGTAGCTAGAAATAAAATTATATATATATATTTTTTTTGAAAAAAAACATAACAATGTGTAGTGTTAAAATAAATAAAATTTATTTTAATCTGAACTTTCGAGAAATAAATTTCTCCTTGTCAAAGCAGTGTTTTTCTTCTTTTTTTTCTTCATCGTCCGATGGTAATGGATTTTTGGGTCAGAAAATCACGTTATGTCTGTATGGAGAGTTTGAATTACCTACTAGACACCATCCTCGAGTGTCTTCGAGCCCTCTGTATAAGAGTTTGCCAATACAATCCGACATGAAGATACTTCACCCTACAAGTAAACTCTGACCAACTATTTAAAATAACATAGTATTCGAAACCCCAAAAAATCCTCTCAGCACGGCTATACACTGGCTCAAACGAGGAATGGTGCACCTTCTACTAGTAATGTTACCTCAAGTAAAAGCACAATTGGATTCTCCACCAGACTAGATTAATTCTTTTCCTGGAATCCGGTAAAACCAAGAGACCACAAGAAATATATACTATAACATTGTTACCTGGTCAATTGGGGAGAAGACAGATTAATATTCTTCATTTCTTTGCTAACTCAACGTTTGAGAGGTAAAGGGAACTTCAATTGAAAACTCGGATATCTATGTATCTCATATAGAGATCAAGTGTTAGCTCCAAGAACGGGCCCCTTAGTTTCGGAGACTTTGCACTGAAGTAATATATATATATATATATATATATATATATATATATATATATATATATATATATATATATATATATATATATATATATATATATATATATATATACCATGCTCTTTATTATAGAGTGGAGGATGTTTTATGTACTGGAAGAGGACAGAATAAAAAGAAAACGAGCAACTCTTTTTCTGCTTCTAAGACACCCCAGTGATGATGACTACTGCCCCTACTACGGCCATCTTTACAACGAGACATCACTATCCAATGAGCCAACTACACATATGTATCTCTCTGTAAAAGTAAATCAGTGTAAAATATTTAATTCACAAAAATATCAACTACTCTTATAGAGTTTGCGGCATAACATAACGTGATACAAAAATGGGACTTAATTACAATCAGATTTTCTATAAAAAACTAAATTTATTTTGACTAAAATCGATTATTGTAAACAATAAATTTTGAAATTCAGTTCATTATAAAGAACATTTGAATTTATACATTATTTCTAAAAGATCGACAGAGTTTTAATTTCAATATATGCGTTAAACGAACATTTTTTGGATTTTTTAAAGATTAAATATTTTATAAACCATACTTATACTTTTTAAATATTGATAATGTGTTATACTTAAATGTATAATAACTTATTCGACGCCCAGTTCTTCTCATAAAATTACAAATGTTTTCTAAAAGATGTCTCACGATTGAACCTTGTCGAGCATATCACATTTTGTTTTTCACTTGGAAAATAGAAAATAAGGTAAATAAACAAACAAAGATGCCATATAAGTGCGGGTATATGTAAAATAATGATGCAGACATGTTGAGTAATAACGCATAAGATGTCACGGAGAAACTAAGACCATGACCGCGCAATAATGAAGAAAAGCCGAAGACTAGATAGATTGTCAATTAGGCTAAAAGAACAACGGAAATGAATCGGTGACCTTTGAGCGAGCCCAGGTGTGTGAGGTTGACGAGTTAATTTCGGAGTATGACGTCGTAAAAAAAACGATTCGGTAACCTTTTAAAAAGTCAGGTGCACGAGGCCAGAAGAAGAAGGCACCTGGAGTGCAAAGTCAGAAATTAAAACGGCGGTTTTAAACAAGGAAGAAGGGGCGCTTACGTAGCAGAGATCGAGTTGGGAGGATATAGAGAAAAAACTTGTCGTGGGTCAGCCCCGAAGAGAGGTACCCCCACCACGGTCGAACTGCCGTAAACAAGCCTTCTCTAGATTCCGGGAGCAGACTGCTACAGAACGTATTGTTGTGTTTCCCTCTAGGTTGCAAGGGTAGAATCGAAAATCAACCGCCGTCAAGGTAAAGAAAGAGATTTCTTCGTAAGACATTGGAAAGAACAATAATGCTAAAGGACTTTTGCTAACCAAGAAATATTTGATTACATATATGTGTATACCCAACTTACACCAACTGGTGGGGAAGAATACAGAAACTGAGTTTCTCGAGCACATCCTTGTCTCTATCGTTGTGTTTTGTTTGATGCTACCGGATCCTTCGAAGGAACGGGTATTGCAACATATATAATTACATCTAAGGCAACAACAAAAATAATTAAACCAAATTTGTATGCTCAACTTTTATCATGCGCAATAAACACATTCAAATTACTACTAATATTTTTCTCAGTGAAAAGATAACATTTTCCTTTCAATTCTCAAATGTATCAACCAAAGATAATGCGAACGGGGAGGAAATTACTGATTCTCTAAATTTGTAAATATTGAACAAATATCGACTGTCAGTGACAGAATCAAATCCAGAAAAAAATTCAAAGATTGTCCGGTAAATTCAAAGATTGTATAGGTAAAGTAAACATTTTAGAATTAACAGTAATAATAATCGGTTATCATGAAAATAAAAAAAATGTTTTTATTTATTTTAATTCTACGAAAAAAATGTCACTTTTAGCATATATCAAATTTCCATTGTAAAATAAAAATATCTTATTTTAACGTTTCTGAATCTTTTAGATTAAAATTGAGAATTCGTATTTTCACAACGTTTCGCCCGATGTAACCTCCGATTTTCTAAAGTTTTATTCAGTTTAATTTAAGTACTAGTGCAGTAAATCAAAGTAAACATAAATATAGAATGGGTAAAGATAATGTTATTAACATTAATATAGAATAAGTAAAGATAATGTTATTAACATTAATATAGAATGTATAAAGATAATGTTATAAACATGAATATAGAATGTATAAAGATTATGTTATAAACATAAATATAGAATGCATAAAGATAATGTTATAAACATGAATATAGAATGTATAAAGATAATGTTATAAACATAAATATAGAATGTATAAAGATAATGTTATAAACATGAATATAGAATGTATAAAGATAATGTTATAAACATGAATATAGGATGTATAAAGATAATGTTATAAACATGAATATAGAATGTATAAAGATTATGTTATAAACATAAATATAGAATGCATAAAGATAATGTTATAAACATGAATATAGAATGTATAAAGATAATGTTATAAACATAAATATAGAATGTATAAAGATAATGTTATAAACATGAATATAGGATGTATAAAGATAATGTTATAAACATGAATATAGGATGTATAAAGATAATGTTATAAACATGAATATAGAATGTATAAAGATAATGTTATAAACATGAATATAGAATGTATAAAGATAATGTTATAAACATGAATATAGAATGTATAAAGATAATGTTATAAACATGAATATAGGATGTATAAAGATAATGTTATAAACATGAATATAGAATGTATAAAGATAATGTTATAAACATAAACATAGAATGTATAAAGATAATGTTATAAACATAAATATAGAATGTATAAAGATAATGTTATAAACATAAATATAGAATGTATAAAGATAATGTTATAAACATGAATATAGAATGTATGAAGATAATGTTATAAACATGACTATAGAATGTATAAAGATAATGTTATAAACATAAATATAGAATGTATAAAGATAATGTTATAAACATTAATATAGAATGTATAAAGATAATGTTATAAACATAAATATAGAATGTATAAAGATAATGTTATAAACATGAATATAGAATGTATAAAGATAATGTTATAAACATGAATATAGAATGTATAAAGATAATGTTATAAACATGAATATAGGATGTATAAAGATAATGTTATAAACATGAATATAGAATGTATAAAGATAATGTTATAAACATGAATATAGGATGTATAAAGATAATGTTATAAACATGAATATAAAATGTATAAAGATAATGTTATAAACATGAATATAGAATGTATAAAGATTATGTTATAAACATGAATATAGAATGTATAAAGATAATGTTATAAACATGAATATAGAATGTATAAAGATAATGTTATAAACATGAATATAGGATGTATAAAGATTATGTTATAAACATAAATATAGAATGCATAAAGATAATGTTATAAACATGAATATAGAATGTATAAAGATAATGTTATAAACATAAATATAGAATGTATAAAGATAATGTTATAAACATGAATATAGAATGTATAAAGATAATGTTATAAACATGAATATAGGATGTATAAAGATAATGTTATAAACATGAATATAGAATGTATAAAGATAATGTTATAAACATGAATATAGAATGTATAAAGATAATGTTATAAACATGAATATAGGATGTATAAAGATAATGTTATAAACATGAATATAGAATGTATAAAGATAATGTTATAAACATGAATATAGAATGTATAAAGATAATGTTATAAACATGAATATAGAATGTATAAAGATTATGTTATAAACATAAATATAGAATGCATAAAGATAATGTTATAAACATGAATATAGAATGTATAAAGATAATGTTATAAACATAAATATAGAATGTATAAAGATAATGTTATAAACATGAATATAGGATGTATAAAGATAATGTTATAAACATGAATATAGGATGTATAAAGATAATGTTATAAACATGAATATAGAATGTATAAAGATAATGTTATAAACATGAATATAGAATGTATAAAGATAATGTTATAAACATGAATATAGAATGTATAAAGATAATGTTATAAACATGAATATAGGATGTATAAAGATAATGTTATAAACATGAATATAGAATGTATAAAGATAATGTTATAAACATAAACATAGAATGTATAAAGATAATGTTATAAACATAAATATAGAATGTATAAAGATAATGTTATAAACATAAATATAGAATGTATAAAGATAATGTTATAAACATAAATATAGAATGTATAAAGATAATGTTATAAACATGAATATAGAATGTATAAAGATAATGTTATAAACATGAATATAGAATGTATAAAGATAATGTTATAAACATGAATATAGGATGTATAAAGATAATGTTATAAACATGAATATAGAATGTATAAAGATAATGTTATAAACATGAATATAGGATGTATAAAGATAATGTTATAAACATGAATATAGAATGTATAAAGATAATGTTATAAACATGAATATAGAATGTATAAAGATTATGTTATAAACATGAATATAGAATGTATAAAGATAATGTTATAAACATGAATATAGAATGTATAAAGATAATGTTATAAACATGAATATAGGATGTATAAAGATAATGTTATAAACATGAATATAGAATGTATAAAGATAATGTTATAAACATGAATATAGAATGTATAAAGATAATGTTATAAACATAAATATAGAATGTATAAAGATAATGTTATAAACATGAATATAGAATGTATAAAGATAATGTTTTAAACATAAATATAGAATGTATAAAGATAATGTTATAAACATGAATATAGAATGTATAAAGATAATGTTATGAACATAAATATAGAATGTATAAAGATAATGTTATAAACATAAATATAGAATGTATAAAGATAATGTTATAAACATGAATATAGAATGTATAAAGATAATGTTATAAACATGAATATAGAATGTATAAAGATAATGTTATAAACATGAATATAGGATGTATAAAGATAATGTTATAAACATGAATATAGAATGTATAAAGATAATGTTATAAACATGAATATAGGATGTATAAAGATAATGTTATAAACATGAATATAGAATGTATAAAGATAATGTTATAAACATGAATATAGAATGTATAAAGATTATGTTATAAACATGAATATAGAATGTATAAAGATAATGTTATAAACATGAATATAGAATGTATAAAGATAATGTTATAAACATGAATATAGGATGTATAAAGATAATGTTATAAACATGAATATAGAATGTATAAAGATAATGTTATAAACATAAACATAGAATGTATAAAGATAATGTTATAAACATAAATATAGAATGTATAAAGATAATGTTATAAACATAAATATAGAATGTATAAAGATAATGTTATAAACATGAATATAGAATGTATAAAGATAATGTTATAAACATGAATATAGAATGTATAAAGATAATGTTATAAACATGAATATAGGATGTATAAAGATAATGTTACAAACATGAATATAGAATATATAAAGATAATGTTATAAACATGAATATAGGATGTATAAAGATAATGTTATAAACATAAATATAGAATGTATAAAGATAATGTTATAAACATGAATATAGAATGTATAAAGATTATGTTATAAACATGAATATAGAATGTATAAAGATAATATTATAAACATGAATATAGGATGTATAAAGATAATGTTATAAACATGAATATAGAATGTATAAAGATAATGTTATAAACATGAATATAGAATGTATAAAGATAATGTTATAAACATGAATATAGGATGTATAAAGATAATGTTATAAACATGAATATAGAATGTATAAAGATAATGTTATAAACATAAACATAGAATGTATAAAGATAATGTTATAAACATAAATATAGAATGTATAAAGATAATGTTATAAACATAAATATAGAATGTATAAAGATAATGTTATAAACATGAATATAGAATGTATAAAGATAATGTTATAAACATGAATATAGAATGTATAAAGATAATGTTATAAACATGAATATAGGATGTATAAAGATAATGTTACAAACATGAATATAGAATATATAAAGATAATGTTATAAACATGAATATAGAATGTATAAAGATAATGTTATAAACATAAATATAGAATGTATAAAGATAATGTTATAAACATGAATATAGAATGTATAAAGATTATGTTATAAACATGAATATAGAATGTATAAAGATAATGTTATAAACATGAATATAGAATGTATAAAGATAATGTTATAAACATGAATATAGGATGTATAAAGATAATGTTATAAACATGAATATAGAATGTATAAAGATAATGTTATAAACATGAATATAGAATGTATAAAGATAATGTTATAAACATGAATATAGGATGTATAAAGATAATGTTATAAACATGAATATAGAATGTATAAAGATAATGTTATAAACATGAATATAGAATGTATAAAGATAATGTTATAAACATGAATATAGAATGTATAAAGATTATGTTATAAACATAAATATAGAATGCATAAAGATAATGTTATAAACATGAATATAGAATGTATAAAGATAATGTTATAAACATAAATATAGAATGTATAAAGATAATGTTATAAACATGAATATAGGATGTATAAAGATAATGTTATAAACATGAATATAGGATGTATAAAGATAATGTTATAAACATGAATATAGAATGTATAAAGATAATGTTATAAACATGAATATAGAATGTATAAAGATAATGTTATAAACATGAATATAGAATGTATAAAGATAATGTTATAAACATGAATATAGGATGTATAAAGATAATGTTATAAACATGAATATAGAATGTATAAAGATAATGTTATAAACATAAACATAGAATGTATAAAGATAATGTTATAAACATAAATATAGAATGTATAAAGATAATGTTATAAACATAAATATAGAATGTATAAAGATAATGTTATAAACATAAATATAGAATGTATAAAGATAATGTTATAAACATGAATATAGAATGTATAAAGATAATGTTATAAACATGAATATAGAATGTATAAAGATAATGTTATAAACATGAATATAGGATGTATAAAGATAATGTTATAAACATGAATATAGAATGTATAAAGATAATGTTATAAACATGAATATAGGATGTATAAAGATAATGTTATAAACATGAATATAGAATGTATAAAGATAATGTTATAAACATGAATATAGAATGTATAAAGATTATGTTATAAACATGAATATAGAATGTATAAAGATAATGTTATAAACATGAATATAGAATGTATAAAGATAATGTTATAAACATGAATATAGGATGTATAAAGATAATGTTATAAACATGAATATAGAATGTATAAAGATAATGTTATAAACATGAATATAGAATGTATAAAGATAATGTTATAAACATAAATATAGAATGTATAAAGATAATGTTATAAACATGAATATAGAATGTATAAAGATAATGTTTTAAACATAAATATAGAATGTATAAAGATAATGTTATAAACATGAATATAGAATGTATAAAGATAATGTTATGAACATAAATATAGAATGTATAAAGATAATGTTATAAACATAAATATAGAATGTATAAAGATAATGTTATAAACATGAATATAGAATGTATAAAGATAATGTTATAAACATGAATATAGAATGTATAAAGATAATGTTATAAACATGAATATAGGATGTATAAAGATAATGTTATAAACATGAATATAGAATGTATAAAGATAATGTTATAAACATGAATATAGGATGTATAAAGATAATGTTATAAACATGAATATAGAATGTATAAAGATAATGTTATAAACATGAATATAGAATGTATAAAGATTATGTTATAAACATGAATATAGAATGTATAAAGATAATGTTATAAACATGAATATAGAATGTATAAAGATAATGTTATAAACATGAATATAGGATGTATAAAGATAATGTTATAAACATGAATATAGAATGTATAAAGATAATGTTATAAACATAAACATAGAATGTATAAAGATAATGTTATAAACATAAATATAGAATGTATAAAGATAATGTTATAAACATAAATATAGAATGTATAAAGATAATGTTATAAACATGAATATAGAATGTATAAAGATAATGTTATAAACATGAATATAGAATGTATAAAGATAATGTTATAAACATGAATATAGGATGTATAAAGATAATGTTACAAACATGAATATAGAATATATAAAGATAATGTTATAAACATGAATATAGGATGTATAAAGATAATGTTATAAACATAAATATAGAATGTATAAAGATAATGTTATAAACATGAATATAGAATGTATAAAGATTATGTTATAAACATGAATATAGAATGTATAAAGATAATATTATAAACATGAATATAGGATGTATAAAGATAATGTTATAAACATGAATATAGAATGTATAAAGATAATGTTATAAACATGAATATAGAATGTATAAAGATAATGTTATAAACATGAATATAGGATGTATAAAGATAATGTTATAAACATGAATATAGAATGTATAAAGATAATGTTATAAACATAAACATAGAATGTATAAAGATAATGTTATAAACATAAATATAGAATGTATAAAGATAATGTTATAAACATAAATATAGAATGTATAAAGATAATGTTATAAACATGAATATAGAATGTATAAAGATAATGTTATAAACATGAATATAGAATGTATAAAGATAATGTTATAAACATGAATATAGGATGTATAAAGATAATGTTACAAACATGAATATAGAATATATAAAGATAATGTTATAA
Organism: Sepiola atlantica; assembly: GCA_963556195.1. Lineage (NCBI taxonomy): Eukaryota > Metazoa > Mollusca > Cephalopoda > Sepiida > Sepiolidae > Sepiola > Sepiola atlantica. The sequence continues at coordinate 81,060,650 of OY744534.1, read as the reverse complement.
ACATGAATATAGAATGTATAAAGATAATGTTATAAACATAAATATAGAATGTATAAAGATAATGTTATAAACATGAATATAGAATGTATAAAGATTATGTTATAAACATGAATATAGAATGTATAAAGATAATGTTATAAACATGAATATAGAATGTATAAAGATAATGTTATAAACATGAATATAGGATGTATAAAGATAATGTTATAAACATAAATATAGAATGTATAAAGATAATGTTATAAACATGAATATAGAATGTATAAAGATAATGTTATAAACATGAATATAGAATGTATAAAGATTATGTTATAAACATAAATATAGAATGTATGAAGATAATGTTATAAACATGACTATAGAATGTATAAAGATAATGTTATAAACATAAATATAGAATGTATAAAGATAATGTTATAAACATAAATATAGAATGTATAAAGATAATGTTATAAACATGAATATAGAATGTATAAAGATAATGTTATAAACATGAATATAGAATGTATAAAGATAATTTTATAAACATGAATATAGGATGTATAAAGATAATGTTATAAACATGAATATAGAATGTATAAAGATAATGTTATAAACATGAATATAGGATGTATAAAGATAATGTTATAAACATGAATATAGAATGTATAAAGATAATGTTATAAACATGAATATAGAATGTATAAAGATAATGTTATAAACATGAATATAGAATGTATAAAGATTATGTTATAGACATAAATATTGAATGCATAAAGATAATGTTATAAACATGAATATAGAATGTATAAAGATAATGTTATAAACATAAATATAGAATGTATAAAGATAATGTTATAAACATGAATATAGAATGTATAAAGATAATGTTATAAACATGAATATAGGATGTATAAAGATAATGTTATAAACATGAATATAGAATGTATAAAGATAATGTTATAAACATGAATATAGAATGTATAAAGATAATGTTATAAACATGAATATAGAATGTATAAAGATAATGTTATAAACATGAATATAGGATGTATAAAGATAATGTTATAAACATGAATATAGAATTTATAAAGATAATGTTATAAACATGAATATAGAATGTATAAAGATAATGTTATAAACATAAATATAGAATGTATAAAGATAATGTTATAAACATAAATATAGAATGTATAAAGATAATGTTATAAACATGAATATAGAATGTATGAAGATAATGTTATAAACATGACTATAGAATGTATAAAGATAATGTTATAAACATAAATATAGAATGTATAAAGATAATGTTATAAACATAAATATAGAATGTATAAAGATAATGTTATAAACATAAATATAGAATGTATAAAGATAATGTTATAAACATGAATATAGAATGTATAAAGATAATGTTATAAACATGAATATAGAATGTATAAAGATAATGTTATAAACATGAATATAGAATGTATAAAGATAATGTTATAAACATGAATATAGAATGTATAAAGATAATGTTATAAACATGAATATAGAATGTATAAAGATAATGTTATAAACATGAATATAGAATGTATAAAGATAATGTTATTAACATGAATATAGGATGTATAAAGATAATGTTATAAACATAAATATAGAATGTATAAAGATAATGTTATAAACATGAATATAGAATGTATAAAGATCATGTTATAAACATAAATATAGAATGTATAAAGATAATGTTATAAACATGAATATAGGATGTATAAAGATAATGTTATAAACATAAATATAGAATGTATAAAGATAATGTTATAAACATGAATATAGGATGTATAAAGATAATGTTATAAACATGAATATAGGATGTATAAAGATAATGTTATAAACATGAAGATAGAATGTATAAAGATAATGTTATAAACATGAAGATAGAATGTATAAAGATAATGTTATCAACATGAATATAGAATGTATAAAGATTATGTTATAAACATAAATATAGAATGCATAAAGATGATGTTATAAACATGAATATAGAATGTATAAAGATAATGTTATAAACATAAATATAGAATGTATAAAGATAATGTTATAAACATGAATATAGAATGTATAAAGATAATGTTATAAACATGAATATAGGATGTATAAAGATAATGTTATAAACATAAATATAGAATGTATAAAGATAATGTTATAAACATGAATATAGAATGTATAAAGATTATGTTATAAACATAAATATAGAATGTATAAAGATAATGTTATAAACATGAATATAGAATGTATAAAGATAATGTTATAAACATAAATATAGAATGTATAAAGATAATGTTATAAACATGAATATAGAATGTATAAAGATAATGTTATAAACATAAATATAGAATGTATAAAGATAATGTTATAAACATAAATATAGAATGTATAAAGATAATGTTATAAACATGAATATAGAATGTATAAAGATAATGTTATAAACATGAATATAGAATGTATAAAGATAATGTTATAAACATGAATATAGAATGTATAAAGATAATGTTATAAACATAAACGTAGAATGTATAAAGATAATGTTATAAACATGAATATAGAATGTATAAAGATAATGTTATAAACATAAATATAGAATGTATAAAGATAATGTTATAAACATAAATATAGAATGTATAAAGATAATGTTATAAACATGAATATAGAATGTATAAAGATAATGTTATAAACATGAATATAGAATGTATAAAGATAATGTTATAAACATAAATATAGAATGTATAAAGATAATGTTATAAACATAAATATAGAATGTATAAAGATAATGTTATAAACATGAATATAGAATGCATAAAGATAATGTTATAAACATAAATATAGAATGTATAAAGATAATGTTATAAACATAAATATAGAATGTATAAAGATAATGTTATAAACATGAATATAGAATGTATAAAGATAATGTTATAAACATAAATTTAGAATGTATAAAGATAATGTTATAAACATGAATATAGAATGCATAAAGATAATGTTATAAACATGAATATAGAATGTATAAAGATAATGTTATAAACATAAATATAGAATGTATAAAGATAATGTTATAAACATAAATTTAGAATGTATAAAGATAATGTTATAAACATGAATATAGAATGTATAAAGATAATGTTATAAACATGAATATAGAATGTATAAAGATAATGTTATAAACATAAATTTAGAATGTATAAAGATAATGTTAAAAACATAAATATAGAATGTATAAAGATAATGTTATAAACATGAATATAGGATGTATAAAGATAATGTTATAAACATAAATATAGAATGTATAAAGATAATGTTATAAACATGAATATAGAATGTATAAAGATTATGTTATAAACATAAATATAGAATGTATGAAGATAAGGTTATAAACATGACTATAGAATGTATAAAGATAATGTTATAAACATAAATATAGAATGTATAAAGATAATGTTATAAACATGAATATAGAATGTATAAAGATAATGTTATAAACATGAATATAGAATGTATAAAGATAATGTTATAAACATGAATATAGAATGTATAAAGATAATGTTATAAACATGAATATAGGATGTATAAAGATAATATTATAAACATGAATATAGAATGTATAAAGATAATGTTATAAACATGAATATAGAATGTATAAAGATAATGTTATAAACATGAATATAGAATGTATAAAGATTATGTTATAAACATAAATATAGAATGCATAAAGATAATGTTATAAACATGAATATAGAATGTATAAAGATAATGTTATAAACATGAATATAGGATGTATAAAGATAATGTTATAAACATGAATATAGAATGTATAAAGATAATGTTATAAACATGAATATAGGATGTATAAAGATAATGTTATAAACATAAATATAGAATGTATAAAGATAATGTTATAAACATGAATATAGAATGTATAAAGATTATGTTATAAACATAAATATAGAATGTATAAAGATAATGTTATAAACATGAATATAGAATGTATAAAGATAATGTTATAAACATAAATATAGAATGTATAAAGATAATGTTATAAACATAAATATAGAATGTATAAAGATAATGTTATAAACATAAATATAGAATGTATAAAGATAATGTTATAAACATAAATATAGAATGTATAAAGATAATGTTATAAACATGAATATAGAATGTATAAAGATAATGTTATAAACATGAATATAGAATGTATAAAGATAATGTTATAAACATGAATATAGAATGTATAAAGATAATGTTATAAACATAAACATAGAATGTATAAAGATAATGTTATAAACATGAATATAGAATGTATAAAGATAATGTTATAAACATAAATATAGAATGTATAAAGATAATGTTATAAACATAAATATAGAATGTATAAAGATAATGTTATAAACATGAATATAGAATGTATGAAGATAATGTTATAAACATGAATATAGAATGTATAAAGATAATGTTATAAACATGAATATAGAATGCATAAAGATAATGTTATAAACATGAATATAGAATGTATAAAGATAATGTTATAAACATAAATATAGAATGTATAAAGATAATGTTATAAACATAAATTTAGAATGTATAAAGATAATGTTATAAACATGAATATAGAATGTATAAAGATAATGTAATAAACATGAATATAGAATGTATAAAGATAATGTTATAAACATAAATTTAGAATGTATAAAGATAATGTTAAAAACATAAATATAGAATGTATAAAGATAATGTTATAAACATGAATATAGGATGTATAAAGATAATGTTATAAACATAAATATAGAATGTATAAAGATAATGTTATAAACATGAATATAGAATGTATAAAGATTATGTTATAAACATAAATATAGAATGTATGAAGATAATGTTATAAACATGACTATAGAATGTATAAAGATAATGTTATAAACATAAATATAGAATGTATAAAGATAATGTTATAAACATGAATATAGAATGTATAAAGATAATGTTATAAACATGAATATAGAATGTATAAAGATAATGTTATAAACATGAATATAGAATGTATAAAGATAATGTTATAAACATGAATATAGGATGTATAAAGATAATGTTATAAACATGAATATAGAATGTATAAAGATAATGTTATAAACATGAATATAGAATGTATAAAGATAATGTTATAAACATGAATATAGAATGTATAAAGATTATGTTATAAACATAAATATAGAATGCATAAAGATAATGTTATAAACATGAATATAGAATGTATAAAGATAATGTTATAAACATGAATATAGGATGTATAAAGATAATGTTATAAACATGAATATAGAATGTATAAAGATAATGTTATAAACATGAATATAGGATGTATAAAGATAATGTTATAAACATAAATATAGAATGTATAAAGATAATGTTATAAACATGAATATAGAATGTATAAAGATTATGTTATAAACATAAATATAGAATGTATAAAGATAATGTTATAAACATGAATATAGAATGTATAAAGATAATGTTATAAACATAAATATAGAATGTATAAAGATAATGTTATAAACATAAATATAGAATGTATAAAGATAATGTTATAAACATAAATATAGAATGTATAAAGATAATGTTATAAACATAAATATAGAATGTATAAAGATAATGTTATAAACATGAATATAGAATGTATAAAGATAATGTTATAAACATGAATATAGAATGTATAAAGATAATGTTATAAACATGAATATAGAATGTATAAAGATAATGTTATAAACATAAACATAGAATGTATAAAGATAATGTTATAAACATGAATATAGAATGTATAAAGATAATGTTATAAACATAAATATAGAATGTATAAAGATAATGTTATAAACATAAATATAGAATGTATAAAGATAATGTTATAAACATGAATATAGAATGTATGAAGATAATGTTATAAACATGAATATAGAATGTATAAAGATAATGTTATAAACATAAATATAGAATGTATAAAGATAATGTTATAAACATAAATATAGAATGTATAAAGATAATGTTATAAACATGAATATAGAATGCATAAAGATAATGTTATAAACATAAATATAGAATGTATAAAGATAATGTTATAAACATAAATATAGAATGTATAAAGATAATGTTATAAACATGAATATAGAATGTATAAAGATAATGTTATAAACATAAATTTAGAATGTATAAAGATAATGTTATAAACATAAATATAGAATGCATAAAGATAATGTTATAAACATGAATATAGAATGCATAAAGATAATGTTATAAACATGAATATAGAATGTATAAAGATAATGTTATAAACATAAATATAGAATGTATAAAGATAATGTTATAAACATAAATTTAGAATGTATAAAGATAATGTTATAAACATGAATATAGAATGTATAAAGATAATGTTATAAACATGAATATAGAATGTATAAAGATAATGTTATAAACATAAATTTAGAATGTATAAAGATAATGTTATAAACATGAATTTAGAATGTATAAAGATAATGTTATAAACATGAATATAGAATGTATAAAGATAATGTTATAAACATAAATTTAGAATGTATAAAGATAATGTTATAAACATGAATTTAGAATGTATAAAGATAATGTTATAAACATGAATATAGAATGCATAAAGATAATGTTATAAACATGAATATAGAATGTATAAAGATAATGTTATAAACATGAATATAGAATGTATAAAGATAATGTTATAAACATAAATTTAGAATGTATAAAGATAATGTTATAAACATAAATATAGAATGTATAAAGATAATGTTATAAACATGAATATAGAATGCATAAAGATAATGTTATAAACATGAATATAGAATGTATAAAGATAATGTTATAAACATAAATATAGAATGTATAAAGATAATGTTATAAACATAAATTTAGAATGTATAAAGATAATGTTATAAACATGAATATAGAATGTATAAAGATAATGTTATAAACATAAATATAGAATGTATAAAGATAATGTTATAAACATGAATATAGAATGGGCAAATATAATGTTATATCATATAATAAGACATTTAGAACAATATACAAGTGGTTAATAATAAGATCTGTTCGGGAATATTGATGAAATTTCGTATAACATGAAAATGCATATTTTCGAAATGGGCAGAAACAATTGTTTGTTAATAAAGTGTTTTTGGATGAAATATGTAATGTTTTTTCTGAATAATTATGATTATATAATGCTAAATAAAGAACTCTACTCGTATTCTCAATTATTGAGCTATTACATAAACATTTGTGTCAACTTAAAGAAAATGTATATATATATAAATATATATATATATATATATATATATATATATATATATATATATATATATATATATATTAAATGCATCGTTCCTTTCATTAAAGTAGAACGCTCTTATGGCGTCAAACCGCCGCATAAAGTGTTAAAATTATCACCGTTTATTCGCTGTTCAACATGGCCGAGTGGTTCAGGCGTCGGAATTTGAGTTACAAAATACTCGTAATCCGGGGTTTCCAATCGCATGACCGGTAGTAAATAGTCGTATCTCTATGCTGATGAGTCCCGATTATTTAAGACGAAACGTATACGTACATAGATAATAAACAATAATATATATATATATATATATATATATATATATATATATATATATATATATATATATATATATATATAAGTGAGTTGACATCAACAAAATGAACACGTTATTTATAGATGGTTCGGTGTCATCAAAAGTATAATACAAAATACAATTTTTTCTAAACTCAATTGATAATAGCTCTGGTTGATCTTAATAATCGACAATTGAGCTAATATTAATATCTGCAGTATTTGGAGGTATCCACATACAATTTTATAAGGAGATATAATTTTTTATGTATCAATTTTCAGTATTTACTTCAACAGTGCTCGATACGTAAGTAGAGCTAGGTAGTAAGCTATTAAAATATATTTATGGCAATTAAGCTACACAGAGGCTCCCGCGTTTAATCCCCGGGGGGGGGGGATCTTCAGCCTGAAGATTCTCCCCCGGGGATGAAACGCGGGAGCCTCTGTGTAGCTTAATTGCCATAAATATATTTTCATAGCTTACTAGATATATATATATATATATATATATATATATATATATATATATATATATATATATATATATATATATAATATATATATATATATATATATATAATATTTATTAATAAATATTAAATTATTAATTCCTACAGACGCTAGCGTTTCAAGCTTATTGCTCTCATCAGTGCGGGAAAGTAACCATTTCAGACGATCGGGAGGCGCGAACCCGGTTCACAGAGTCAGCCATATCCACTCGGCCAACGGAAACTGTCACGTAATTAAGGGAAATTAAGATCTATATGTACCTAGAAGCGGGCACAGATAGAAGACTAGTCGAGGGTGTTCGACGAACGTATTCGGAACTTTGCATTAGAGCTTTTTGACAGTCTATTTTTAACATCCCCGAGAGTGCTCAACTTTAATTTCTTAAAGGAGCTTAGTATAATATTTATAAATAAATATTAAATTATTAATACCTACAGACGCTAGCGTTTCAAGCTTATTGCTCTCATCAGTGTAGGAAATATATATATATACTAGCAAATTTTACTCGAAAAAATGAAATGATGTAAATAAAATTGGACAATTTACAAGATTGAATTAATTCATCAAGTGTTCAAGCAAGAAAAACAAAAATGCACATTTTGCACTTTCTTCTCTTTTTTTCTTATTTTACTCTCTTCTCCTCTCTTCTCATTTTCTTCTATTTCTTTATCCGCTCTTGACATTCTTATTTCCTATCCTATTTCCCTTACTTGACCTTAAAGTCAATGTAGTTTCATTTATTTTTTCTCCCTTCGTCTTCTTCTTCAGTTTCCTTTTGTTCGCTTTACTTTCTATTAAATTTCTATAATATTCAAATTATATTTTTAATTTATACCATTTCAATTAATTGGTTGAACTATCTACCTCGCATTTGAAGTCTGCTAGCCAAGGAAGTGCTGTTCACGGAAAGATGACTATCTATATATTGATTTTTAACGGATTCCTAGATTCTAATTTTGGTGTAGTCATTCACATCAATGTTCACCGATTTCTTGCTTTGGATTCCATTATAATAAGTTTTTTTTTTATTGCTCACGGATTTTTCCATTAGACTTTATTGGATTTATAGACTTCACTGGTTAACTTCTTTCTAAAATGTTATAATTGCTTCTTCGAATGATTGCACCCAATTTTACAACTTTCCTTGAAATTTGTTCTTTTTCTTTAAACAGATGGTAACAATTATTTTGCTTGCAGTATTTACATTTTCAAATGTTATGCTAAATAATCATTTGTTATTTTGCTAATTTTTCGTCTTTGATAAATAGCGCTAATCTTTGAAAACGCATGGGTTAAGGTAACATTTAATTCTTTATTTTCCTTGCTTGAATACTAGATGAATTAATAAATATTGTAAATTGTCCGATTTTATTTTCATCATTTTATTTGTTTATTATGTTATTTATTTTCTACTCATGCTAATGCGCTATCCATAATATCACGTATATATATATATATATATATATATATATATATATATATATATATATATATATATATATAATCAAGGTAAAAATATCCACAGGGTGGTAATCCAGAGAATTTTAACCGGGTTTATAAAAAGTTCTCAATATCAAAATCGAGCTTTATATATGATAAATTTTTTATTTACACAGACATGTACAAAATCTGCGACACTGGCATGTCGATGTTATCGATCAACAGTTACTATAAACTGAGATCTCATCAGACAGAGTTAGAATCCGATCTTAACCTATGATCTGAGGTTAAGATCGGATTCTAACTCTGCCTGATGAGATCTCAGTTTATAGTAACTGTTGATCGATAACATCGACATCCCAGTGTCGCAGATTTTATACATGTTTGTGTAAATAAAAAAATTGTCATATATTTATATATATATATATATATATATATATATATATATATATATAGAGAGAGAGAGAGAGAGAGAGAGAGAGAAAGAGCGAGAGATAAAGAGAGAGAGATAAATAGATAGATATAGATTTGAAATCAATCACATCGAAAAAAGTATTCATGACGTATGACTATTTTATAGTAAAATTTGAAAACCAATACATGGTGCAATATTAAACAGATAAACTAATTTTTATTTATTTTTTTAGCCAGTTCTTTCAATATATATATATATATATAATGTGTGTGTTTTTCGTTCAAGTTTTAAGTATTGCATGGAAAGTTAATAAAATTGAAATGAAAGCCAAATTAGCAATACAAGATTAATTTATTATTATTTTTTTTTCTTACATTAATCCTATCGATTACGGAATAAAATTCCTTCTTCAGGGGTAACCAGTATTGAGTCATTTTTTTTTTTTTTTTTTCATCAAAAAACAAGAATAAAGAAACTTATTTCTTTGTTAATTTGATAAACGTCTTTGATGGTACGACGTCATCGCCTTGATGTTATGAAATGGCGGTAGGATTCAAATCCGGTGTCGAACGAGAGATGCGTTGGCTCGCTGTCGAGTAATGTGTGTGTTTTTCGTTCAAGTTTTAAGTATTGCATGGAAAGTTAATAAAATTGAAATGAAAGCCAAATTAGCAATACAAGATTAATTTATTATTTTTTTTTTTTCTTACATTAATCCTATCGATTACGGAATAAAATTCCTTCTTCAGGGGTGACCAGTATTGAGTCATTTTTTTTTTTTTTTTCATCAAAAAACAAGAATAAAGAAACTTATTTCTTTGTTAATTTGATAAACGTCTTTGATGGTACGACGTCATCGCCTTGATGTTATGAAATGGCGGTAGGATTCAAATCCGGTGTCGAACGAGAGATGCGTTGGCTCGCTGTCGAGTAATGTGTGTGTTTTTCGTTCAAGTTTTAAGTATTGCATGGAAAGTTAATAAAATTGAAATGAAAGCCAAATTAGCAATACAAAATTAATTTATTATTATTTTTTTTTCTTACATTAATCCTATCGATTACGGAATAAAATTCCTTCTTCAGGGGTAACCAGTATTGAGTCATTTTTTTTTTTTTTTTTCATCAAAAAACAAGAATAAAGAAACTTATTTCTTTGTTAATTTGATAAACGTCTTTGATGGTACGACGTCATCGCCTTGATGTTATGAAATGGCGGTAGGATTCAAATCCGGTGTCGAACGAGAGATGCGTTGGCTCGCTGTCGAGTAATGTGTGTGTTTTTCGTTCAAGTTTTAAGTATTGCATGGAAAGTTAATAAAATTGAAATGAAAGCCAAATTAGCAATACAAGATTAATTTATTATTTTTTTTTTTTCTTACATTAATCCTATCGATTACGGAATAAAATTCCTTCTTCAGGGGTGACCAGTATTGAGTCATTTTTTTTTTTTTTTCATCAAAAAACAAGAATAAAGACACTTATTTCTTTGTTAATTTGATAAACGTCTTTGATGGTACGACGTCATCGCCTTGATGTTATGAAATGGCGGTAGGATTCAAATCCGGTGTCGAACGAGAGATGCGTTGGCTCGCTGTCGAGTAATGTGTGTGTTTTTCGTTCAAGTTTTAAGTATTGCATGGAAAGTTAATAAAATTGAAATGAAAGCCAAATTAGCAATACAAGATTAATTTATTTATTTTTTTTTTTCCTACATTAATCCTATCGATTACGGAATAAAATTCCTTCTTCAGGGGTGACCAGTATTGAGTCATTTGAGTCATATATATATATATATACATATATATACATATATATATATATATATGTGTGTGTGTGTGTGTATGTGTGTGTGTGTGTGTGTCAATAATGACAAACGGAAAACAGGTTAAAGTGCAGGAGAAAAAACCCAAAAGATTTGACCGGTTTCGTTAGGGTTGGCGAACGTCTTCAGAAAAAGTGAAGATTTGGAAACAATTTTATTTTGAAGGCACACACATCGGATCATCCTTTTCTCATCCCATGTGGGTGCCTTCAAAATAAAATCATTTTCAAATCTTCACTTTTTCTGAAGACGTTCGCCAACACGAACGAAACCGGTCAAATCTTTTGTTTTTGTTTTTCTCTTGCACTTTAACCTGTTTTCTGTTTGTCATTTTTCACACATTTTGTCCAATACGGAATTTAATTTTCATGATTTATCGTGTACCTTACCCCATATATATATATGAATTTATATATATATATATATATATATATATATATATATATATATATATATATATATATATATATATATAGGTATATATATATATAATTCATGTATCAACATAAATTTTATAAGGAGATATTATATTTTATGTATCAGTTTTCAATATTTACTTCAACAGAGCTCGATACGTAAGTAGAGCTAGGTAGATGGTTATGAAAATATATTTATGGCAATTAAGCTACACAGAGTCTCCCGCGTTTCATCTCCGAGCGATCTTCATTTTAGCCTGAAGATTCCCCCGGGGGTTAAACGCGGGAGCCTCTGTGTAGCTGAATTGCCATGAATATATTCTCATAGCTTATTATATATATATATATATATATATATATATATATATATATATATATATATATATATATATATATATTTATATAAGGAAACCGATAACATTTTTGAAGCACCACGTGTCTGAATATTTGTATTAAAATTTGAAAAAATGGTGAAATTTTAAAATAGAAAATCATTTATTATTATTTTCTTGCCAAGACTTTCGATGACTACTGTACCGTTGTCGCCACCACTGAAAATGTGTAAATGGCAAATTTCGCGGCATATCAAAAGACTGTCAAGAGAACGTAATATGCGGGACCTAGAGTGTTTCATTACGCTATAAATGGCAGCCTATAGTAATCTTACTTACAAGAATATATATATATATATATATATATATATATATATATATATATATATATATATATATATATATATATATACATAAAGTGGTGTACTAAAAGCGAACTTTTAGGAAAGGTAAAACCTATTGTGAAGAGTATACAGCTCAATATCCAGGATAGAGCAGGTAGAATGAAAAAGAATGGAAAGGAATTAGAGAAGCAAAAGCCAAATCATAATTCAATTCAATTGCTCAGAGCAAGGTATATTCCGCAAAAAGGCAATTTATTCAAGTTAAATTTTCCTTAAGCCAGGCTTTTCAAAGATCAAAATCTTATCATCAGAGGAAGTCGCTGGGATAGATAAGTTGGCAAAGGCCAAGATTTAAAAGTTGAAAAAATAAAATAAAAGTTGTAGGGAAAGAAACACAGGGCAAAACTCTGCCCGAGTGCAAGCAAATGTCCGACTTATCTATCCCAGCGACTTTTAAAATATTTTCGCTGCCTTTTTCCCCATTTTAAAACACTTTCCTTGATATCTCAGCCCAGGAAGTATTTTTAATGGCGAATATTTTCCACCTCACTCTTTACTGAGCCTGCCTGCATCCACGAGCGTACCTCTTATTGGACTTTTTACCCTTTGGATTTTCTATTTTCGCCGCACCTGAAGTTGTGGCTTCTTGGAATTTAACTTTGAATCCTCTCTCACAACCTCTCGTGCTTTTTAACGACCTACCTATCTACATCTCATTCTCTCCGCTGGACCTTTCGACACTGGACTTTTTAGCAATCGGACATTTGCTTGCATTCTGAGCAATTGAATGTAATTTTGATTTGGCTTTTGCTTCTCTAATTCCTTTCCATTCTTCTTCATATATATATATATATATATATATATATATATATATATACATATATATATATATATATATATATATATATATATATATATATATATATATATATATATATATATATATATATAGGCAGCATCTTCTGTTGCAGGCAAGTATTGTTGAATATAAGAGAAAACTTATGTCTGGATATCTTTTGATAGATCCTTTCAATATTTCGAATCAGGATCGTGGTTTCGGAGCTGAATTGGCTGAAAATAAGATCCTGATTCGGACTATTAAAAGGATCTACCAAAAGATATCAAGACATAAGTTGTCTCTTATATTCAACAATATATATATATATATATATATATATATATATATATATATATATATATATATATATAAATATTCAATGAATTAAAACATTACAATTGTTCCAAGAATTAGAACATCAAGTCCAGTATAACGTACGATCGTTTCCAAAACGTTTCGGAAATACTTTATTTTATTTTATTTTATAAATTAATAAAGCTAATCCAAAACGCGCCTTCATCAGCGCCTTTAGCAACACGTCTTACATAAAATCAAAGAAGAAATTAAAACGTTCGTCGTAGAAAAACATCTATTGGCAGAAAGAGCCACCGGTTGATATGTTAGTAGCATAGGAGGGGGAAGTACACAGTGACACCCACAAACTCAAACACTGGTACATATAGAAGAAACGGTCCAATATATCTAGGCAGCATCTTGGAGGCAAGTATTGTTGAATATAAAAGACAACTCATGTCTACATATCCTTTGGTAGATCCTTTCAATACTCCGAATCAGGAGCTTAGTGTTGGAGGGGAATTGGGTCTTAAAGTACTTGGAAGACAAATCCAAACTATGGCAAATCCATCAGCCAAATCCCCTTCCGAAACTAAGATCTTAATTCGGACTATTGAAAGGATCTACCAAAGGATATCTAGACATGAGTTTTCTCTTATATATATATATATATATATATATATATATATATATATATATATATGTATATATATATATATATAATGTATTTCTATGTAATTATTTTTATAGGTGATTGCAGCGTTAGATGTTATTAGCTTACTTATTATTTCAATTGTTTCACTTCCTAAGTGATTAAGATGCAGGAAACTGCACTACTAGTCGCCCTCAACTTATAGGACGTATTTTTACGTTAATATATAAAATTTTATTTAATACGCACATAAAAGTAATCCATGGATACGTGTTTCTGGCTCACAGCCGTCATCAGCATGGCTAACTTTCACAGAGATCGACAGTTGTAGAACGCTGGACTATAGACATCAACATCGAGGGTTCGATCTTTGTGTAAGTTAGCCATGCTGATGATGGCTGTGAGCCAGAAACATGTGTCCATGGATTACTTTTATGTGCGTATTAAATAAAATTATATACAGGGTGGGCCAAAATAAGGGGCCTATCTTTAAATTTGAATAACTTGAATTTGAATAACTTCCACAAAATAAAAGTTAAACTCACCAAACTTTATGTGTGTGTAGACTGACCCTTCCGAGATTTTTTGAAATAAACAAAACAAATTTTAGCCGAAAAACACTTCTTAAAACTTACAAAAACTAAAGTATTGTTTTTTACACTGTTTTGAGTTTTTTAAGCAAAAATAATGTTTTCTAAATGAGGGTACGTTCCTTAGGGCTAATACGGCTCATGCTTGCTTCGGAAGGGGTCCTTTACTTATTCTAAAAAAAAAAAAAAAAAAAATCAATAAATAAAAAAGTTATGAATTTTTAAAAATAGGACCCTTATTTTTGCCCACCCTGTATATATATATATATATATATATATATATATATATATATATATATATATATATATATATATATTGTGTGTATGTGTTTTTGCCTGTTTGTGTGTCTACTGAGAATATAGTACAGGAATACTTAACTAAACACTTTCCATGGCAGCAACGTTGTTTCATATAAACCCTTTTTCTTTCGAAAGATTAGGTATTTACTTTCTTCTCGTATAAGAAAGATGTGGCACAAGGCCGGAAAGTGGGGAGAATCAAGCCAGAACCGCTAAACAAGGGACACTCTGAACTATAAAAATTTGCCTGGGCAGCCCCGTCAGAATCCCCCGGTCGGAGCGCCTGAGCCCCTTAGCAATAAACTAACTCAACCCAAAGAGAGGAGAGGCAAGGCATGCGAGGGTTGACTTCATAGTTTCATCGACTGTTATCTTCTAGTCAAGTGTCTCTGAGCAAATAGTGAAATCACATTAAGTTCCAACAACTATTCTTTCGGTTTACATGTAGAGGGTTGCCAAGATTTAATATAAACGTAGAATCTGCTTTGGATGGAAATTTACTTTTTTGAACAGGAAATGATGGAATATTTTCTTTCAGATTTTGTTCTGCTTAGTATTAGTATTTGTTTCGTTTTATTTCCTTCCTAGGGTCATTCTTTTCAAGGGTTAACTGTCTGTGGAACACATTACAACGTGACTGTTTCCCTAAAGATTACAATATAATCGTCTTCAAATCTAATGTCAACAAATACTTGGCAGAAACCTTCCTCATAACAGATCTAACTTTGTTCATTCTCCCTCTTTTTTCCCCTCAAAGCTTTTATCTACCATTCGTTACCCATCTTACTTAAGTGAAGCCAGCAGACCCCCTGACCCCCAGAACTTTTCTATCTCAACTCCGTTGTTGCCACGTTTTAATCATTTTAAATACTCTCATAATATTCTTCATCATCCAACTGACAATCTCATAAACCCTTATCAAACAAGCAAACTATCAATTTTATTTGCAAATATTAGAAAAGTACAGAAAGCTATGTAAAAATACAGTTCGAAGATATGACACCTATATACCGTCTTAATGTTTGCTTAAGACAACTGCTAACATGGATATGGTAGGCATCGTCACATCCTCCTCTGGCAGGTTGTTCCAAGAAGCAGACACACAAACAGAGAATGTTGCTTTTCTTTAGTTGAGATATGTAGATATCAACAGAGACCGCGACTGCCGGGCCTTTGGGTCTGGATTTACGCCGGTCTATTGGGGGTTGCTTGTCCTGTGCAGTTCTAGAAGGTGCATCCTCCCATCGCCTCCCCTCTTTGGGGAGGAGTAAGTTTATTGCTTACTGTCTGAGGCGCTGCCCAGGCAATTTTTAAATGGCCAGAGTGCTCACCTCTCGAGCGCTGGCTTATCTAATCCCACTTTCCCGACCTTGTGTCACATCTTACCTTGTGGGAGGTAGATAAATAACAACAGAGACCGCGACTGACGTTGGACCGAATATCACCTCGAAATGTATATTCAAATTTCCGTTAGTGATTCGTTACGTCAAAATCGGGTCTTCTCGCAACATCCATTGTTAAAGGTACATCAGATTTAGTCTTTGAAGCCGCTCTTTGTAGGTAAGCGTGGAGAGTCTCGTCACTATCCTGCTTTCATTTCATGAATCATGTTCAATCCTCTTATAATATTCTTCATTTTTCAATTGAAATCTCATTAACCCTGATTCTCGAGTGGATTTTGGCCTCGATAAGTACTGACACATTAGTTAATAAATAAATAAAAACGTATTTTGACTTTCAGATCTAGCTACTTCTTTCGAAAGCAAATATATTCCGTCGATTACCTATATTTTTTTTATCGAAGTCGCTCCAGACAAGGCTTGAAGCCACTTGATGTAAAGATCAAAACAAAAAAAAATACTTCAAGGTAAAACTCGCCAACGCTAAGTGTTAGATGGATACATTCCGACCTAGAAAACAGCAATTCTCCCCCCTTTGTCAGAATATCGCTCATGGAATGTGAGGACTAAAGGACAAAATAAGGGAAGCGAGAGTAACGAGGCTGCCGAAAGTAAACCCAAGATTCACTCTATACTCCCACATGTTAGATGGATAGATTCCATCCCAGAAAACAGCAATCCTTCCCCCTTTGTCAGAAAGATCGCACATGGAATGTGAGGACGAAAGGACAAAAATAAGGGAAGCGAGAGTAACGAGGGTGTCGAAAGTAAATCCAAGGTCCACTTTCTACTCTCCTTTGTTAGATGGATAGATTCCGATCCATAAAACAGCAATTATCCCCCCTTTGTCAGAAACATCGCTCACGGAATGTGAGGACTAAAGGACACAAATAAGGGAAGTGAGAGTAACAAGGGTGCCAAAAAGTAAACACACGGTCGACTTTCTACTCTATATTTGACTAACAAGACTTTTACATAACTTTAAAAAGAATAACAAGGAAGATTGTTACGCCACCAACCTGCCGCTGGTGTGTGTAAGGATGGCGGTGTTTCGAATTCCGCCTCTGATTGCGATGAATCAGATTTGGAATAGAACGGGCAGTTCGCCGGGTGACTGCAAAAACTGAAATTTTTCGGAACGAAACAAGACGACCGACAAGGTGGCAACGGAGTTGAGATAGAAAAGTCTTGGGGAGTCAGGGGGTCTGCTGGCTTCACTTAAATAAGATGGGTAACGAATGGTAGATATGGGGAGAAAAAAAGAGGGGGAGCCTGATGGTTTTTGGTGGAGCTTCTTTGTGTTTTTAAAGTATTTGCAGCTGTTGTGGTTGTTTATTGGGGATTGGATTGGGTGGGGAACTGAAAATGAGGGAGTAATGAGAGATGGGAATTAAAACAGAAAAAGAATACGAAGTGATGGAGGGAAAGAAAGGAAAATACATGAGAGGGAAAGAAAGGGGGGGATAAAAAAGAAAAGAAGAAAAGAGGAAAGTAAGTAAGAATGAAAGGAAGGAAGGAAGAGAGGAAGAGAAAAAGTTGCAGAAGAAGAAGAAAAGAGAGAAATGAGAGAAATGCGAAATGAACGTGACTGAGAAGATGGACAGAGAGAGCGAATGAAAGAGAGATGAAAAAAGACAGAAGAAATGAAAGAAAGACAGAAGAAATGAAAGAAAGACAGAAGAGAAAAATGAAAGAAAAAGAAGAAGAGCAATTATAATCTCCCTTGGTGAGAGAATGAGAGAATAATGAATAATGGAAATTCGTTTAAAAATTACAACAAAAAAAAAAAAAGAAATGACGGAAAAAGAGAAGAAAAGATGAAAAGATGATCAGGAAACATTTCTTTCTTTTTGTAATAATAATTTGTATCACAAATAACAACAAAGGCAAACAAATTTAAAGTGCGCTAAGCTATTCTTGTATTTAAGGCGAGTCATCTTGGTCTAACGAGAAAGTTCCCGACTGTAGCTGCTGTGGTCGAGATTTCGAATCTCACTGAAGTCATCAACGAGCCAAATTGACGGCGAAACACGTATCCGTAAATAATTATAATAATAATATCTCCCATCAACTCTAATAATAAAAATAATATTCATCATTTATCATTAAAAAATGCAAACATCAAAACATGTAGTCAAAAATAACACTTCTCAGACCCAAAATACATTAACAGAACCAATGTAATATTTCAGTTTCAATGTATCTCCGACAATAATAATAAAACTAATTGTACATCGGTTTCACTACCACAACACTTTCCTGAAGACTCACCTTACATCTCCCCGACACTAGCTCCCTTTGGAAACACATAAAAAAACATGACTACCCTCTTCTCAATATAGTCATATCCTAGTTAACAATACTAAAATAATACACCACGATACCAATATAATAATAATTATTTCATCTAGTTGTACAGATGAACACTGCCCCTCCCTTTTTCCTCTCCTCAGAAACTGTCTTGCTTGTTTCCAGCTTTTGAAACAACCCGGAAAACAGTAAGCAGCTCACAGCTTGATGGATTTGGGAGGGTCCTAGTGACTACCACACGAACTTCGATCACAAATCGCAACTGATTCGCAGTCAAGAGACTTACCGGTCGGATACCAGAAATCAGCTTGGAATTTTAGCGTAATTTAACTTTGTAAATACCAAGTCGGCGGGCATTCGCAGCAAGCGGCAAAGAGTGATCAACAACTACAACAACAACAAATAATGTTGGTCTCGCATGAAGCTAGTAGTACTGCTTGTTATTAAATTCACTCAAAGTGGCCAGCCTTAGTAAAGGGGGCTATATAATAATATTTATGAATAAATATTAAGTATTTATCACCTACACACACACACACACATTATATATATATATATATATATATATATATATATATATATATATATATATATATATATATATATATATATATAAAGGTACTACTACGTATTTAAAATAAATTTTATTTTTTTCATGTTTTATAGCCGTTATTTTTCACTGTTGAAGAAACGCAGTAAGCTCATTCTTAAATAAAGCATTATCTCAGGGACTCTTCAGATGTTAAAAAAGAAAATTAATTTTGGGGATTGAATACTATTGGATGATTGAATAATATTGACTAAACGAATAATATTAAATGATCGAATAATATTTAATAGTTAAATACTATTTAATGATTGAATAATATTGAATGATTTAATAATATTGAATGATTAAATAATATTGAATGATTAAATAATATTGAATGATTAAATAATATTGAATGATTAAATAATATTGAATGATTAAATAATATTGAATGATTAAATAATATTTAATGATTGAATAATATTGAATGATTCAATAATATTTAATAGTTAAATACTATTTAATGATTAAATAATATTTAATGATTAAATAATATTTAATGATTAAATAATATTGAATGATTGAATACTATTTAATGATTAAATAATATTGAATGATTAAATAATATTGAATGATTAAATAAAATTGAATGATCAAATAATATTTAATGATTGAATAATATTGAATGATTCAATAATATTGAATGATTGAATAATATTGAATGATTTAATAATATTGAATGATTGAATAATATTGAATGATTAAATAATATTGAATGATTAAATAATATTGAATGATTAAATAATATTGAATGATTAAATAATATTGAATGATTAAATAATATTTAATGATTGAATAATATTGAATGATTAAATAATATTTAATGATTAAATACTATTGAATGATTAAATAATATTGAATGATTAAATAAAATTGAATGATCAAATAATATTTAATAGTTAAATACTATTTAATGATTAAATAATATTGAATGATTAAATAATATTGAATGATTAAATAATATTGAATGATTAAATACTATTTAATGATTAAATAATATTGAATGATTAAATAATATTTAATGATTAAATAATATTGAATGATTAAATAATATTGAATGATTAAAAAATATTGAATGATTAAATAATATTGAATGATTAAATAATATTGAATGATTAAATAATATTGAATGATTAAATAATATTGAATGATTAAATAATATTGAATGATTAAATAATATTGAATGATTAAATAATATTGAATGATTAAATAATATTTAATGATTGAATAATATTGAATGATTAAATAATATTGAATGATTAAATAATATTGAATGATTAAATAATATTGAATGATTAAATAATATTGAATGATTAAATAATATTGAATGATTAAATAATATTGAATGATTAAATAATATTGAATGATTAAATAATATTGAATGATTAAATAATATTGAATGATTAAATAATATTTAATGATTGAATAATATTGAATGATTAAATAATATTTAATGATTAAATACTATTGAATGATTAAATAATATTGAATGATTAAATAAAATTGAATGATCAAATAATATTTAATAGTTAAATACTATTTAATGATTAAATAATATTGAATGATTAAATAATATTGAATGATTAAATAATATTGAATGATTAAATACTATTTAATGATTAAATAATATTGAATGATTAAATAATATTTAATGATTAAATAATATTGAATGATTAAATAATATTGAATGATTAAAAAATATTGAATGATTAAATAATATTGAATGATTAAATAATATTGAATGATTAAATAATATTGAATGATTAAATAATATTGAATGATTAAATAATATTGAATGATTAAATAATATTGAATGATTAAATAATATTGAATGATTAAATAATATTTAATGATTGAATAATATTGAATGATTAAATAATATTTAATGATTAAATACTATTGAATGATTAAATAATATTGAATGATTAAATAAAATTGAATGATCAAATAATATTTAATAGTTAAATACTATTTAATGATTAAATAATATTGAATGATTAAATAATATTGAATGATTAAATAATATTTAATGATTGAATAATATTGAATGATTCAATAATATTTAATAGTTAAATACTATTTAATGATTAAATAATATTTAATGATTAAATAATATTTAATGATTAAATAATATTGAATGATTGAATACTATTTAATGATTAAATAATATTGAATGATTAAATAATATTGAATGATTAAATAAAATTGAATGATCAAATAATATTTAATGATTGAATAATATTGAATGATTCAATAATATTTAATAGTTAAATACTATTTAATGATTAAATAATATTGAAGGATTAAATAATATTGAATGATTAAATAATATTTAATGATTGAATAATATTGAATGATTCAATAATATTTAATAGTTAAATACTATTTAATGATTAAATAATATTGAATGATTAAATAATATTGAATGATTAAATAATATTTAATGATTGAATAATATTGAATGATTCAATAATATTTAATAGTTAAATACTATTTAATGATCAAATAATATTTAATGATTAAATAATATTGAATGATTAAATAATATTTAATGATTGAATAATATTGAATGATTAAATAATATTTAATAGTTAAATACTATTTAATGATTTAATAATATTTAATGATTAAATAAT
The DNA here is from genome assembly GCA_963556195.1 of Sepiola atlantica. Taxonomy (NCBI): domain Eukaryota; kingdom Metazoa; phylum Mollusca; class Cephalopoda; order Sepiida; family Sepiolidae; genus Sepiola; species Sepiola atlantica. The sequence goes on along the minus strand of OY744534.1, from coordinate 81,038,108 downwards.
ATTTAATGATTAAATAATATTGAATGATCAAATAATATTTAATAGTTAAATACTATTTAATGATTAAATAATATTGAATGATTGAATACTATTTAATGATTAAATAATATTGAATGATTAAATAATATTGAATGATTAAATAAAATTGAATGATCAAATAATATTTAATAGTTAAATACTATTTAATGATCAAATAATATTTAATGATTAAATACTATTTAATGATTAAATAATATTGAATGATTAAATAAAATTGAATGATCAAATAATATTTAATAGTTAAATACTATTTAATGATCGAATAATATTGAATGATTAAATAATATTTAATGATCAAATAATATTGAATGATTAAATAATATTGAATGATCGAATAAAATTGAATGATTAAATAATATTAAATGATCAAATAATATTAAATGATTGAATAATATTGAATAATTAAATAATATTGAATGATTGAATAATATTGAATGATCGAATAATATTGAATGATTGAATAATATTGAATGATTAAATAATATTTAATAATTGAATAATATTGAATAATTGAATAATATTGAATGATTGAATAATATTGAATGATTGAATAATATTGAATAATTGAATAATATTGAATAATTGAATAATATTGAATGATTGAATAATATTGAATGATTAAATAATATTGAATAATTGAATAATATTGAATAATCGAATAATATTGAATGATTAAATAATATTGAATGATTGAATAATATTGAATAATTGAATAATATTGAATAATCGAATAATATTGAATGATTGAATAATATTGAATTATTAAATAATATTGAATGATCGAATAATATTGAATGATTGAATAATATTTAATAATTGAATAATATTGAATGATTGAATAATATTGAATGATTGAATAATATTGAATGATTGAATAATATTGAATGATTGAATAATATTGAATGATTAAATAATATTGAATGATTGAATAATATTGAATGATTGAATAATATTGAATGATTAAATAATATTTAATAATTGAATAATATTGAATGATTGAATAATATTGAATGATTGAATAATATTGAATGATTGAATAATATTGAATGATTGAATAATATTGAATGATCAAATAATATTGAATGATTAAATAATATTGAATGATTGAATAATATTTAATAATTGAATAATATTAAATGATTAAAAAATATTGAATGATTAAATAATATTGAATGATTTTATAATATTGAATAATTAAATAATATTGAATTATCAAATAATATTGAATGATCGAATAATATTAAATGATTGACTAATATTGAATGATTAAATAATATGTAATGATTAAATAATATTGAATTATTAGGTAATATTGAATGATTAAATAATATTGAATGATTTAATAATATTGAATTATTGAATAATATTGAATGATCGAATAATAATAAATGATTGAATAATATTGAATGATTAAATAATATTGAATTATTGAATAATATTGAATGATTGAATAATATTGAATGATTGAATAATATTGAATGATCGAATAATATTGAACAATTAGAAAATATTGAATGATTGAATAATATTTAATGATCGAATAATATTGAATGATTGAATAATATTAAATGATTGAATAATATTGAATGATTAAATAATATTGAATGATTAAATAATATTGAATGATTGAATAATATTGAATGATTGAATAATATTGAATGATTGAATAATATTGAATGATTAAATAATATTGAATGATTAAATAATATTCAATGATTAAATACTATTTAATGATTGAATAATATTGAATGATTAAATAATATTGAATTATTGAATAAAATGTTTTTTAAGTATCTTCATCAGTTTTTTGGGGTTAAGAGTGATTGTTTTTAAAATAATTATTTATATTTCTAGGAAGTTTGAGTCATTCATTTCCGGTCGTGGCAGAGTTATCTGCTCTTTATACTGACCTTTCATGTTTTGTAGAAAATAACCCGTCTTCATATTGTTTTACTAACTAATAGGAGGCTATCAATATTCCTATAATATATCATCTGACTTTGATTTGTTAAATTATTATTAACACTTGTATATTATTTTTTATAAGTTAGCTTTATTAACTCACTACTTTTCTTCATATTTGTTATGTATTTATTACCCGTTTTATACACTTCATTTTTGTGTAAAATTAGACTCATTATTTACTATAAGAAATTTAAAACCCAAAATCTTGTAGTAAAAAACAACTCGTCCTCAACTCAAACACCACTAGAAAGAACCAATGTTATTTAAAAGTTTAAATGCCCTTTGGGAGAATGTAACTCCCATAATAATAATAAAGCTAATAGATACATTGGTTTTACAAGGACTACCCTATCCCTGCCGCTCACCATGCATCTTGTAAAGGTAAATTTACCAACATCTACAAACACATAACTGCCCTCCCTCTGATTTAAGACAAATTCTAGTTAATAACACAAAAATAATACATTCCAAAACTAATTTTAAAAAATTAAAAATACTCGAAGCTATCTACATAAAAACACAACAGCCTAAAATTAACAACATCACATATGAAACCAGTGGTACTAGTTTAAAATGCTTAACGTAATGCGATTTTGTTCTGGGATGCCATACAACGTTGCTGAATTTAAATCGTCAACTACTTCCCGGAAAATGCGAAAAACGTTCTCTGCGCGTTTCTGCGCCGTCTTTAAAAAAATTATGTTCTTTCTCCAGCTTTTTTGTTCATTTGCTTTTTACACCTGATTCGAGGAAGAATCGAAAACGTTCGTGAAACCTATGGAACAATTTTCTATTATTTTAATATAAAAAAGAACATAATAAAAATTGAAAAATAACAGACAATTTCTGTTATTTTTAACAATGTTTGCATGAATGAGAAAATGATGCCTTAATACACACACACACACACACACAATATATATATATATATATATATATATATATATATAGAGAGAGAGAGAGAGAGTGAGAGAGAGAGAGAGAGAGAGAGAGAGAGAGAGATAGAAGAAAAAAGAGTGATAAATATGAGACGATTGTCCAGATTTATTTCAAATTTCAATTGTTCAATGCAAGGTGTATTCAGTAATAAACTAGTGTTTATTATTCTTTCCTTAAGCCAAGGCTTTTCAAAGATCGAAATCTTATCATCAGAGGAGAAATACAGATGGATAAGTTGGCTTTCGAAAAAACCAAAGTTCAAATATTTGAAAAATATGAAAATGTTTTAAAAAAATTAAAATAATTTTTGTTAAAAAAACGTATTGAATGAAAAGAAAAGTTCCGTGAAAAAGATATGCAAATTGTCCGGGTGGTAAATTTCCGTTGAAAAGAAGTCCGGTGAATTGTAGAGTGTGAAGAAAAACTCTTTGCGGGGGAGCAGAGTGGAGAAAGTGCTCAAAATATAAGTAAGTCCAGACGCACTTAAAGGGGGTTGAGAAGAGGAACACAGGCTAAAGGAAAGAATAATAAACACTTGTTTATTACTGAATACACCTTGCATTGAACAATTGAAATTTGAAATAAATCTGGACAATCGTCTCATATTTATCACTCTTTTTTCTTCTATCTCTACTATTGCTCTATCTCGTATATTGAGCTAATCCTTTTCACAATAGGTTACATCTACTAAAAGTTTTCACTTTGGTTTATTTTGATCCTATATATATATATATATATATATATATATATATATATATAATTTGTAGAATTTGGTATATTCGGACTACTGTTCTCAGCTTGGGTGTTTTTATCACAACGTTTCGGGCTATATAACCTCCGACCTTCTTCAGGTGTGCTTTGTCGAGCTCGGGAATCTTTCTCTCGAACTCGGGAATCTGCACGGAATTTCGAACGGAACCCTTTATTAAATACACGGGGGTAATATGCTCTCCTTCCATTTGCCAGATTCCCGACTTCAACAGAAAGATTCTCGAGTTCGACAAGGTACACCTGAAGAAGGTCGGAGGTTACATCGGTCGAAGCGTTGTGATAAAAACACCCAAGATAAGAACAGTAGTCCGAAATACCAAATTCTACAAATTATCAACCCTCATTTAAAAATTCCGAAAACAATGGTCAGTATTAGAGGAGACAATCCCTGCTGGTCGCATGGTTCGAACTCCGATACGAAAATCATGTTTGACTCAGTAGCCGATGCGTGTACTGATGCTCCAACGCGCATTGTCTAAATAACAAACAAGGCAACTATGCATCAAGCATTCGAGAGAGAACTCAATAAGCGTTGCCCAGAGTAATGCTTTACGCAGAATGGCGGCTTGTTGTCACTTCAACTTAAAGCGCTATTCTGTTTAGTTACAAAAATAGCCGAGAAATGCATTCCTCTGTAGGAGCCATTCTGGCGATCGGTAATACTCTCCCTAGAAATAAAGGTAATACCTGAAAGGGAGAACCTCCTAGGATTAAGCCGAAGCGTACCATCCCAACAAAGAAGGGTCAGATGGCTTTAGTTAACCTTTAAGTAGTTGAAATGATTCAAAGGCGAACACTAGTATATTCCACTTTATTAGTAGGTATTAGCACTTGTGTAAGATAATGAAGAGTGGCAAAAATGAATCGTGGACGAGTCCATTGTGGGTGGGACGTCGAGAAAAAACATGCGACTTGATAACTGTTAAAAAAGAGAAGGTTCCGCAGTGGAAAGAGACTTGAAAGACGGCGGTTTCAAAAACACGAAGAACCGAAACGCTTGGTGATCGGAGTATCGAAGTACCGGAAGAATGGGAGTTTACTGATGTTTATGGCACCGATGAAGCTTTATTGGCTATGGGCCCGTCTTGCTGTTAGGCTTTCGTGTCCGCTGACTAAAAATGCAGCTGATAAGCAAGTTGGTACTTTGAAGGAATCCCGGGACTTGTACTTCACCAAATTGCTTGTAGAACAATTGCTTCAGTTCACTCTCGGATAGACAATGTAGAGCAAATTGCTTTCCAATCGGATGTATATACGAACGAGTCTCTAGCGGAAACCAAGTCTGTTAACTCAACAAGAAAAAGACTTTCATGAGACAAAAGTATGTGAAAAGGTTTTTTTTTATATGTGTGCGCGTAGCCGGCGTAAACCATCCGGTGATGGGAAATAAAGAAAACCAAAGTTTTTCCATATACGTTCTGTTCTTTGTCATTCTTGTTGGATCTTACCGGGTACCCCGAAAGAACTGGTAATGCAACACCTGATTGTTAGTAGGAGATTCTAACTACTGTTACCTTTAGTTTTTATAACGAATAAATAAACACATTTTATCAGTTAAAAGCGGGACTCCAAACCCCCGACGTACAAAAACACACACACTTTGAATTGAGCGTCTAGTCTGTTAGATATATGTAAGAAACACACACGCGCTTTTTAGTGCAAAAACTACTTGCTATATGAAAATCAAAATATTTTAAAAGTCTTTAAATTGGAGGGGGGGGGGTAATGACGTAATGAAAATTGACATAAAATGATGCCCGGACAACGTTGGGTACGAACAGCTAGTAGATTATAAAGTCTTGATTATATAAAACATCTCTGATGTTTTGTTATTGTTTTTATTTGTAAGTATATGCAGTTGTTTCCTGTCTACTTTAATGAATAGCAAAACACATAGACATTCCAAATATAATTAAAGAGAGTTGAGTTAAAAAAAAATAATTTAAAAAATCGTAATAGCGTGATGATAATTATTGAAGTTGTTTAATTCATATTTAATTTGATTTTAATATCAGTTTAAAAAGAAAAACAGCATTTAGTTTTTAATTAACTGCATAATTTCGAAAAGTAAATTAAAAAAAGTTTAATGTATTCCGTATGAGTTTATCTTTAGACTTTGGTAAGGGAAACAGAAGAACGGATATTTGTATGATGCGTACATTCAATCCGCACTTTTTTTCACTGATGCGTCACCGTTTATCAAGGCCAACAGCCACTCGAGGATAAGGGATAATCAGATGGATAGATTGTCGGTTTAATGATGGTGCTTATTTGAGAGGAGTGCAAATGATTACTGGAATGAACAATGATTGGTTACTTATGAGTACAAATATTTGTCTAGATGGGATCTGAAGATAGCCACGTTCTAGTCTTGTAAGGTGTTCAGCAGATGAGAAGTTCTTCGAAAGAAACTCTGTCCATGGAAACGATAAACGGAAGAAAAATGAAGATTCGACTTTGGAACAATTGCTAACATACTATTTATTAAGTTCCATTATCGCTTGATTTAGACAAAACATAGCTTTATATATGTATATGTCACCGCTCATCAAGGCCAACGGCCACTCGAGGATAAGGGTTAATGAGATGGATGCATTTTCGGTTTAATTATTATGAATATTTGAGAGGAGTGACAATGGTTAGTAGAATGAACAATGATTGGTTATTGAACAGATTATGACAAATATTTGTTGAGATTGAATTTGAAGACTGTCATGTCCTAGTCTGGCAATGTGTTTCACAAATGGACAGAAACTCTGTTCATGGAAAAAATAACTGGAAGAAGAATAAAGATTCAACTTTGGAACAATTGGTAACATCATTTGCATCGAGCTCGATTTGTCTTGCTTTAGACTAAAATAAGCCTTTTATAATGATGAGTCAACCGTTTATCAAGGCCAGCAACCACTCGAGGATGAAGGTTAACGGATTGATGGATTGTTGTTTTAATGATGAACATTCGATAGGGAAGTAACCAGTAAGTGGAATGAACAAAGAATCGTTATTTTTTTTTGGGGGGGGGGGCGATTTCCGTTTTTAACTGTTCATCCAATTCAATCACTTTGTTAAATATTTTGCATTTTTTGAACGAACCCGCTCATCCTATGACAATTACGGAGAAAACAACGTCAGTACACTATTACGATAGGCCAAGAACTCGTTCAGAATAAACTTTCATTGATGATTTTTAATAACTATTAATTGACTGATAATAACGAAAGTTGAACAACAATTAGTTAACACAATTAAATAAGAAAAACAGAATATTATTTTTAATGTAGACCAGTAATAAATTGTCTGGTCTATATTAAATAATATTCAGGTTTAAAAACTGCTATATATATATATATATATATATATATATATATATATATATATGTATATATATATATAATAATAATAATAATAATAATAATAATAATAATAATAATAATAATAATAATAATAATAATAATAATAATAATAATAATAATAATAATAATAATAATAATAATAATAATAATCAAGGTAAAACATCCACAGGATAGTAATCCAAAGAATTTCAACCGGGTTTATAAAACGTGCTCAATATCCAATAGAGCTTTTATATATATGATTATTTTTATTTACACAGACATGTACAAAATCTGCCACACTGGCATGTCGATGTTATCGATCAACAGCTATTTCTTTTCAAATATGACTTAAGGTTAAGTTGGGGTTTTAACCCTGCCTGATGAGATCTCAGTTTATAATAGCTGTTGATCGATAACATCGACATGCCAGTGTCACAGATTTTGTACATATCTGTGTAAATAAAAATAATCACACACACATATAAATATATATATATATATATATATATATATATATATATATATATATATATATATATATATATATCAAATAGAAGGATAAAATAAATCCGATATTAGAAAATAAAAAGGAAAAGCGGAAGATCTAAAACTCAACGTTTCGCCCATCTTTATCACAGGCGAAGGTAAACTATTTAAAAATATAATTTAATATTATAAAAAAAGCTCTATTCAAGTAAAATTGAAAGTAGAGCACTATCAGAGAGATTAAAAATAGACATTCACCTGAGGCCCCAGTGCAATACTCCGACTCTGTCGTTGAGTTCTATCGTATGTCTAGATACTTTTACTCGCCGCTTTCAGTGTAAATATCACTTAATTTCTCCGGAATCATGTGACTATCTTTTGTGGCCCCGAGGACTACGTGACCGCTTACAGATTCAACTTAAAAAATACTTGAAAAAAGTTAAATCGAAAATCAGAAACTTAAAAAGTAAAATGTTTTCAATAGCGGCGTCCATTTTGATTTTCTTAACACGAACCTCTGGTCAAATTTTTGCTTTCTTTTTGAGAAAACGAGATTGTAACTCCTGAAATGATTAAAGATTTTGTTTACCATTCCAAACCTTTAAATATTCAGCAGTAAGTCCCCCCATTTATAAAAAAGTTACACAAATATTTTTAAACAATAAAATTTTTAATTCAAAACAACTTTAAAATAAGTCGCAGTTCTACAAATACTCTAGGTAGACGCAAGATTGGTGACAATTTACTAGTAATAACGTTTAACAACAACAATAACAACAATAATAATAATAATAATAACAGTAATAATAATAATAATAAAAACAATAACAATAATAATGGTCATCATGTTAATTATAATAATAAAGATACAGGTAATGTAACTAAAATAAAAATGCTGATGAAAATGTTATTAGAGAATAAAGTAAAATAATAATAATAATAAAATAATAATAATAATAATAAAATAATAATAATAAATAATGAAAATAATAATAATAATATTAATATAATAATAATACTGATAATAATAACATAATAATAACATAATAATAATAATAATAATAATAATAATAATAATAATGATAATAATATATAATAATAATACATGAAAATGAAATTTAAAAAAAATCATAATAATAATAAATAATAAATAATAATAATAATAATAAATAATAATAATAATAATAATAATAATAATAATGATAATAACATAATAATAATATATGATAATAATACATGAAAATAATATGAAAATAATATCAAAATAATGATAATCATCATAATAATAATAATAATAATAAATAATAAATAATAATAATAATAATAATAAATAATAATAATAATAATAATAATAATTAATAATAATAATAATAATAATAAATAATAAATAATAATAATAATAAATAATAATAATAATAATAAATAATAATAATAATAACATAATAATAATATATGATAATAATACATGAAAATAATATGAAAATAATAATAATAATAATAATCATTATAATAATAATAAATAATAAATAATAAATAATAATAATAATAATAAATACTAATAATACTAAATAATTATGATAATAATAATTAATAATAAACAATAAAAAAAATAATAATAATAATAAATAACAATAATAATATTAATAATAATAAATAATAATAATAATAATAATAAATAATAATAATAATAATAATAATAAAATATAAATAATAATACTAATAAATAATAAATAATAAATAATAATAATAATAACATAATAATAATATATAATAATACATGAAAATAATATGAAAATAATAATAATAATAATAATCATAATAATAATAATGATAATCATAATAATAACAATAAATAATAAATAATAAATAATAATAATAAATACTACTAATAATAAATAATAATAATAATAATAATAATTAATAATAAATAATAATAATAATAATAACAAATAACAATAATAATATTAATAATAAATAATAATAATAATAATAATAATAATAATAATAATAATAATAATAATAAATAAATAAATAAATAATAATAAAATAGTAGTAATAATAATAAGACATATTTCTCATTCACTAACTGAGGAAAGAAAATATAAAGTGAAGTATCAAAACAGATACTACACTTTGCTCTTAGTCAAAAGCAAAATAGTCCCCGAGAGTAAGTTTTAGACAAAAAGTCGTATTTTGATGTAGAGAAAATCCAGCTCCCTAGGAAAGGGGCATTCTGTATTGGGACAAAAATTTAAATTGCCTCCGTCTAGAAAGATTTCTCCTACACTGACCGAGAACGAAAACGATAAAATGTAGTATAGGAACATATACTACACTTTGCTTCTAGCCAAACGACCAATGAGTCACATTATTGAAAATGTATGTGCATACCATCGGATTCAGTTTCAGTTTATCGCCAAATCAGATTGTATTTGACCCCCAGATGGGACCCTCAGATCTACACCCACTCCGGGTCAGAGTGAACTTGAGAGTAGGGCAAATTCAGGGGCTACAATACACAACACACACTTCCCAAATTGGTGCCTCACAACAATATGCAGTTTCATATCGTACTAGAGATATCACATAGATCGGATCCTGACAGGTATTGAAATTCTGGGCGCGAGAAGACCTGGAAGTAATACCCACCAAGGAGTATCACCAAATACCTCCAACCTCTCCTATACTCTGCATAATTGTTGTTGTGAAGTAGTCCAACAGTAAAAAGAAGAAGTCAAGTCGAGGTTGGGTTAAGATAACAAGTGTATTAACATAAAAGGTACAAAGGTAAGGAAACTGACTGGCACTCGGCTAGACAGTTACAATACTGTCCTTTTTCTCGCTGGTGATTGTCTACTCGCACTATTTATAGTCAGAACCGGTGTAGTTTCTCTTCTGTTAGAACGGCCGGTGTAACGATTATACAGAATAGGGATCTGATTTAGAACTCGGTGATATTTACTTCCTCCTCATCACCGGAAGATGCGGCACAAGTTCGGAAGTCGAGAAGGCCAGCGCGCCGTGGGAGATGCACCCTGGCTCCGCAAAAATAGCCTCAGCAGTTCAGTTGACATCCTTCGGTGAGGACACCTCAGGCAATTTATAATCACAGCACTCTAAAATAAGAGAAGGTAAAGCCTGGGAGGGTGCACTTTCTAAAACTGAACAAGACCAAACCTCATTGCAACAAAAGACGACCTGTCCGTCGGCGAAACAGTCCGTCTTAACCAGAACGTATACTCGGCTGGTACGAACAGTCGGCGAACTAGTCATTTTTTTTCTTCTTTTTATTAGAAGCATCACTACATGCCAAGGCTAAAAGCAACTCGAGGATAATGAGATCCAATGCTTGTCAGTTGAAAGATGACGAACTTTATGAGAGGATCGAGAATGATTGATGGAATGGAACGAATTTGAATAATTGTAGGAGTGGTTTATGACAGCATTCTGTTGACATGGATTTGATGTATTAATATGCAGAGAACCAGCCCCGTGGTAATGTTTTCTATAGACAGAAAGGCCTTTCGAAGAGCCTCAGTTTGTGGAAATTTCGTCTTCCGCCATTCACGGAAGAATAAAGCAGTTTTTTTTTTGCGAATTTTGGAATTGGAATTCAGACGAGCAAATTTTATGCAAATTAGGACGGAGTAGAAAGAGACTAGCAACATTAGTTCTGTGAGAAAGCGGCTGTAAAGAAAGAGAAGAGATTACCCCCCCACACACACACTAGATTGCGAAGTCGATTTTAAATTGTCTTGGACGCGAAGAGTGCTCTAGAGACGAAGCAGTATTGATTTACTCCTCTCCAGGAGTTAGGCACAAGGCCAGTTTTATATCTTACTCCCACAAGTAAGATGTGACCCAAGGTCGGATCAAGAAAGTGGGGTTTAAAAATTGCCTGGGCAGCCCCGTCGGCATTCCCTAGTAAGGGGCGCCTCAGGCAGTAAGCAATAAACTTACTCCTCCCTATAGAGGGGAGGCGAAGCCTGGGAAGGTGGACCTTGTACAGGACAGACCCATAGACAGGCGTAAATCAAGCCCCGAAGGCCAAGACAATACCAGTCTATGGAGTGCAGTATCCATCGGAACAGATACTACACTTTGATCTTAGCCAAAAGGCCAAACGACGTATCTTTTTATTTATCTACCTCCCACAAGGTAAGATGTGACACAAGGTCGGGAAAGTGGGATTAGATAAGCCAGCGCCCGAGAGGTGAGCACTCTGGCGATTTAAACATTGCCTGGGCAGCGCCGTCGGCATTCACCGGTAGGGGCGCCTCGGGCAGTAAGCAATCAACTTACAACTCCCCAAAGAGGGGAGGCGAAGCCTGGGAGGGTGGACCTCCTAGAAGTGCACAGGACAGACCCATAGACCGGCGTAAATCAATGCCCGAAGACCAAAACAATACCAGTCTATGGGGTGCAGTATCCATGGGAACAGATACTACACTTTGATCTTAGCCAAAAGGCGTTATTTAACACCCACCCACAATGGGAGTATGTGACACAAGGTCGGAAAGTGGGATTTGAAAAGCCAGCGCCCGAGAAGGTGAGCGCTCTGGCCATTAAAAATTGCCTGGGCAGCCCCGTCGGCATTCCCCGGTAGGGGCGCCTCAGACAGTAAGCAATTAACTTACTCCTCCCCAAAGAGGGGAGGTAAAGCCTGGGAGGGTGGACCTCCTAGAACTGCACAGGACAGACCCATAGACCGGCGTAAATCAAGACCCGAAGGCCAAAACAATACCGATCTATGAAGTGCAGTATCCATCGGAACAGATACTACACTTTGATCTTAGCCAAAAGGCCAAACGACGTATCTGACTCTTATATATGTTGAGGATTGATTCAGGAGCCAGATGGGGCTGAATGACTGCTAGCACAGCCGCCATAACTGATCCCCTTCTCCATGAGGGTATCCATTAGGTTTGTAACGCACTTCCGGAAAACGGCGTGTACTTTTTCTAGTGGAAACATATCAGACGCACACACGCACGCACAAAACAGAATGTGTTAACATTAGTCACGGTCTCATGACTTCTATGTACACAGCTGACGTGTAGAAGGAGTTCGGGTCGCTTGTTTTTATTTGCTTATTTATTTTTTATTTCGAATGCCGTGTGTGCATCATTTTCTTTGTTGTTTGGCCATTTTTTTGTCTTCAAAAAGAAACTGATGACCGAACAGGTGGAGCCTTTTCAGAGATTTACCTGATCAATTGCATACCTGCTGGCGCACCTCACCTAATTGTTTAGTAAGTTACACCTCGACTGCCTCTGTCTTGCTACTTTCCGCCTATCCCTCTCCCCCTTCCGCCCTGTTCTCTCTCCCTCGGCCCGGTTTCGGAATTTATATCTGAACGACTGAGTGTGAGAAGTTGATTTTCATGTTATATAATTATATATATATTTCAGAGTAAACGTTTTTTTAATCAATGAAACGTTGAGACATTAACGTTTTTTTTTCTCTCTCAATCGTTTTCTCCAACTTAAACAATTTTCCCCTCATATCTCATTCAATTTTCTTAGTTTTTAATTCATCATTCTGACGTTTCATCTTAGAGGGTTAGACGATAAGGCCTTAAGGAAAATTTTAACAATTTTCTTTTTTTTTTTTCACTCGCCCGTTGCATTGATATAAAAAAAAATGTTTCCTCTGAAATTTATCCTACGATTTTTTTGTACGTGAAATGTACTTACACACTTACACACACACACACACACACACACACACACACACACACACACACACACACACACACATACACACACACATATTTATATATATATATATATATATATATATATATATATATATATTTAAAAGTAAACGTGCGTGTGTTCGACTCGCTCCAATAATCACCTAAGCACAATATTTTTTATGAGCAAAGAGAGAGGCTTAATCTTATTAATGC
>OY744534.1:81007162-81022162 GCA_963556195.1 Sepiola atlantica | reverse complement strand
TTGTTTTGTTGTATTTCTATTCATATTCAATTTCTATTTAAATTGTCTGTCACTTTTATATAACTTTGTGAAATTGTAAACTTATTCTAACAGGCATAATCTTATTTCGAGACCTGAAGATCGTGAGCTCCTAAAAACTGGTCTCGTGAAACAAAATCAATTTTGTAGTCAAAATGAAATAAATTATCATTTATATTTATATTTCCGCTCTATATTTTTATTGAGCACTCTCATAAACCCGGTTCAATTCCCCTGGATGTATACCCTGTGGATTTATACCATACTCGGATTATATATATATATATATATATATATATATATATATATATATATATATATATATATAATAATGGTAATAATCCAGGTGAAAAATATCCACAGGGTGGTAATCCAGAGAATTTTAACCGGGTTTATAAAAAGTGCTCAATATCAAAATAGAGCTTTATATATGATAATTTTATTTACACAGACATGTACAAAATCTGCGACACTGGCATGTCGATGTTATCGATCAACAGTTACTATAAACTGAGATCTCATCAGGCAGAGTTAGAATCCGATCTTAACCTCAGATCATATTTGGAGAGAATGAAGTGGAGGGGTAGAGAAAGAGAAGAAGAAGGAAAGAAATTTAACATTTCAAAAATTAAAACCGTTAAAAAATTAAAATTAAAATTAAAAATTAAAAATTAAAAATTAAAAAATTAAAAAATTAAAAAATTTAAAAATCTAAGATCTAGAATCTGAAACAGACAGGGCAAATAAATAAATAAATAAATAAATAAAAATATGGGGTGGAAAGAGGAACAAATAATGATGAGGGGAGAGACACATAGAGGAAAAAAAGAAAAAGAAAAAGAAGGAGAGAGAGAGAGGGCGTCTGTTGATTTAGATCGGGAGGGAAGGAGGGGGCTGGTAGACATGCACGAATTAGGTGTCAAAAAACCGTCGAGTTTATAAATGTATTTTTCCAAGTGAACTGTAGTATGCGTGCGTGCAAACTGGGCTGATTGTTATAGTAGTGGGGCGGTGATAAAATGTGTCGCGATTCTGGGTTTATATTGTCTTTATAATTTGTCTGGAGTTAATTTGAATAAATAAGTATATTCGTTAAATGTAACAGGAATAGTAGTAGTAGTAGTAATAATAATAATAATAATAATAATAATAATAATAATAATAATAATAATAATAATAATAATAATAGATACCCCTAATAATTGAGGTGAAATAATGAAAATAATAATAAATGAAGTATAATAAAAATACTAAAAAATACCAAAAAATATTAAAAAAATATATAACTAAAAGAATAACTAGAAAATGTTGGCGTTATTAATTATTAATAATAATAATAATAATAATAATAATAATAATAATAATAATAATAATAATAATAATAATAATAATGGTAATAATAATAATAATAAAAATAATAATAGTGGTCAATAATATTTTAGAGTTTATAAAAATAATAGTTTAGGAAAGAAATAGAATAATTAAGGAATATTAGGAATCCTAGGGGGTAGTGATTATCATAATAATATTAAATAATGATAAGATAATGTTTGCCGATATTATGATATGGGTTAATGGTTGCAATAATGCTGATCATATAAAAATAGTGGTTTAACAGACAACAGTAATCAGAGTGGTAATCCCAGTAATCTTAACAATAGTAATGATGATAGTGAAAAATTATAGAAGTAGTCATAATGGTGGCAATAACAGTAGTAGTAGTAATAATAATAATAATAATAATAATAATAATAATAATAATAATAATAATAATAATAATAATAATAATAATAATAGATACCCCTAATAATTGAGGTGAAATAATGAAAATAATAATAAATGAAGTATAATAAAAAATACTAAAAAATATTAAAAAATATGATCTGAGGTTAAGATCGGATTCTAACTCTGCCTGATGAGATCTCAGTTTATAGTAACTGTTGATCGATAACATCGACATGCCAGTGTCGCAGATTTTGTACATGTCTGTGTAAATAAAATTATCATATATATATATATATATATATATATATATATATATATATATTATTATA
Organism: Sepiola atlantica; assembly: GCA_963556195.1. Classification (NCBI taxonomy): domain Eukaryota; kingdom Metazoa; phylum Mollusca; class Cephalopoda; order Sepiida; family Sepiolidae; genus Sepiola; species Sepiola atlantica. The sequence continues at coordinate 81,020,090 of OY744534.1, read as the reverse complement.
GCCCCCTTTACTAAGGTCAGGAACTGAGAGAGTTTAATAACAAGCAGTACCACTAGCCTCATTGCAAGATCCAACACGGGTTGTTGTTAATTACTATTCGCTGCTCGTTGTAAATACCCGCCCACTTTGTATTTACAAAGTTAAATTCTTCCTAACTTCCTAACTTCCAAGCTACTTTACGGTGGCCGACGGGTAAGACTCTTGACTGCGAATCAGTGGCGATTTATGATCCATACTAGGATTATATATATATATATATATATATATATATATATATATATATATATATATATATATATATTGGGTTCGTATCTTTTAAAATTTCATTACACACTGTTTTTCAAATGGAGACGAAGAATGAGCGTTTAACAACGTCAATAATAGTTATTTAATGTTTACCAAAAATACGTTTTTTTGATAAAGAACGTAAGACGTTCGAAATATTTAAATTATAATAACACCTACGATTTATCTGCGTTTATATTTTTATAAGGATACTTTTTATTTGTCAAATGTGATGAAATACATCAGTTTTAGTCGAGACACACACATATATACATACAATTTCCCCCCCTCTCTCTATATATATATATTGCTCTATTTACTCTTCACTATATTGCCTTTCGTTATAAATCGTACACTCTCCCCCTCTCTCTATATATATATTAAATATGTTGTCGCTCTCCCCCGCCTCGATTTACATCTTAAATAGCCCATTTACCCCTCTCTCTAAATATGTATTAAATATGTTGTCGCTCTCTCTATATGTATATTGTATTGGTGAGTGTGAATTTCTCTTTTTTCATTTTCAAAACTGTGATCACCTCGCTTGGATGCTTGACAAGAAATAAATTATTGCACCGGTGATTATGTGATTCGTGTTATTTTATTTTGATATATATATATATATATATATATATATATATATATATATATATATATATATATATATATATATATATATATACTTTGAAAAGTCACACAATTTGAAGCGCTGGGTGGGTGGCAATAATAACGAAGATATTTTTTTAATAAAATATTTAGAAAACCTTGCACAACGCAGATTATTTGTTTTTAAAAATAAATTATTTATTCATCTTAAAAACATTTTTTTTATGAACTTGAGTACTTTCGGTAAATCTACCATCTTCAGAAGAATATTTCTTCTTTTTCTTTTTTTTCTTTTTTCCTCTTGGTTGAGACATTCTCGGATTTTCAACTTGGCCACGTTGGTCAAGTAAATTAATACCAATTAGCTCGATGCAAATGACGTTACCAATTGTTCCAAAGCTGAATCTTTTTTCTTCTTCTTCCAGTTATCTTTTCCATGAACAGAGTTTCTGTCCATTTGTGAAACACATTGCCAGACTAGGACATGACTGTCTTCAAATTCAATCTCAACAAATATTTGTCATAATCTGTTCAATAACCAATCATTGTTCATTCTACTAACCATTGTCATTCCTCTCAAATATTCATAATAATTAAACCGAAAATGCATCCATAAAATTAACCCTTATCCTCGAGTGGCCGTTAGCCTTGATAAGCGGTGGCATATACGTATATAAAGCTATTTTTTGTCTAAATCAAGCGATAATGGAACTTAATAAATAGTATGTTAGCAATTGTTCCCAAGTCGAATCTTCATTTTTCTTCCGTTTATCGTTTCCATGGACAGAGTTTCTTTCGAAGAACCTCTCACCTGTGGAACACCTTACAAGACTAGAACGTGGCTATCTTCAGATCCCATCTGAACAAATATTTGTACTCATAAGTAACCAATCATTGTTCATTCCAGTCAAAGTATCCTTACACGCCGACCACGTGACACACAGCCATATCAACACTTTTCTATCTTCGTCATAACACCTAGACGGATTTTCAACTTGGCCACGAGAATGTCTCAACCAAGAGGAAAAAAGAAAAAAAAGAAAAAGAAACAAATTCTTCTGAAGATGGTAGATTTACCGAAAGTACTCAAGTTCATAAAAAAAATGTTTTTAAGATGAATAAATAATTTATTTTTAAAAACAAATAATCTGCGTTGTGCAAGGTTTTCTAAATATTTTATAAAAAAAAATCTTCGTTATTATATATATATATATATATATATATATATATATATATATATATATATATATATATATATAAGGTGAAATATAGATACATTAGTATGTATGTAGACAGGTTATGGCTTTGTGTGTTCATTTTAAGTGGACTGAATCATACTAGCCAAGGTTCCTAAAACTGATTTCAGCGAAGCAACAAAAGATAAAAGTGAAAAACAAGAGATACAAAGTAAATCGGATCATAAATGCGAGTCAGGCCAAACATTAATAAAAAAAGAAAAGAAAGAAAGAACAGAATAAGAAAATATAAACATAGAAATGAATTGAGTAAAAAACGAGTAAAAACGTAATTTGATACTAAGCTTGACCGTCGAATTCTAAACAAATCGCAGTCTAGAAAAAATATACTTAAGAAAGATTTCCAATATCACTTCAATTCCTCGCAGAGTACAAGCGAAACATGTATGCACATATGTAACCAATGTTTGCATGAATAGAAAGTTACACTTAATAAGTTTGATTAATTTCTCCTTTAATCATAATTATTATTAATGCTCTATCCAATATATTGAGCTTTTTCTTTATCTTGATAGTTCCATAATTAAAGATATTAGATGTTATTTATCTCTTTGAAGTATCATTTTAATCTCTCCCCCTCTCTCTGTATATATATATATATATATATATATATATATAATACATATTTGTTATTGTTTATTATCTATGAATGTATACGTTTCGTCCTTTAACCAGGACTCATCAGCATAGAGATATGACTATTCACTACCGGTCATGCGATTCGAAACCCCGGACTACAAGTATTTTTCAACTCGAATCCGACGTCTTTAACCACTCGGCCAATTTTAAATAGCGAATAAACGATGATAATAGTAACACTTTATCGGCGGGCTTAACGTAGACACAGAGTTTCCCCTTCCCTCCTCTGTCCCCAGCCCCTCAAAATCCATGCCACACCTCATCACGACAAATTCACTAACACTCTCACCCCCCCCCCCCCTTTTTCACTGCTGCCTTAATGTACCCACTCAAAGCTTTCCATATTCATTTCACTCTTTGCTACTGACTGACTTCTCGCCGTCCAGCGCTCTTAGTAGCCACGGCTACTACTTTTCCTTTTCAACCCATTATATCAACCCAATATTTCGATGTACTTGCATGACATTTTTCTTAAAATTATCCTTCTGAGGAAGTCTTACAATAAAGTCGAACTGTGTAATTCGTTTGATGAATGTTAACATATCAACTTTTATTAATGTATTTAGTAAATGTTAGTATCTGTTTCATTTGTTAGATTTTTTACATTTTTCTTGTATATTCTTTTACAAATGATTTTATAACTATTACATTAGATTCTTTCCACGAATTCTTGTATATATTATATTGCTGTCAGTTGGTGTCTTTTACGGCATATCAAACCTTTACTTAATTCTTTCATTTTTGTGAAAAGCCTTTATGTCTCTTAGTCGTAAATCTGTTTGAACAGTTAGATGATGAAATTCATGTCGAGAACAGATTACATTTCGCCCATAGAGAGGCCATGACAGGTTGTAACAATTTTGATCAGAGTGGAACTTGGAGCAATGGTAACGAGGGAGTAACACGATTCTCTCGAAAGATCCCACATTTGGGACTTACCAATGAGTTCAGTTTCATGTCGTACTCACAAGAGTATTATTTGAAGAATCGTAAACTTTATTTTATTAGTATAGTTTTATGATTATTTTTTTTTTATTTACTATTTTACTTGCTATATAAGTAGAAGTCTATAACCAGTTCTAGTGTTTCTGTTCTTTTTTAAAAAACGAGTTTTTTTTTTTAAAAAACGAGTTTTTTTTCTTAAAGTTCTGATATCGGATTTCAGACTTCAATCTCAAAAGCGGAGAAGGGGTCTTTCTTTACTAGTGCAATTTTATTTTTTATCCCACACAGAGTGCCACTTTTAGGAGTTGGATATTCTGCCCCTTCCCCTACATTAAAAATGCCCTTGTGTCTAAGTTTGCCCCCGTGAAGAGGTAACTAAATGGAGACTACTGAAAGTCTAATGAATGTATAATAAATAAATAAATCAAGAAACGCCAACTAAGTTTGCTAGACGTTAGCTGACACGAGGCTGTGCCGTTTTCTTTTTTGGGCTTTTCCAACAGATTAATCGTTTTTTTATATTCATTTACTGCCAAAAAAACACAATACCTTTTGTAAGCGATTAATTGTACACGATTAGTTGAACACGTGTTTCTATTTTACTCCTAGCTGTCTATAGTGGCTGCATGTTTTGTTTCGGGGGTGAAATATGTTAAAAAAAAAAACATTAAAAAAAAATCTAATTGTATTTATCTTCCTCCTACAAGGTAAGATGTGGCACAAGGTCGGGAAAGTGGGATTTGACAAACCAGCGCTCGAAAATTTGAGCGCTCTGGTCATTTAAAAATTGCCTAGGCAGCTCCGTCGGCATTCCCCGGTAGGTGCGCCTCAGGCGATTAGCAATAAACTAACCCCTTCTAAAAGGGCGAGAAGGCAAACCTGAGAGGGTGCACCTCCTAGAACTGCACAGGACGGATAACCGATAGACCGGCGTAAATCAAGACCCGAAGGCCCAGACAAAATCTAATAATGACAGGCATTGATATGAAAATAATATCCTATATATCTACAAAAGCACCGTTGGATGCATGGAGCATTGTTGTTGAATCATTTGGAATGTTGCAACAATCACTGACCTCTCCCTGCTGGACATGGGCAAAAAAGAATTTCTAACCTAATAGGTTCCGCACTGTTTGTCAAACTTCATTCCCTGTCGCATCGCCGCAGTATTGCATCACTGTGCTTATTTTACAAGTATTTAACTTATTGCATTTGAACCCCCTAAAAATACATCCACCCACCCGACTAGCAGCAAAATCCCAACTTTTCGCTCTATATGTGCCTACATAGCTGAAGATTTTCTATTCTGATAGCTTCGTTTTTCGGCCCGCTTGCCTCTGTGTTATGTTTTTATTCCGTTTAATTTAAGTGTTACTTTTTTTTCTCCTGGCCTCCCAGAACTTTCAGTTTTGAGGATGTCGATTTCTAGCAAATTCAGCATTTTACAACTTGTGGTATTCGGGAGTCTTTTAAAACAAGGCTTGGTCAACTCATTAAAATTTTGTCTGAAATTATATAATGAAAATTATTATGAAAAATCTGTGACTCAGTAGACTTTATCGCATTATTTTCTTTCCCTCTAACCTTGGACTGACCTTGACCCCAGGCCGGAAATAGAAGACTTACATCAAATCCGTTGCCAAAGTCTCTGGAAAACTGGTTGGATTCGGGTTCAATCCTCCGTCGAGTTATATAAAAAATCTAAATATAGTAATTGTTTCCTTCCTTGCTAAACACACAGCATTATAAGGTGACGTTCAAGGGTAAGTGGAGTAATCAACGGAAAATACCGACGCCTATGGATTGTTATTGAGTTCGCCAAACATTTATGGTTCTTTTCTAATATTGTTTGTTTACACGCACGCGCACATTATATATATATATATAATAAGAGTTTTTAAAAAGGTAATGCGAAGATCCGGGTTGCTGGAAGCTGTGAAGAACAAAAACAGAACAAAACCGAAATAAGTCGGATATAGATCGAAAGGTTTGTTTATTTTTCTAGACAGCAAGGGTGTTAGTTTGTAATGTCCGGATTGTCAAGAATCAATTTGATATTTCGAGAGATTTTTTTTTTTTTCTTCTTCCTCTCCTTGTCAAAAATAAATAAAAGAAAAATCCCGGGTACCGAGAAAATGCCAGGAGCGCTGGGGGGTTAAACCGGAAGTGTTCAGAGTAAAGTTTTCAGAGGAAAACTAAATAGATTCATTTTATTTATTTATTTATTTATTTATTTTTTTTAAATATATATATATATATATACACCCATATATATATGTAATTGTCTGTTGTTTCTATTTATTTAATTTTTATTTTTATTTATATGTTTATTATTATTGTTATTTGTTTTTTTTTGTTTTTTTGTTTTGTTTTTTTTTGTTTTTTTTTTCCGTATATAAAACGTAGTTATTACTTATAGTATATATGTTTGTCAACAGGCTGATTCCGGCATTAGATTTTAAATGTGTGTTGATAGCTAATTATTTGTTGTCGGTGCAGTATATTAAAATTTAGTTATGTCTGGTTAAGTTTAATCCTTATTTATTGGTTTTAATTTATCTCTTAAATGCCTATTGTTTTAGTTATGGAAAGTTTGCTGGTTAAGGGGAGACAAATCTCTTATTTTTGGTATTCTGTTATTCTGTTAATTGGCTTTGTATGTTGAATTTATTTAACTAAAGTAATGGTCAATTCTTAGTATAACGGATATGATTTGTGCAAATAGTGTTTATTATGGGGGGGGGGGGTTATTATCTGGGGATGGGTTCGGGGGGGGGGGGGGGTAGGTTATATGATGAAGGTAGAATTTAATTCATGTCTTTGATTCAAAAATGGGCTAAGTTTGGAAATGAGAATAGCTTCCATCAGTCTTAGGTCGCCTAGGTTCCTGGTCGAGGCTAAAATGGAAACTTTTATGTCTTGTTGTGTAGTATTGCATGAGGAAGTATGTTTGAAGAAGGAAGATATATTTGTATTCATGTGTTCTTTTATACGTTGGTGTAATTGTCTTGTAGTATATCCAATATAGGAGTGGTTACAAATAGTGCATGATATATTGTATACACAGTTAGTGCGGTGGCATAGTCCAGTGGTAGGAATGGGACAATTGGCTAGGGAGCATGGTTCTTGGGTGCGTGTAGTGCGTTTTTTGGAAAGGTGTTGGCGTAAGGTGGTGCCGGTGTGGGTGAGTTGAATGTCTAGTTTTTCTTTATGTATTGCACTGCGGATGGCATTAGTGATTCTGTCGTTAAAGAAAGGTAGTTTTAGGAAGCATGTGTTGGAGAGTCTGTTGTGTCTGCGTGGTCTGGTCTTGCTGAGGTGGGTTATTGTGGAAGTGGGGTAGCCGTTGGTGATTAGGGTTTGATGGAAGTCTTTGGTGTGTTTAATTTTATTGGCAGTAGATGAGCATTTATTTTGTATGCGGGTAATTTCATTACGGACATAGTCTAGTTTGGCTTTAAGGGGCAGGGCAGATTTAAAATGAACAAATAGGTTTTTACAGGCAGGTTTTCTGTAGAAGTTGGTCTGTATAGAACCGTCTTCTGTGATTTTGAGGTTGAAATCGAGGAGAGATAGTGAGCCGGAGTCGCTAGGGTGTTCAATAGTAAATTTTATATGGGGGTCGGTGTTGTTGAAAGTGTCGAAAATGCTGATAGCTTCTTCACGAGATGAGGTGAGGACAAGAATGTCATCTATGTATCTAGTGAAGAAGATATGTGAGTGGCAGGTGTTGAGGGCTTGTTGCTCGAGTCTGTCCATGTAGGATATGGCTAAGAGGCCAGACAGGCTAGAACCCATGGGAAGACCAGTAATCTGTTTAAATATGTGGTGTTGGAAGGTAAAATATGTATTGTTAATGATAATGTCTAGGAGTTGGTGTATGTCTTCAGGTGTTAACCCGAAGAGTTCTAAGTTATCGGAGGAAGAGATGTGGTCGGAGATGAGGTCAATGGCTGGGTGTGCGGGTATTGATGTGTATAGGGAAACAACATCGAGGCTAAATGTGTATTTGTTAGAGCTTAGCTGTTGTTGTTGGAGTAGGTTTAGTCTGCTAATGACTTGGTCAGAGCTGCTGACATGTGCAGGGAAGGTAGGGAGTAGTGGTTTCAGGAGTCTAGAAAGTAGCCAGGAGATTTTATATAATGGTCCTTCGACGCTGGAGACGATGGGCCTAATTTGAGTGTGATTGCTGGTCTTATGGGTTTTGATAAGGTGGTAGAAGGTAGGGAGCTTGCTATTTTTAGTAGTGAAATTAATTTTGTATTTCTTAGGGAGGTTGCGTTTGGCGCAGATTTTAGACCAGGTATGGTTTATAGTATTTTGGATCTTAATGGCTGATATGTTAGGGGCAGGAGTGTATAATGTGTTATTGTCTAGGTGTTTTAGTGCAAGGGTGTTATAAGAGTCTTGCGAGACGACGCAGAATTCTTTGCCTTTATCGGAGGGTAGGTAGATTAAGTCTTTATCTTTTAGTGTTTTAAGTGTAAGGCGTTGGGATCTGGTGATGTTAGGGGTGATGTGGTGTTGTTCTTGTTGCAGTATGGTAAAGATTCTTTGTTTTAATCTGGTGAGTTTGTGGTCGAGTAGGTGGTTGCTGGGTGGAGGGTGTAGAGGATGGTCTAGTTGGTAAACCGGGAAAGATTCGTTAGGGTTGTTCGTGTTATTGGGGTGGTCAGGGGTATTGGAATTGAATGCCGAGAGCCATTTCAGGTGGTAGGCTGTTCTACAGAATTGGGTTTCTATATTGAATTTTGCATGGTCGTTCAGTTTTTGGGTAGTAATGAATTTGGGGCCAAGGCTGAGTAGATTTGTTTCATCTGTAGAAAGGGAGTTGGTGAGGTCAGTAACTAGGGGGTGGGTAGCTTGAGGAATGTTAAGGTCATGTGTGTGGTCGATATTTGTTCCACTAGGTGTTTGATGTTGAGGGTATTTTAATGAAAGCCAGGTGAATTTCCGTTGGCGTCTATTCTTCTCTAGGTTGAAGCATTGGAGATAGGCGTGGTCGACAGATGTGGATATGGTCTGTGCTGATTGGTCAGTTGATTCGGGGTCAGACGATTTCATCTCTGTGATGTTGCGGATGATTTTGTGTAGCTCGCAATGTAGGAATTTTATGATGTTCCTGATACAGTAGGTGTATAGGAACTTACGGGTTGGATAGAGTCTGGGGAGTTGGAGGCAAGCAGGTAAGTGGATATTCCGTATGGTGTTGGGTATGACATTATGTTTAAGGCATCTCTTAAGGAAAGTGATGCCACCGCACTAACTGTGTATACAATATATCATGCACTATTTGTAACCACTCCTATATTGGATATACTACAAGACAATTACACCAACGTATAAAAGAACACATGAATACAAATATATCTTCCTTCTTCAAACATACTTCCTCATGCAATACTACACAACAAGACATAAAAGTTTCCATTTTAGCCTCGACCAGGAACCTAGGCGACCTAAGACTGATGGAAGCTATTCTCATTTCCAAACTTAGCCCATTTTTGAATCAAAGACATGAATTAAATTCTACCTTCATCATATAACCTACCCCCCCCCCCCGAACCCATCCCCAGATAATAACCCCCCCCATAATAAACACTATTTGCACAAATCATATCCGTTATACTAAGAATTGACCATTACTTTAGTTAAATAAATTCAACATACAAAGCCAATTAACAGAATAACAGAATACCAAAAATAAGAGATTTGTCTCCCCTTAACCAGCAAACTTTCCATAACTAAAACAATAGGCATTTAAGAGATAAATTAAAACCAATAAATAAGGATTAAACTTAACCAGACATAACTAAATTTTAATATACTGCACCGACAACAAATAATTAGCTATCAACACACATTTAAAATCTAATGCCGGAATCAGCCTGTTGACAAACATATATACTATAAGTAATAACTACGTTTTATATACGGAAAAAAAAAACAAAAAAAAACAAAAAAAAAACAAAAAAAAAAACAAATAACAATAATAATAAACATATAAATAAAAATAAAAATTAAATAAATAGAAACAACAGACAATTACATATATATATGGGTGTATATATATATATATATATTTAAAAAAAAATAAATAAATAAATAAATAAATAAAATGAATCTATTTAGTTTTCCTCTGAATACTTTACTCTGAACACTTCCGGTTTAACCCCCCAGCGCTCCTGGCATTTTCTCGGTACCCGGGATTTTTCTTTTATTTATTTTTGACAAGGAGAGGAAGAAGAAAAAAAAAAAAAATCTCTCGAAATATCAAATTGATTCTTGACAATCCGGACATTACAAACTAACACCCTTGCTGTCTAGAAAAATAAACAAACCTTTCGATCTATATCCGACTTATTTCGGTTTTGTTCTGTTTTTGTTCTTCACAGCTTCCAGCAACCCGGATCTTCGCATTGCCTTAAACCTTTTTAAAAACTCTTATTATTACTCCCAGCAATGCTTACAGCAAACTACCAATTTCTATTAATATATATATATATATATATATATATATATATATATATATATATATATATTGTAACAGCAGGCACTGGAAGCAAAAATCTCGGACACGAATTTTACGGGTAGAAATATATTTATTGACGCACACGTGGCAACGCTGACTTGACTTCTTTCACCTTTGTAAAACTACAAACACATAAACAAACAAGTCTTACACACATGCTCCAAGACAAAACAAAGCAAATCAGAAAGTGGTACAAATTCAAGATAATTTAGGAGAAATTCTGCATCGCTTACCTCTATTTTCGCCCAGCTAAAATTCCCTCAGAACCAACGTCTATAAACAAGCGGGTTGAACGTCCGCGTCCCATGCTGACCGATTTGAAAAGACCGCCTTGAGCAATCAGCCGGTGTAAAGGCAGGAAGCTACCCCGCGCGCATGTCTTCCGGAAGAAACCGGTGCCAAAATAAAATGTCTCCTTCATGAATTTTGACGGACCAACATGTGAAAACTCTTACATATATATATAACTGTGACGTGTACATCAGCATTGCTTCCAACATAAACTTCATCAGATGATGATTTTGGGTTCAAGCCTGATTTCTGGGCTGAAGAATCATTTCCACTTGCCCAAACGCCCCAACAGCATCTCATGATATTACCAGACTTTGTTAAATTGTGGTCAATCTGTGGGATTCCATATCCACGCTGATGCAGAATGAGCCTCGCCTTGTATTTTGATTTATGTATTTCATTTTGTTTCATGAGGAAAGCCCAAGATTATTCAGGAATGCGAAGGTTGAGTTGGCAATCAAATCTCGGCATCCGACTTCGATAGGAAATACAATGTTTTTCCAGCTATTTATGGCACATTGTTCCCGTAGATCTTCATATGTTTCGAACTTGGTCAGAGTTTTCATCAAATGGAACCGTTAATTCAATGACAAAAACTTTCTTCAAAGTAACGGATCAAATGACGATATCCGGACGCTGATCCGTTAACGTTATTTCAGTTGGAAATACGAGCCGGCGTTTTAAGTCGAATCAAATGTGCCAGTTCGTACAGCCATCAAACAATGAGGATCTCCATCAATTCTTACACAAAAAACTTTGAACTATTTCCTCATTTAACAAAATGAATCGTTCTATTGGTGACACTGAGAGATTTATTAGCAGTCGTTCAACACATTTTTCAATGGAGCGTAATCCATCCTTCAGTACGTGGATTTGATCCTGCCAACGATGTCGATCAGTCAAAGGTAAAGAGTTAGGTATGTGTATACGTTTATATATTTGTGTGTACAGGATTAACTCCTAAACTAATTGTCAGATCTTTATACATTTTTGAACACAGCTGATAGGCGTAAGGTGTCGTAATATGGGCTATATTTACTTAAGTTTAGTTTGATGCGAAGAGGGTAAAAAGGAGGTGGAAGCCCTTCATAAAAATTCAGATAACTCCGATTTTTGTAAAAATTTAAAAATAAGTACTACATATACATTAACAAATATTCACTAAATTTCGGATTTCTTAGAGAGTTTCAAAGGAATTTTAGGGGCATAATATGAACACAACCTTCGATTTGAAAATTCAAATATTTCAGATTTGCATTAAATTTGATCCATTGTCATCAACATCAATTAAGTAATATTCCTTAAATTACAATAACTTCTGAAGATCTCTTAAGCTTAAGCCTTAAATTTGTAACCGTTTCTACAAGCAAAACACCAATGGATTTGGATCTAATTTTGAATGATTATTCTAGACATAAGGTAAAGTTTCCTTATATCTTGATTTTAATCTTGTTGAGGGGGACATAAGGTTCTGTAAAACAGTTATGTTCAGGAAATTATTTTTATTATTTTTAACCCAACAAACGTATGAGCAGTAGTCCGAAGAGAAAAGAAAATAGATTTTTTAAAAAGCAACGGTTAAACACTTCCATATCATTGAAGTGTTTAACCGTTTTTACTGCCTTGTCGCACGCTTGAATTTGAAATTCAATTTTCATAGTCAAACGCGCAAATTGAACGTTCGCATTTTACGTATGACCTTCTTGTTGTCTTCTGTCCTTAATTTTTTCTCTCGTATTTGCATTGCCACTTTTTTTATCAACGTCTTCTCTGACAATAAATTTGCATGGAATCACATTTCGAGTTTTGTTATTCTACTGTACGCTCCATTTCAGGCATGTCAGTCGCCTGTCATAGACCGACGCGATATCTTCCCTTTCTCGACTTTTTTTTCTTGTGATGCGACGTCATTCTAATCATAAGGCCAGGGTTTGTGTAATAGCTCAACACTTCTTTTTAAAACAGGTTATTTCTTTGGCCGAATGTATCTCTGTCAAATCCCTTTTTTATGAATACATCGGAACTTATCGAAAAAAAATACCATCTGCCGTTATGTTTTTAAAATAGAAAAAATATATTTTAATATTTTTAAAATATTTATGCTGTATTTCTTCGCAAGTATTTAACTCATAGTTCATTATATATATATATATATATATATATATATATATATATATATATATATATATATATATATATATATATATATATATATATATATATATATAAATGAAATATGTAACTAAAAGTATACTTTTAGAGGATATGAGCTATAGTAAAATAGTTTAAGCTCAATATACGAGATAGAGCAATTATAAACAAAATGAAAGGAAAAAGATAAATATGTACGAATGACAAATTTGTTAAATGCAAG
>OY744534.1:80974662-80999662 GCA_963556195.1 Sepiola atlantica | reverse complement strand
AGATTTTGACAAAAATTGGAATAAGGATTCTAGACATAAGGTTCAATATCATTTTATCATGATTTTAATTATTGTAACGAGGCCAAAATAGTGCTAAACTTTTCTGTTTAAAGGATTAATGTTACCCGTGTTTGGACGGTATTCTTCAAGTATTTGATTTACCTCCTCTCCAGCAAGTTAGACACAAGGTCAGGTGTGGATTTTGATGTAAGTGTTTCTGTAGAACGAACAGAATTCGAACCCGGCATTCTTGATGCATATATATATATATATATATATATATATATATATATATATATTTCAAGACACTGTAAGCACATAACTTTTTACTCTTTGTGAATTTTTCTGATGATTTTGTAATGTTGCAGAGACAATATTGACATAAAAATGTTGTTTGTCACAAGACAAATGAAACGGACCGTAAAAATATATCTGACAGAAATGCAATGTTTTATGAATATGTGAAAAATAAAAACAAAAACGATGGAATAAAAACATAGTTATTGGAATATAATATGAACCTGACATGTATATATATATATATATATATATATATATATATATATATATATATGTATATATATACACATACATAGATATACATATATATATAAGTATATATATAGTACACCTATTTACATATATATAAGTATGTATATAGTATATATATTTATATATATATATATAAGTATATATAGTATATATATTTATATATATATAAGTATATATATATTAAATATATATATATATATATTTATATATATATATTTATATATATACATATATATAAGTATATATATAAATATATATATACTATATATACACTTATATATATATATATATACATATATATATATATATATATATATATATATATATATATATATATATATATATGTTAGATAATGGCTTGGAGGCATCTATTCGAGACGGGTTTGACTTACGCGGTTGTAGCAGAGTCATCCCGTGCAGTTCGGTTCGATGTGTTCTCACAGATGCGCAGTAACATTGACGTAACCTAAAGGTTACGAGAGGTCAATAAGTTGACATCACATCTGCGTGTTGATCACAAGATTTGGTAGCGAGAGTTCCGCGTGGGAGAATTAAATCGATGATAGAAAACAACTAAGCAGTGCGACACAATGGTTGCAAGCGAGAAAAGGCAGTACGAATATTAGCGACATCAGCGACTGAAACGCGCGCACGAGTAGTCAGTATAGGGCGATGGCGATGATGAAGACAACATAGCAGTGCGACACAATGGTTGCAGGCGAGCAAAAGGTAGTACGAATATTAGCGACCACAGCGACTGAAAAGCGTGCACGAGTAGTCAGTATAGGGCGACGGCGATCGAGAATCGGATCTGAGTAAATACGACATATCGCCCCTTTGAATCAACAGCGAAGTTCTACGAGAAGCAAAAGACTTTGGTGAGGCCAATAACGACACAATGTAACATATATATATATATATATATATATATATATATATATATATATATATATATATTTATATATATATATATATTTATATATATATATATATATATATTTATATATATTTATATATATATATAAGTATATATATTTATATATATATATAAGTATATATATAGTATATATATATATGTATATATAGTATATATATAGTATATATATATAAGTATATATATAGTATATATATTTTTATATATAATTATATATATAGTATATATATATTTATATATATATAATATATATATAGTATATATATAAGTATATATATATATTTATATATATTTATATATATAAGTATATATATAGTATATATATATATATTTATATATATATAAGTATATATATAGTATATATATTAATATATATATAAGTATATATAGTATATATATTTATATATATAGTATATATATATAGTATATATATTTATATATATATATATATAAGTATATATATATATATATATATATATATATATATATATATATAGTATATAGTATCTCTCACAACTTTAAAATACCCCAAACCTATCATTCTCTCCGCTAAAAAGAAAGCTATGCAAATACATCTAAAAAATATAAAAAATACGAAAACAGCTCCTAATACGACACAACCCATACTAAGAAATGTTTTCCTCCCTACTAATTCTCGCAACAAACATCTCTTCTCTTCTCTTTCCCAACATTGTTTCAGAATTATCCAAGCTACCTCACTTACTATTAAAATCATCTTAAAAAAACATAAAAACAAAAATAAAGTCCTTACATCTCCCACTTCAGCTGGAATTTATACTATACCATGCGTCGATTGCGGAAAAATATATTTTGGCGATACACAACGTCCGTTAAAGAAACGAATTTATGAACACAATCGTGCTATAAAAAACTGTGACACCTCAATCGCGTTACGTACCCACATGATTTGTTTTGGTCATCACTTCAATGCACAGAGGGCGATTTAAATAAAACATATCCACGACACTAAACTCCGTCGTCTCATAGAATCGTGTTTAATCCTACGTCATAATAACACCATTATTCAAAGACCAGGATTCTATAATATCTCTACATCTTCTGCCAGATCGATTCTAATCGAAATGAACCTACACCAATATGATAACGGATAACTTTTACTACTTTGAGTCCGTCTTCCTCCTCCTTCTCCCCCTTATTGGTTTAATTCGTTGCTGTCATTTTAAATTACTACTAATTTATTAACTTACGGCGTTTCCGATCGGCGTTTATATGCCAACTGCTGATGTTGTTATTTCTTTCTTTTTTTTTTACATTTCTTTCTTTCTTTCTCCCTTTCTACTGTTTATTACACGTGACTATTTTTTCCCCAAATTGCGTTCTTTGTATAAATTTAAAAACTTTTCTGTTTTTAACTAAAGTTCTGCTACCGATTGATGATGATTGTATTTTAACAATCGAAATATTTTGGTAGAACTTTTCAATATGTGTTTTTGAGTTTATTTTTGCTAGTTGTTGATTTGCTTATCCTTTATTGCATTTTAAGTTTTACATATATATATATAAGTATATATATATAGTATAAGTATATATATATATATATATATATATATATATATATATATATATATATATATATATGTAGTATATATATAAACGTCTAACTCGCTTTCTGATGCTGCAGTTTCAAATAATATTTTTGCTGATCTTTTATGATAAACGTTGGAATAGTATTTCATTCAGACGTAACATTTTCTTTTAAAATAGCATTTTGTCAGGCTGTCATGGTTAACTTTCAACTTTTTCCGGTCTGTCACGCTTACGTTTACAATCGAATTTTGTCGGGCTGTCACACTTAAGTTTTAAACATCATTTTCGTTGATATGTCACTTTAAAGTTTTAAATAGCATTTTCGCTGGCCTGTCATGCTTTAGGTTGAAATAGAATTTTATCCACGTTATCAGAGTTTAGCTTGAAACAGCATCTCGTCGGGCTTGAAATAGTATTTTCTTCACACTTTAGTTTAAATAACATTTCGTCGAGACTGTTACACTAATATTTAAAATAACATTTCTCTATTTCTGTAAGGCTAAGTTTGAAATAGCATTTTCGCGTGTCCTTTACTCTTAAGTTTTAAATAGCATTTTCACACGTCTCTCACTTTTAAGTTTCAAATAGCATTTTCACGCGTCCCTCAGTAGCTTAAGGTTTGAAATAACATTTTCACAGGTATGTCACTTTTGTGTTCTAAATAGCATTTTCACATGTCTCTCACTTTTACGTTTCAAATAGCATTTTTCCCATGGGTGTCATTCTTAAGTTTTACATAGCATTTTCGCAGGTCTGTCATTCTAAAGTTTTAAATAGCATTTTCGCAGGTCTGTCATTCTAAAGTTTTAAATAGCATTTTCGCAGGTCTGTCATTCTAAAGTTTTAAATAGCATTTTCGCAGGTCTGTCATTCTAAAGTTTTAAATAGCATTTTCGCAGGTCTGTCATTCTAAAGTTTTAAATAGCATTTTCGCAGGTCTGTCATTCTAAAGTTTTAAATAGCATTTTCGCAGGTCTGTCATTCTAAAGTTTTAAATAGCATTTTCGCAGGTCTGTCATTCTAAAGTTTTAAATAGCATTTTCGCAGGTCTGTCATTCTAAAGTTTTAAATAGCATTTTCGCAGGTCTGTCATTCTAAAGTTTTAAATAGCATTTTCGCAGGTCTGTCATTCTAAAGTTTTAAATAGCATTTTCGCAGGTCTGTCATTCTAAAGTTTTAAATAGCATTTTCGCAGGTCTGTCATTCTAAAGTTTTAAATAGCATTTTCGCAGGTCTGTCATTCTTAAGTTTTAAATAGCATTTTCGCATGGTCTGTCATTCTTAAGTTTGAAATAGCATTTTCATATGTCCTTCACTCTTAAGTTCTAAATAGCATTTTCACGCGTCTCTCACTCTTAAGTCTGAAAAAGCATTTTCGTTGGTCTGTCACTCTTAAGTTTTAAATAGCTTTTGAAACACGCACTTTCAATCGACGCGTTTTACGAATACCCGTTTCTGTTCCGCTGTTTGTATATATGAAATATCAACAATTGTGTATCGCACTTCATCGCCTCTCTTCCTGAAGGCTGAGTCCGAACAATAGGTTCTTGGGAGGTCGACAACTACCCAGCCACCTTTAAAAACAGTTGCTGTTGAAACCACACATTTCATAACTAAAATGAATTTCTAATCATTAAAAAAACGTTACATATATATATATATATATATATATATATATATATATATATATATATATATATAGTTATAAAAGCGAACAAGTGTTCGTTTTATTTCATTGTTGAAGCTATTTAAAGAATCACTTGTTGTGCAAGTATTGTGACGCGCGAAGCCACTTCAAATAAAGCACTTGTCTCAGATTATGTAAAAAAAAAATGACAAGCCACTTTAGTAAATCATATCTCATGGGTCATTATCGAGTGATTCGCCCAGTGGTCAGTGAAATGGATAGAATGTACAGAACAAATTGCGGAAAATAAGTATGCATGTTGTCACCCACACACACACACACACATATATATATATATATATATATATATATATATATATATATATATATATATATATATATATATATAAAATTAATTTTACTTAAGAATAAATATTAGTGTTCTGAAAAAAAGATCAGAAAAGGAATCAACTGTCCGTAATTGACGTGATTCAAATAAGATTTTAATTGCTGTAAACAAATGTAGCCCCCCCCCCCCAATCCGGAAATAAGGCACATGAATTGTATTATATTTTACCGATTTAAATGCATATGTAAAGAAAAAAAATGTTTTTGACGCAAATCGCAGGTTTAATTGTTCCAAAACCATTTTTGTCTGTAATACAAATTACTTAACACATAAGTTGTCTATCGATGTTTACTTCTTATTTTTGGCGGGGGTGGGGCGTGGGTGGGGGGTCTCATTTTTCACAATAATTTAAATCCTATTTTTTATCACATATATAACTTACAGTTGTTTTTTTTTCTGATTTCTTTTTCAGAAGTGATAATCTTGTATTTATTATTTTTATAGTTAAACCATTTTTTTATATCTCCCCGGGAAACGCCGGGACACGGATCCTGCTAGATCTAAATACACCTAAGTAAATGATATCATGAAACAACAGAAAAGGCAAAAGCATCGAATATTTCATGAAATATGTTTATTGACTCATTGATTTACACGTTGAAACTTCGTACCTGATCTATTTGTATTATTAAAAAAGATCATATAAAAAGTAAATCGTCGAAACTTACTAATAGAAATTAAAACAAGTTTATGAAACGTATACTCAAACCGAATACTCCCGAAGTATTGTATTTTTATTCTCGTAAGAAGAAATCCTTCTTGACCAAGGCAATGTTTGATTTGTTTGGATTCTAAGAAAAATAATCAGAAAAGTTATCACCAATCGGAAATGTATTATTTTTTTTCTTCGACAAATAGGCAAAGCAAACATTTATGTGTAGATGTAATAGTATTTTTTACATTTATCAAAATGATTCTTTTAATTGTTGTTGTTTTTTAATAGCGCAGTATCCAATACAGAATATTGTTAAAGAAAATAATTGTAATCACTTTACGAAGAAATCCGACTGTTTAGCTTGTTTCGGGTACTTGAAGTAAACTAGTAGTAAACACTTCGTAAATTCCTAGCTACGTAATTGTGACCTGTTTCTATTATTAAAAGAAGTGTATAATAAAATATATCGTCGAAAAAACTAATAAGAATTATTAAAAATAACTAATAAGAATTATTAAAAGAAGTGTATAATAAAATATATCGTCGAAATAACTAATAAGAATTATTAAAATTAACTAATAAGAATTATTAAAAATAACTAATAAGAATTATTAAAAGAAGTGTATAATAAAATATATCGTCGAAAAAACTAATGAGAATTATTAAAATTAACTAATAAGAATTATTAAAAATAACTAATAAGAATTATAAAAAATAACTAAAAAGAATTATTAAAAGATATGTATAATACAATATATCGTCGAAAATAAGTAATGAGAATTATTCAAAATAACTAATAAGAATTATTAAAAATAACTAATAATAATTATTAAAAATAACTAATAAGAATTATTAAAAACAACTAATAAGAATTATTAAAAATTACTAATAAGAATTATTCAAAATCACTAATAATAATTATTAAAAATAACTAATAAGAATTATTAAAAATAACTAATAAGAATTATTAAAAATAAGTAATGAGAATTATTCAAAATAACTAATAAGAATTATTAAAAATAACTAATAAGAATTATTAAAAATAACTAAACAGAATTATTAAAAATAACTAATAAGAATTATTAAAAGAAGTGTATAATAAAATATATCGTCGAAAATAACTAATGAGAATTATTCAAAATAACTAATAAGAATTATTAAAAATAACTAATAATAATTATTGAAAATAACTAATAATAATTATTCAAAATAACTAATAAGAATTATTAAAAATAACTAATAAGAATTATAAAAAATAACTAATAAGAATTATTAAAAATAACTAATAAGAATTATTCAAAATAACTAATAAGAATTATTAAAAATAACTAATAAGTATAATTAAAAATAACTAATAAGAATTATTAAAAGAAGTGTATAATAAAATATATCGTCGAAAATAACTAATACGAATATAAATGAATTTACAAACTTCTATAACTGCTCATTTTTGTTTATAATCCCTTATTCGAAACTATACGTAAACATGAAAAAAAATTAAAAGACCGAAGTCGGAAATATACTTACGTGTGATCGACAATATGGCCTGAGACGATGTTTCTGTTAAAACGTAATCCACTTACCCAAAACATATGAGTTTCAAGTAACCGGAATAGCCTAATTATATTCCCATAATTTTGAATTTAGCGGTGCGTAAACAGAATGTCGCTTCTATAAAAAAAGACCCCGGTTATTTGAGTAGCGGTTGAAGTAGACAATTGTAAGTGGCTAAAAAATGTAGCTATTTTCTCTTTTGAATGTTTAATGTGAGAGCAAGATTTCCCGGATAAAATATAACAAACTATAAAAAAAAGGGAAAACTAATGCATAATTTCTGGAAACATCCAAACATATTTAAGCTAATTGCTTTGTGGAACAGTTTAAAATGTGAAGTGATCGGTTATTTTCCTATAATGACTAAAGTTGCAGGGTAAAATCGACATTAATTTATTTAATAATATATATATATATATATATATATATATATATATATATATATATATATATATATATATATATATGACATATATATATATATATATATATATATTGATATATAAATGTATATATACATATATATATATACATATGTATATATGTATATATATACATATATATATATATATATTGATATAAAACATATATATATATATTGATATATAAATGTATATATATACATATATATATACATATATATATATATACATATATATATATATATGTATATAAATGTATATATATACATATATATCAATATATATATATATGTATATATATACATATATATATATTGATATAAAACATATATATATATTGATATATAAATGTATATATATATATCATATATATATATATATATATATATTGATATATAAATGTGTATATATATTATATATATATATATATATATATATATATATATATATATATACATATATATATTTTAACATAGTTCACCCCAAACAAGGCAGGCCGCCACTGTAGACGTAAGGGGCTACTGAGAAAAAGAAAAGGGGAGGAGGTAGGGGGTGGTCAACCTAGATTGGGATCAGCGCAGCGAGGTGTCTGTTTACATTAGTTTTAAATTTCTGCATGTCTGTACTGTTGGGGAAACAGGGGGCAGGGAGTGAGTTCAAGAGGCCAGCAGTACGAGGAAAGAAGCTATTTGAGTAGAAGGCTCTCCGACATCTCGGGACCTCTAAAGTAATAAATGAGATTTAGTTGATTGTCGAGTTAGTCTAGTGAATTTACGTCGAGGGGGCACCAGAGTAGCCAATTCATCGGAGCATAATCCATTGAAGTATTTGTAAAACAAGCACAAGGATGCTACATTGCGGCGATGGGACAGAGGCTGGAGCTTGGTTGACAGTGAGGGACCTATTAGGTTGGCGATTCTTTTTTGGACCTTGTCAAGGAGGGAGAGACTAGTAGATGATGCACCAACCCAGATGTGACAACAATACTCCATGCATGGGCGAATGGTGGCTTTGTAGAGATACAGGATAATGTCAGGTGTGAAGAGTTTACTAGCACGGTAGAGGGAGCCAACCTTCCTTGCGGCAGCCTTGGCAATGTCTCCAATGTATTTGTTCTAATTCATGTTACCTGTGAAGGTTAGACCGAATAGTTTGAATGATGAACTCTCAGGTAGGGTGTTATTTGCCATGGCAATCTGTGGTTGAAAAGGTTCCTTGTAGTTATTGAAGGAAAGGAGTTTTGTCTTTGCTGCATTAAAAGTTACCAACCATTTATGACCCCAATCCACTACTGCCTGGAGGTCATTTTCTAAAGATTCAGCCATTGCATCGGATATGATTGCGTCGGTTTTGCCAACATGGCGACAGTAAAGGGTTGTGTCATCAGCAAATAAGCCAATCTCAGACTCTATGCCATCAGGAAGATAGTTTATATAGATCAGGAAAACAAGGGTCCAAGGATAGATCCCTGGGGTACACTAGAATTTATTTCATATTGCTTAGATGAACAGCCATCGAGGACAACCGGGATTTTTCTTTTGTCTAGGAAGGATCTAATTATATTAAGTAGTTGCCCAGTAATACCGTAAGAGCGTATTTTCAGGAGAAGCCCTTTATGCCATACCTTGTCAAAGGCCTTGGATATATCAACCGCTACTGCCCTAGCTTCACCTGCCTTGTCGAGTGTATGATACATGCGTTCATAGATGACCGTTAGGATGTCTGCAGGAGATCGTGCTTGTCTAAATCCGCACTGGCGGTCAGAAAGAAGTTTAGCATTAACTAAGTGTCGTACTATCGCTAGATTATATATATATATATATATATATATATATATATATATATATATATATATATATATATATATAATTGTAGCAAATAACAAAAAAAGTTAATTACATATAGCTGTATCCTACCATTTCGTTGTTTGAATCCGTCCGGTTTGTTTGAAATTTATTTTAGAATTATGGTATTTGAACCAACAATAACCTTTTTCACATTGCATGTGTCTAATATATATATATATATATATATATATATATATATATATATATATATATATATATTTATATAAATATGTATATATATATTTATATATGTATATATTTATATATGTATATATATATTTATATATATATATATTTATATATATATATATATATATATATATATTTATATATGTATATATGAACATTTTTGAGAAACCAGTTAACAGACGCGTGAATTTATATCAACAAATGAACATTCATTTAAACATTTTACAATTTTTTTTTATAAATCTGAATTTTCGGTTTAATACACCATAATCATGGTGAAGATACAATGCATTTTTTTTCTTTTTTCATGGTGAAAATCTGACCGCGTGGACGAAGATTTACGATATATCTAAGATTTATGATATATATATATATACAGTATTCTCCTAGGAGAGTGTATCTCCCTTCTAATGGCTTTCATGTTATATATAAGAAAATATAACTGTTCTCTTCTTTTTTGTCGTGTGTTTCACCTTTCATGCAATGTGAACACCTTTCTCTACTTCGAGTCCCACTGTACATCGTTACATATTGTTTTTTTTTAACCGGTCTGTACTGATTTGATGTATTCGGAAGCCTGCTCCTCTCATTATTTCTAATAGGCTAATTTGGGAGTATTGAACGCTGTAGCCGTAGTGGTGTCCGCTAGCTTTTAAATTGGTCTGTAAACCGTGTGCTGGGGAAAATGACCGATATTAATAAACATATATCGTCTCAGAAACGATCGTACATAAACAGTTGTTATGTTGAATTCGAGGAGCGCAAATAAATGATCAAGTAAAACAATTTACACAAGATATATATATATATATATATATATATATATATATATATATATATATATATATATATAGTATAAATTTTTATTCATACAAACATTATTGGTTTCATATGTGCATACATGTTTCGGTTGTACTCTTCTTTGTCTTTTTTGGTCTAAAGAGGTTGACTCTCTGTGAAGAGTACAACCGAAACATGTATGCACATATGTAACCAATAATGTTTGGATAAATAAAAATGTATACTGTAGAACAGCTCCACTTGTTATTTAGCACTTTTTACTTTTTATAAACACTGGAGTTACATCTACAGAAACTGATACAATCCGTTCACTATATATATATATATATATATATATATATATATATATATATATATATATATATATATATATATATTCTACTATTTCGTTTTTCCCAATTCTGGGAGTGAAAATTATCGGCAACTGTTGTCGCCTGTTTATACAAAATACGAAATTATAAAAATTAGCAGAGACAAGTCCTTATATTTTAAAGGCGTGCAAGAATAACGTTGCATTTGTTTAACAATTACTATATATAACCCTCCCAGGCTTTGTCTCCCCTCTTTGGGGAGGAGTAAGTTTATTGCTTACTGCCTGAGACGCCCCTACCGTGGAATGCCAACGGGGCTGCCCAGGCAATTTTTAATAGCCAGAGTGCTCCCCTCTTCGGGCGCCGGTTTATCAAATCCCGCTTTCCCGACCTTGTGTCACATCTTACCGCTGTGGGTGGTAGATAAATAACATGATGGTAATACTTTCGTTTACGATTGCAAATAATGTATTTTAGTTAGAATCTTTTTTTGAATGAAAAAGCTCCATTCGAAATCGTATTAGACTGTGATATAGGCAAGTCTCGTAAGTAAAATACGGGTGGATGTGTTAAGATGAAATGAACCTGTCCGAAGGCTTGGCAGTAAAATAATTAAAGTGGAGAGTGAGATGACGCGAGGGCGAGCTCAGATCTCCACCTCTTATCACAAATGGAGCCCCACCCTTTCTTTAGGGGTGGGGGATCTGACATTTCTATCGGGACTATGTTGAAAGACTGACCCAAGCAACAAGAACAAAACAAGAAAAGAAGAAATAGAAAAAAGAGGGGAGAGAAGAAAAAGAAGAAAAAGAAAAAAAGAAGAAGAAAAAGAAAAGAAAGACCAAAAAAGAAGACAAACGAGGAAGAAGAAGAAGAAGAAAAAGAAGAAGAATCAGGAGAAGAAGAAGAAGAAGAAGAAGAAGAGCAAATGAAAGTGAATAAAGACGACATAACTAAAAGGAAGGGAAAAGTAAGGAAATAGTTAGTGAATCGTCAAGAAGAAGAAGTAGCAGAAGATGAAGAAGAAGAAAACAACGACGAAAAAGAAGAGGAAAAAGAAGAAAAAGGGGAATATTAAAGAAAATGAAGAAGTAGAAAAAAAGGAAGTAGTAGAAAAAAAGGAAGAAGTAGTAGAAGAAGAAGAAGAATAAGAAAAAGAAGAAGAACAGAAAAAAGGAAATATAAAAGTGATGGATTCGCCAAAAAAGAAAGAAAAAGAACTACAATAATAACAACAAACGGAACATAAAGGACACAAAGAAGAAGAAGAAGAAGAAGAAGAAGAAGAAGAAGAAGAAAAAGAAGTAGAAGAAGAAGAAGAAGAAGCAGAAGAAGAATAAGAAGAAGAAGAAGAAGAAGAAGTAGAAGAAGAAGAAGAAAAAGAAGAAGAAGAAGTAGAGGAAGAAGAAGAAGAAGAAGAAATGTAAAGTAAACTAAAAAGAGGAGAGAAAAAGTGGGGAAAAAAGAGATAAATTCGCCAAAAAGACAGTTGGGGGGCAACAAGCCGGCCGGACGAGGAAGATGTAAGTGAACGTAATACAACAATAGACTGTTATCATTATCAGCTGAGTCACTTCGGCGAGGGCAAAAATGTAGTAAGACCTGAAACACTTAATGATTTCAGACAACCAACATCGCCGACGATTACCAATATATTTTCAAACAGAATACATATTGTTTATCCGATGGTTATTTATTTTTCATTTACTTTGTTAGCAAACGCCGGGCATCATGAGTAAGTTGTGTGAATGTGATTAATCAATAATTGTCAATCGTCTCTGGCAAATCAATCTATTTCAGGACAAACAATATGGATGTATTCCGGCAAGATAACATGCTGACGTGCTGACTGTAAAATCGCATAGGATCAGTGAATATCGCAATGGGAGCTTTGTGTCTAGAGCAATAGCTCTCGACATACGAAAAGGCGGGTATCTTTTAGAATGATCAGTACAGTCGCGGACGGGGTCCAAAAAACTAACGAGAACGGGGGTATAAAAATAAATATGCAACAAGTGAGTTTAACCTACATCGAGAAGAGATATTTGTCTACTTACCTATGATATTTGTTTGTAATTTTACGTACTATAAATGGGTTTTTATTAGATGTAAAAAAAAATTTCTTGTTCATTTTTTACTCGTACTTTTTTTAGACAAAATGGCGTCTTGTGCTTACTTCCTTACGAACAAGCGCCATTTTGTTTTTGCAATGTTCGTGTGACAAAACTATTGATTTATAATAAATAGCAGTTGGAACGGTTTAAAAATACAAACAAATATCACAGGTCAGTTTTAAATTAACTCTTATCGACGACAGTTACTTTTATTTGTTGTATATTTGGTTTTTTGAGCATTTTCAGCGTACTGATTATTCTTAAAGATACCCGAAAAGGCCCATGATAGAGTGTGGCAATAAGGTGTGCTTTACACAGTTTCCAGCTATAGAACATTTGCCAATGTCTTCCCAACCATTAAACCATGTCCATCTAATACGCGAAGAACAGGTTGTTGGTGGGTAGATGTCTTTACAAAATATCAACGCCGGCGTGCCTTAATTATCTATTCTGTTGACCACCGTCTCCCGAATCTTCATTAATGGTCTTCCAAATCATATTTGGAAAACATTTGTTGACATTCATGCAGAATACACAACTGTCTATGGCAGCACTTCAAAGAGCATTGGTGCTTAAGATCCTGTCGATTCTTTCTCTTCCGATCTGGAGCATATGTTGAAATGCGGAAAACTGGCGTGTTACTGTTAACAGGTCTAAAATTCCACTGCTCTCCTTTCATCGCCAACGCTCGGATCCTTGTTTTGCCTCAGACGATATGAATACCTCACTCTAGATCTAAAATTGAAGACTTATATCAAATCTGTCGCTAAGGTTGCTAGTAAAATGGTTGGATCATTCTATCGCTCCAGAAACTACGTAACATCTAATGCAATTCTCTACGAATATAAGAGTCAGATACGTCCTAGGATCGAGTACGTCTCCCACATCAGGAGAGGTGCCAATTCGAGCAGTCTTTCTTACCTTGATAAAGTACAAAATCTACTTCATAATTTAGTGGGCGAGGTGCCTTCTTCGACTCTCTATAAGCCATTTTTTTACAGAAACGACGCCGGGTTAGGGTGTTCTCAACTCTATCGTTATTTTCAGTGAAGGAGCTCGACTGAGCTCCAATTCTTGGTTCATCCCTGTAAGACATCTATAGCAAGAACTTGTCTTTTTACCACAACTGCAAATAACTTCTTTTCTTCCTCGTACGCCTAACATCAAACGGAATTTCCATGGAGAGAGTTTCTTTCCAAAAAACATTTTATCTGTCAAACACGTTACTATGAAACTACTTCCCTGCAGACTACAACAGGGTCGCCTTCGAATCCAATGTCACAAATACTTGTCATAAGTAATCACACTTAATCCATTCCATTCATCATTTTCAATCCTCTCCTAATATTATTCATCATTCAACTTACAATCACTTCATCTCATTTAGCCTCATCCTCGAGTGGATTTGGCCATGATAAAAGAAGATTCATTTGTGAAAAAATGTTTTTGCTTTAAATTACTCTACAATGGAAGCCTTAGAAAGAGGGGCATATGCCCCGGACTTTTATATCAAAGTTATGTGGTTTTCTTGATTGTTGATTTACAAACATACAGAATCTATAGAAATAGCATCTTTTTAGATGATGATTAATTAGTTGTATTATTTTTACCAGTTGCGTAAAAGATTATATATATATATATATATATATATATATATATATATATATATATATATATATATATATATATATATATACCTTCTTTGTAATATAGCAGGAAAAATTTCAGCAGAGTGCTCGACAACAGAAGCTGAAGAGAGCCGGATGGCTAAGTCCTTCTGCGCTTGAAACCGACGGTGCGAATGTTGTACAAATTTTTCTGTACGAAAATAAATAAATAAATAAATATATATACATATATATATATATACATATATATATATATACATATACATATATATATATATATATATATATATATATATATATATATATATATATATATATATATATAAAGTGGTGAACTAAAAGCGAACTTTTAGGAAAGGTAAAACCTATTGTGAAAAGTATACAGGATAGAGCAGATAGATATGTAGAAGGATGAAAAGGAATTAGAAAAGCAAAAGTCAAATCTTTTTTCAATTCAGTTGCTCAGATTTCCTCTGATGCTAAGATTTTGATCTTTGAAAAGCCTGGCTTAAGGAAAAATTTAACTTGAATAAATTGCCTTTTTGCGGAATATACCTTGCTCTGAGCAACTGAATTGGAAAAAGATTTGACTTTTGCTTTTCTAATTCCTTTTCATCCTTCTACATATATATATATATATATATATATATATAGTTGTGGCCTTGAAGGGTCGTTAATAATAAAGACACCCCCAGTGGATAATTAACAAAAGTATGTTACAGAAAGTATCCGTCCGATTCTGTGGTCATCACTGCCATCAATAACTGGCATGACACTTAGTCGTAAGTCTATTCATAGTGTCTGTGTAAGTCTATTTATTGCCGATATATATATATATATATATATATATATATATATATATATATATATATATATGTGTGTGTGTGTGTGTGTGTGTGTGTGTGATTTTATGAAGGCTTACCAAAGCATTCCTTTCAGGACACCAATGATAACCATTATCTTTAATGTTGATCATTGGTGTCCTGAAATGAATGATTTGGTAAGCCTTCATAAAATCACATATAAATGCTCTGTACTCTGTAATCGAGTATCATCAGTATATATATATATATTTATATATATATATATATATATATATATATATATATATATATATATATATATATATATATATATATAAGTACTGTGGTAGGGCAGGAAAAACCCAGCAAAGTGCTCGATTAAGTAAGAAATCCGTGATTTCGAAGGATTAAGAGCGTAAATATTTATTTATAAAATACAGAAATTCAATGTAACATCAATACCGTCAGTTTAAAAGCGGGAGATTAATCCCGATTATCGTCAGCTGATCTAAAATGTTTATCAGCAGACGATAATCGGGATTAATCTCCCGCTTTGAAACCGACGGTACTGATGTTAAATTGAATTTCTGTATTTTATAAATAAATATTTACGCTCTTAATCCTTTCTGTATTTTATATATATATACATATATATATATATATATATATATATATATATATATATATATATATAAAAAGAAGTGAGGCTACCAACATTTGTAAAAAACTTTTTCAACAATTGTTTGTCATTTTATTATTTTATCATTTTGTAATTCTGTGATTTTATAATGCCTTTCGAGCTTTCGTGCTTGCTCTCTTCAGATATATTCTTCATTTCGTACCATATATATATATGGGGACGTCTATATATTTTTTTATTAATAAAATAATTATCCACGGACGCAGGATTCGCCGTATATACGTCGCCGAGGCGTGGCCGAATCTTGGCGAGATTCGAAACCGCGATCTCAGTTACGGCATCATTATCAGCAGTGGCATCAGCATAATCGAGTCACCGTTATTACACGGGAATCTATTTCCGTCATCACTGAACGTTTCGCTAACTGCACCGCCATTGTTTTGCGATACTAACAGAAAATAAAAAGCAATGATACAAGAGTACCGGCCAGTTTGCAACGTAATCTTAAACATGTCCATCTCCCAAAGAAACAGGTGTCCTGATTGTAATTGTGTAAGAATATATATTGTACAACGGCAAAATAGTGCTGTAGGAAAGTGATTTTACGGACAGGTTTTGCTTATTTAAAGAAAAGAAAAAAATATTTAACTGTCTTTTCAAACCAGGAACTTACTGGGTGGTCTTGGTTTATATCTTTCAGAACTGACACACAAGATGCAAAAACACTCTGAGGGTCTTAAAGACGTCATGTCTCAAGTCAAATTTTGAAGAGTTTTCAGGCGATGGTTGCGACCACCACCCAGAAGTACCGACACTTTGAAAGAAAGAAAATAAACTTATATATATATATATATATATATATATATAGGGTGGGCCAAAATAAGGGTCCTATCTTTAAATTTGAATAACTTGAATTTTAATAACTTCCACAAAATAAAAGTTAAACTCACCAAACTTTATGTGTGTGTAGACTGAAATAAACAAAACAAATTTTAGCCGAAAAACACTTCTTAAAACTTACAAAAACTAAAGTATTGTTTTTTACACTGTTTTGAGTTTTTTAAGCAAAAATAATGTTTTCTAAATGAGGGTACGTTCCTTAGGGCTAATACGGCTCATGCTTGCTTCGGAAGGGGTCCTTTACTTATTCTAAAAAAAAAAATTAAAAAAATCAATAAATAAAAAAGTTATGAATTTTTAAAAATAGGACCCTTATTTTTGCCCACCTATATATATATATATATATATATATATAGTAAGCTATGAAAATATATTTATGGCAATCAAGCTACACAGAGGCTCCCGCGTTTCATCCCCGGGGGGAATCTTCAGGCATTTTAGCCTGAAGATCCCCCCCCCCCCCCCCGAGATGCAACGCGGGAGCGTCTGTGTAGCTTGATTGCCATAAATATATTTTCATAGCTTACCACCTAGCTCTACTTACGTATCGAGCACTGTTTGAAGTAAATACTAAAAATTGATACATAAAAAATGATATCTCCTTATAAAATTTTATGTGGATACATGAAATACTAATATATATATATATATATATATATATATATATATATATATATATATATATATATATATAGATATATATATATACATATATATATATATATACATATATATATATATATATATATATATGTGTGTGTGTGTGTGTGTGTGTGTGTGTGTGTAAGGTTAGTTGGAGAGAACCCTAGCAGAGTGCTGGATTATAAAGAAAATATCTAAAATAAGACCACAATATTTAGTTATAAATGCATTACAGAAGATCCGAACAACATCGATGCTGTCGGTTTCAAATCAAATCGCGACACATTTTATCACCGCCCCACCACTATAACAATCAGCCCAGTTTGCACGCACGCATACTACAGTTCACTTGGGAAAATACATTTATAAACTCGACGGTTTTTTGACACCTGATTCGTGCATGTCTACCACCCCCCTCCTTCCCTCCCGATCTGAATCAACAGACGCCCTCTCTCTCTCTCCTTCTTTTTCTTTTTTCCTCTATGTGTCTCTCCCCTCATCATTATTTGTTCCTATATTTTATTTATTTATTTATTTATTTATTTATTTGCCCTGTCTGTTTCAGATTCTAGATTTTAGATTTTTGTTTTTTGTTTCTTAGATTTTTAGATTTTTTAATTTTTAATTTTAAATTTTTAATTTTAATTTTTTAACGGCTTTAATTTTTGAAATGTTAAATTTCTTTCCTTCTTCTTCTCTTTCTCTATCCCTACACTTCATTCTCTCCAAATATGATCTGAGGTTAAGATCGGATTCTAACTCTGCCTGATGAGATCTCAGTTTATAGTAACTGTTGATCGATAACATCGACATGCCAGTGTCGCAGATTTTGTACATGTCTGTGTAAATAAAATTATCATATATATATATATATATATATATATATATAGATAGATATGGGAAGAGAAGGATGAAAGTAATCCGACGTGATGGGAAAATGAAAAAGGAAAACCAAAAAATGGATGTTTTTTATGTGTACATCAGCGTTTCGTCTTTATTTATAAGACTTCATCAGGATGATAAAATAGAGAAAGAATGTCATGCAAGCACAGATACATGTAGGGTAGACATATTGGGAAAAATAGAATGAAATAGTGGCCAACTACTGGGTTGACGTCCGTATTTGTTGGAGAAATAGAAATGAATGTAGAAAAGAATGAGTGGGGGAAAAAAAATGGAAGGATGGGGTGAGCCAGGACTACTGTAGCAGGTGGTAAGAGAAAGAGGTGGGGGATGAGCAGGGGTAAAGTGGATGGCAGAGAGGGAGGTGAGGAAGAGGGGGGGTAGACCAGATGGCTGCGGTTCAAGATTGAAGGGGAAAATATAGGTTGGAATGTTTGTGTATGGGGGGTGTATGCAGGGGAAGGAGGATGGGTAGAGAGGAAGGGGGGGCTGTGATTTTGGTGGATGGGCGAAAGTTATGGTCTTAGAGAGCGTTTTGAGAAAATGAGGGAATTTAAGAAGGGGTATGGGAGAAAATAGTTGAGTGGGGGGAGGGAGGATTTGTTGTGATAGGGTATGAAATATTTGAAATATTTGGAGAATGATAGCAATGAGTGAGGGATGGGGGGTGGAGGAGGGCGGTGATTGAAAGGGTGGGTATGGAATATTTGAGATATTTGGAACATGAGAAAGTTTATTTGGACTGCAGTATTAAAAGTGTGAGGAAAAAGTAAGGAGAAAATGAAGATTCAATGAGAAAAAGAAAGGGAAAAGTAAATGGGAGAGTGTTATAGAGGTTGGAGATGAAAAAAGTTTAACCATGATCAGGCAAGAGTCTTTGTTCTGTGAGGATGATCTTGCTTATTAAGGGTGATAGGTTAAAGAAAATAGATATATATATATAATTCAGGTAAAACATTCACAGGGTAATAATCCAAATAATTTCAACTGGGTTTATAAAAAGTGCTCAATATCAAATAGAGCTTTAATATATGATTATTTTTATTTACAAAGACATGTACACAATCTGCGACACTGGCATGTCGATGTTATCGATCAACAACTATTATAAACTGAGATCTCATCAGGCAGAGCTAGAATCTGATCTTAACTTCAGATGATATTTGGAAATATGATCTAAGGTTAAGATCAGATTCTAACTGTGCCTGATGAGATCTCAGTTTATAAAAGCTGTTGATCGATAACATCGACATGCCAGTGTCGCAGATTTTGTACATGTCCGTGTAAATAAAATAATCATATATATATATATATATATATATATATATATATATATATACATATATATATATATATATATATATATATATATATATATATATATATATATATATATATATATTAATACTCGGCGTTGCCCAGGACGTAGTGAAGTCACTTTAGTTTTTCATTTTTGTGTGCACATTTACTGCTACATTTTAGTCGTAAGGTAGACAACTGCTTTTATATTCGCAAATAAAACATACATGTTATTCCCCTTACCGATCCTTGTGTGTTTCGGTCATAATTGAAAAATGTTTCCATTTTACCAGTTGTCCTGTTGTGCTACCTATATTTTTTTAATAAACTTTAGCGAAGTACGCTATTTTGTTGCCAATAACATCATACAACAATACAGCATACTAACTTGCTATCTAGAATCAATGTTTAAATACTATTTAGGTCCAACTTTGTAAATTTCACACGATTACGTTACATACATATATATATATATATATATATATATATATATATATATATATATATATATATATGTATATATATATGTATATATATATATATATGTATATATATGTATATATATATATGTATATATATATATATATATGTATATATATATATATGTATATATATATATGTATATATATATGTATATATATATATATATATATATATATATATATTTCTTAACGGTTTAAACAGTCACATTTTTAAATATCTCACATGTGTAGAACGCCATCACGCTCTCATGTACATTTCAACTTTACAGACGCTTTTTCTAGTTATAAACTACTTGCCGTTATAATTCAAAAATGAGCACAACAGTAAAGTCATAATTTGTAAAGACACTAAAACTAATACCGCCTGAAGATGATTTGACGATTCAAATCGAAAGTACTTGCAAAAAAGAAAAATAAATGGAACAAGAAACCCATGGATCGTATTTACATCAATTTGACCGAAACATTAGATGGACAATTCGGAAAATTTAAAAAATAAAAAAAAGTCGCATCAAACAAAACCACTCCGTATTATTTAATAATGTTTGCCTAAATGAAAATATGCTGGCTAAATACACACAATATATATATATATATATATATATATATATATATATATATATATATATATATATATATATATATATATATATATATATATAAGTACGAAAAATATATATTGATGACAAGTAAGCTGCACAAAACAGTCATGATTAAATCTCGAATTTCCTAATTGCGTAGATGTATAGTTTGCGATTGCAAACCATACATTCACGCAATTAGCCTGATGATTTTCTTCGAGAATGAAACATGAAAGTTTCTGTGTAGTTTACTAGTAACAAATATCTTTCATACTATCAATAAGCTCTACTCGCGTATTTAGCACTGTTTAAGTAAATGTTAAATATACATGTATAAACAATATATTATATTGGTTTATAATATCATAAGTGTATATAAATCAAGTAGTAATACATTGCATATAAGTGTCAAAGTTGTAGTTCATGTTTGTTTCTTTTCTGATTTATTTGTTTTTTGATGTTTGTTTTTTTGTTTGTATGTTTGTATGTTTGTTTGTTTGTTCGTTTGTTTGTTTGTTCGTTCACATGCTTACCGACTCAATTTCGCATTTTCGAGATCGGCCGCCATGATAACACATATTCTAAAACTCTATTACATAGCGTACCTGGATAAGTATATATTTTTATTTTTATTAGCAAAGGGTGTACAACGTTAGCGTGGGATCTGCATTTACGCTTAACATCTATAAACAGGAAATACGATGATTTACTTCATCAATTCTACATTTATAGAAATAAAAAAAATTAGAAATTCAACACACTAATACTATTTCTCCTTTTTCCTATCTTCGCCCTCTTCTGCTACTACTACTACTACTACTACTACTACTACTACTACTACTACTAATAATAATAATAATAATAACAATAATTATAATAATAACTATAATAATAATAACAATAATAATAATAATAATAATAATAATAATAAAATAACAATAACAATAACAATAACAATAATATTAATAATGATAATAATAATAATAATAATAATAATAATAATAATAATAATAATAATAATAATAATAATAATAATAATAATGATGACCATCTGTTATATAAAACGCAGTTGTCTGTTTGTGTGTGGGGGTGGGTTTAGTTAAAAGTGAGAAACTACACAAAGCACACCCACTATATATATATATTTTTTAACAGTTCACCCCAAACAAGGCAGTTCGCCACTGTAGACGTAAGAGACTACTGGGGAAAAAGCGTGAAAGTTTGGTGAGGGGTCAACCTAAATTGGGAGCTGTGTAGCGAGATGACTGTTTACATTAGTTTTAAATTTCTGAATGTCAGTACCGTCAGGAAAACAGGGAGCAGGGAGGGAGTTCCAGAGTCCATGTTCAGCATTTCCCCGGACAGAATATTGACACGTTTTATTTTGTAATATTCATATTTTTTTAAGTCACAAAGAACAAAATTAGTAAGCGGGGGGTCGATATTTATAGCCATTTTTTTCACTTTGGTGTAGTATTAGTTTTATCGGAAGAGGGGAAATCTTTTGTTGATTAAAGCAATTTTAATGTCTGCCTCATTGAGAGTGCCCCTTTTCGGGGAGCTGGATATTCCCCACATGAAAAACCGACCTTATATCTAACTTTCCATCGTAAAAAGACAAGAAAATAGGGACTTTTGTTGTGAGATGTGATAGATAGGAACATGGAGAGGGGGTAAGGGGTGGGAGAAGAGAGAGTGGAATAAGAAGTTAGGGGAAAGAGGGATAGAGATAGAAAGAGGGGTAGAGAGGGAGGATAAATGGTAGAGATGGGAAGATATAGAGGAAGAGGGAGATGGGGAGAGAGGGAGGGAGATAGAGCGAGGTAGATATATATTTTTAAAGACATGTCTGTTATACTCACTTTTTCACTCTCATTTTGTTGTTCATGTACCCAGGCAACGCCGGGTAGCCATGCTAGTTTACACTACAATAGATTATTTATCTACCTCCCACAAGGTAAGATGTGACACAAGGTCGGGAAAGTGGGATTGCATAAGCCAGCGCTCGAGAGGTGAGCACTCTGGCCATTTAAAAATTGCCTGGGCAGTCCCGTCGGCATTCCCCGGTAGGGGCGCCTCAGACAGTAAGCAATAAATTTACTCCTCTCCAAAGAGGGGAGGCAAAGCCTGGGAGGGTGCACCTCCTAGAACTGCATAGGACAGCGTGCAGTATTCATCGGAACAGATACTACACTTTGATCTTAGCCAAAAGGCCAAGCTTTATTTATCTTCCTCCCACAAGGTAAGTTGTGACACAAGGTCGGGAAAGTGGGATTAGAAAAACCAGCACTCGAGAAGTTGAGCACTCTGGTCATTAAAAATTGCCTGGGCAGCCCCGTCGGCATTCCCCGGTAGGGGCGCCTCAGGCAGTAAGCAATAAACTTACTCCTCCCCAAAGAGGGGAGGCGAAGCCTGGGAGGGCGGACCTCCTAGAACTGCACAGGAGAGACCCACAGACAGGTGGAATCAAGCCCCGAAGGCCAAGAGAATACCGGTCTATAGAGTGCAGTATCCATCGGAACAGATACTACACTTTGATCTTAGCCAAAAGGCCAAGCATAATGAAAAAAAAAAATGAAACCGTCTTTCGAATGAAGACCTAAGACAACTCCGAAGGATCTCGACGTTAAGCGTCCCGTTTTTTTTTTTGGTTCTAGTGTAATTAATTTCTGAGCGCGCACTCAATTTCTCACACCTTGTATCCATTTCGTATCCCGTCATGTACCTTGCGTTTATTTATGTTGCGTTTCCTCGCGCAGGTACAACACTTGCTTTTCATAATTATTTTCAACCTGGAATCCCCGGTTAATGCCGCAAGTTATCCAGCTAATTGAACGCTGAACTCAACAGCTGCTGTACCGAGAGTCTTAAAACACACATCTCTACAAATATATACATCAGCCTCGTCTTACCCCGTACGTTTGTGGGTGTACACTCGCCTTGTCTTTTTCTAACCTCTGTCTTAATACCTACATAATACATTATTACAACGTCTTGTAACTATAAGTAACATTCCACCAAATTTAGCATGAGGCACCATCGAAATAAAACATAAAAAAATACAAAAATGAATTATATATATATATATATATGAAGATATAAAGCACTTGAAGCATAAAAACTTTTACCAAAATGACTGGATTCGGCATTAAATAACTTGAAAAAGGGTTGATATGCCGTAAAACAAAACAAATAAACCAAACAACATGAATAAATATTTGAAGATATAAAGAACTTGAAGCATAACAAAACTTCTACCAAAATGACCGGATTTGGCATTAAATAACTCAAAACGGTTGATATGCCGTTAAACAAAAACGAAACGTTGTAATGATAACACTCAAGATGAGAAATGTAGTCCGAATAACCAAAATTATACAAATTATCAATCCTCATCTAAAAAATTCAAAAATGTGGATAGTATGTTTAGTTTTT
Source organism: Sepiola atlantica (assembly GCA_963556195.1). NCBI lineage: Eukaryota > Metazoa > Mollusca > Cephalopoda > Sepiida > Sepiolidae > Sepiola > Sepiola atlantica. The sequence continues at coordinate 80,975,365 of OY744534.1, read as the reverse complement.
TTTGTTTTACGGCATATCAACCCTTTTCGGGTTATTTAATGACGAATCAGATCATTTTGGTAAAAGTTTTTTATGCTTCAAGTTTTTTAAATATCTTACACTATTTATTCGTGGTGTTTGGTTCAGTTGTTTTGTGATGAAACAATGATTTTGTTTTGAGCTTTGCAGAACATGATTGTGTTTTGCAAAGGGAAAGGAACAATCAATAGCATCAATGTTTGGTGCATTTTAAGTCAGGAAGCCGGTATCTTCAGACAGACTGATCTGATAGTACCAGATTGGATAGTATATATAGATGTACGTAAATAAGGAGTATAATTGAAACTTTTATAACATGTTTATACAATAACAATCTGATATGGTATACATGAAATATACATATGATATTAAGAAGCAAAGGGGAATAAGGAATGATTGTGCATGGTCAGATACGTTAATAGGACAATGTTTTAGAAGGTCAACAAATACGTATACAAAAATGGTATATATATATATATATATATATATATATATATATATATATATATATATATATATATATATATATCAAAGTATATACGAGGCCTGTCTAACACGTATGCGAACTTAGGCCAGAAAAAATATTACAATTACGTGACGGGGTTGGACTTTAACCCCCTTCAAAGTAGGCCCCTTGTGCTTGCACACACTTAGCCCACCGATCCATCCACTGCCGGAAACACCT
>OY744534.1:80967162-80969662 GCA_963556195.1 Sepiola atlantica | reverse complement strand
CTTTTGTTTTATTTTTGTTTTTTTTGTGTAAGAGAGGTTTGTGTGTTTTTAGTATGACGCGTTGGGAAAAAAGGGGACAGGGAAAAAATGGAAAAAAAATAGCGGGTGTACCGAAGCCTTTGATTTTTAAATTTTTAAATTTTTAAATTTTCGTGATTAAAATGTTCATGATTAAAATTTTCGTGATTTAAATTTTCTTTAAATTTTTCTTTCGTAACTTAAATTTTTGATTTTTGATTTTTTTTGATTTTTTTGAATTTTTTTTTTTTTTTGATTTCGCTTATTTTTTTTTTTTTTTTACTTTTTATTTTTAAATTTTTAAATTAAAAAATTTTCGTGATTTAAATTTTCGTGATTTAAATTTTCATGATTTAAATTTTCGTGATTTAAATTTTCATGATTTAAATTTTCGTGATTTAAATTTTTAAATTTTTAAATGGGTGAAACGAAGCCTTTGTCATTTTCTTTTGTTTTATTTTTATTTATTTTTTCTTTGTGTAAGAGAGGTTTGTGTGTTTTTCGTATGACGCGTTGGGGAAAAAAGGGGACAGGGAAAAAGATGGAAAAATAACGGGTGTAAAAGGAAAAAAAACGGGCATAAAAGGAATAAATAAATAAAGAAAATACCTGCATAGTCTCATCGGCACTCCCCCCAAAATAAGGGCGCATCAATGACACAATAAAATCATCTCCATCTTCAAGCAGAGGATAATACTCGTGATATTATTTACTCCTTCCCAGGAGTTAGGCACAAGGCCAGTTTTATCTTACTCCCACAAGTAAGATGTGACCCAAGATCGGGTCGGGAAAGTGGGGTTTGAAAAGCCAGCACCCGAGAAGTGAGCACTCTGGCCATTAAAAATTGCCTGGGCAGTCCCATCGGCATCCCCCGGTAGGGGCGCCTCAGACCGTAAGCAATAAACTTACTCCTCCCCAAAGATGGGGAGGCAAAGCCTGGGAGGGATAACCTCCTAGAACTACACAGGACAGACCCATTGACCGGCGTAAATCAAGCCTCGAAGGACAAGACAATACCAGTATGGGGTGCAGTATCCATCGGAACAGATACTACACTTTGATCTTGACTCGTGATATTATTTACTCCTTCCCAGGAGTTAGGCACAAGGCCAGTTTTATCTTACTTCCACAAGTAAGATGTGACCCAAGATCGGGTCGGGAAAGTGGGGTTCGAAAAGCCAGCGCCCGAGGAAGTGAGCACTCTGGCCATTAAAAATTGCCTGGGCAGCCCCGTCGGCATTCCCCGGTAGGGGCGCCTCAGACAGTAAGCATCCCCTTACGGATGATGGCCTTCGAAAGAAAACCATAAACAAAACGGAAAGAGACGAAATCCAATAAACCCCACCTGGAAACAGATACTACACTTTGAATTTTTTATTTGCAAATAATAATAAAATATCATTTTCATTTGAAAATTAGAAACAAGACCCTCAAAATATTTGGATTGAGGATGGTCATTGGTCATCTTCTGTCTATCCTCCTCATTTTGGCTAATATAAGCATTATTTATTTCACCTTCTAACCATTTTCCATCACTTCCGTTTAAACAGTCACCAAAATACCACATTTACTCACATAGATTACCATACCAAAAATATTAACAATGTTTTTAATTAAATTTTGTTTACAACACACACACACACACACACACACACATATATATATATATATATATATATATATATATATATATATATATATATATATATATAGTCTCGGAAGTTTTTCAACCATTAAAACTATATAAAAAAAAACCGAAAACATTTTAGTACCAAGTCGTTCGGTGGAAAATCACTTTTTGTAAGTCAATTTACTTTTTACAGTCGCTATATTAGTTTGCTTCCAAGAATTTACGCTAGTCTTAACATTATTTAAGGTATCATCAGTTGTTTACCATGAAAAACTGTTTCGGGAATTTAATATATATATATATTATTGTTATTATTAATGCCCCTTTAAGAAAAGTTGAGCACTATTAGGCGATATTTAAAATAGACATTCACTTAGCTACAAATGAAGACTCCGAGTAAGTTCGTTGAGTTCTCTAGTCTGTTTTGATGTTTTGCTTTATCGGCATGAATAACACTTAAACACTCCGTATCACTTGGTAATTTCCAATGGCCGTGAGGATAGAAGGAAAACGTGCGGAGCCAAAGGTTGCTCTTTGAACCGGGTTCGTGTTTTATGACCGTCTAAAATTATCAGTTCCCTACACTAATGAGAGTAAAAAGCTAGAAACGACGTCGCCTGTAAGTAAATATAATTTAATATATATTTATAAATATTATATATATAAAATAATAAAAATAATATATATATATATATATATATATATATATATATATATATATATAATAAAAAAATAAAGAAATACAGAATCACATAATCACAGTGATCCTGTGTTACTTTATTTTACTTTATTCTTGCTCTGTTTATTACATACCCGGATTTCCTTTTGGAATATATTTCACTCTAACACACA
>OY744534.1:80924662-80962162 GCA_963556195.1 Sepiola atlantica | reverse complement strand
AACCAGAATAGATCAAACGACGGACGCATCATAATTAAAATTCGTCCATTTTATTTGCGTTTTAGCGAATAAAATATGATTTCGAATTTCAACGTGACAGCCCAACGCAAAATGTTATTTCATACTTGAGCGTGACCGAGCGTGACCGACAGACCAAAATGTTATGTCATACTAAAACGTTACAAACCAACGAAAATGTGTTTACATACTTGAGTGTGACTGACAAATTAAAATGTTATTTCATACTTAAACATGTCTTAAGAACTAAAATGTTAATTCATACTTAAACGTGACAGAGACACGAAAATGTTATTTTCTACTTAAGTGTGACAGACCAACGAAAATGTTATTTTCTACTTAAGCGTGACAGACCAACGAAAATGTTATTTTCTACTTAAGCGATTTTATATTTAAGTAATTTTATATTTCAGCGTGACCAACAAAGGAAAATTATTTTTTTATGTCAAAACGTTACATAGTATTGATTTACTCCTCTCCAGGAGTTAGGCACAAGGCCAGTTTTTATCTTACTCCCACAAGTAAGATGTGACCCATGGTCGGGTCGGAAAAGTGGGGTTTAAAAATTGCCTGGGCAGCCCTGTCGGCATTCCCCGGTAGGGGCGCCTCAGACAGTAAGCAATAAACTGACTCCTCCCCAAAGAGGGGAGGCGAAGCCTGGGAGGGTGGACCTCCTAGAACTGCACAGGACAAACCCACAAACCGGCGGAATCAAGACCCGAAGGCCAAGACCATACCGGTCTATGGGGTGTAGTATCCATCGGAACAGATACTACACTTTGATCTTAGCCAAAAGGCCAAGATTTCAAACTTAAGCGTGACAGACCGATAGCAGTATTAGCGTGACAGATTAACTGACGGACAGAGCCTCTTGTTGAAATTCTTGGACGCGTCTACAAAACGATACATTCTATTCGTTATGCTCATTTAGTGGTAGAAATGCGATTTTAAACTGAGGACTGACAGACTTAGCGACTGGCCGACCGACGGATAGCGCCTTTCGTAAGGCCGTGATGTCACATCTGAAAAAAAAAGCTATGTATGCTTTTCACAGTGAAGATTATCACTTCCAGACGGCCACACCCACATCATACTCAAGTGATTGACATCAAACGCTCCATGTGTGTCCAGCGTAAAATCCTTGGAATCCACTTCGACCCCCGGATCCGTTTTTCCTCCGACAGAACTCCAGGGCTGACGGGTTGGGGCCTAGCAGAAGGGTTTTGTCAGCGATTCAAGGTTTGCTGCATACCTGATTGAAAGGCTTGTATCTGTTAGAGGCGCCGTGAAACTAAAGCTCATGTCCTCTGCTTATCATAGCGTAAGTGTATAAATATTACAGACCCTTTGAAGAGCTAATTGTTCCAATGGCTCCGGAAGGCGATACGCAAGCCTCCAACCGACTGGCACATCTGTGTCTAGGCGTGATTTCTGCTGATATGCCTCTTTCACTCCAGATGGACAATGGATGACTGAGCGACGAAGATATTGTAATGAAACCAGTGTTGCAACCGTAACGGTCACACTGATTCCAATTCCATCTTTTAATAATTTATATCTATAACTAGTGTACAACTTCCGTCAAAAATGCCGGAGAAAGAATACGCTTCTCCCGTGTTCGCATATAAATTAACGTTTTAATCGGTGAAGTAAACAAAAAGAAAGAAATGAGAATGAAAACGTCTGTAACGGGGAAGTTTATGAAAAGAACAAAAAAAGAAAATAAATCGTTTCAAGGTATATAGAAAGAAGAAAGGAAAAATAAAGGAAACGGATCATTATGGAAATAGAGTGAATGATATTTGTTTGCTCCCTTTGCTTACAGACTTGAAATGGTTTCAATCGCCACGTTTAATTGCGCGACAAGAGGTAATATATATATATATATATATATATATATATATATATATATATATATCAATATATATATATATATATTATTATTATATTATTATTATTTATTTATGTATATATAAGTGAAATTCAATCAGAATTATTTCTACACTTGATTATTTGGTATATGGTCGTTTGATCAGTACCATTGGAGAGCCATGAATATTATAACTGTCCTGTTTTTGAATCTGCGAAACAGTTACATGGTAAACAGCTGATAATCCCAGTTTTAATATTTTACGCTTAAATTAAGATCCCCTGTTTTTGTTTCACTGTCAGATACTTTGAATCCCCCTTTTTATTTATGAATTTTCCAACAAATGCTAAGTCTGCGATATCTTGGATTTAGTTAGATTCTCTGTGAATTTAAACTGCATTTTCCTTTCTTTTTCTTTTGTTTAAAATGACTCAACGCTTCTTTAGACCCCCCACACACACACACACACATATATATATATATATATATATATATATATATATATATATATATATATATATATATATATATATATAAGCTCCAGCTCATCATCTACTCACCAAAGTGTCCCACGCCTGTCCACGGGCGATTGAACGTTATTCACTGCTTTGCGGAAGCTGCTGAAGCCTGGGCTGTTCTATAGTCTTCCACTGTTCACTCCATCTTGCTTTGACCCAGGAAACCTAAACAAAATTATAATATTTATTTGGTTCATGTCATAAGTAAATGGTGATAGATAAGAGATATATGGATATCTGAATCACAACAAAATGTCAATTAGTGTAAAATATATGTTTCAAACTTTTACTGCGACTTTGTACGGCTCCGAGTGCTTGTCGTCGGCGAAGGAAGCAAACTCTTTAAACTTTAAACTTTTTTTTTTTTTGCGAAGTGTCTATTTACTTGCTTCATGTCTGTGTATATGAATCTGATACAACTAATATTACACTAAAACCGAGTTAACCTCTCTTTCTCTTTCTTTTTATCCGTCTCTTTATCTTTGTTTCCTTTCCAACTGCGGATTAACTAATAGTATTGCTTGTGGTGGTATTCCCTTTTGTTCATAATCGGCTGTTCCAATCTTTTTAGTATTCCCTTTCTTTATTACCTTCGATTTTTAAAAACATATATAGAGAGAGGTAATGTTGGAGAGAGACGGACGCGAGAGTGATATACGACGTATACAATTGTAGTGGTGCCTCAAAGAACGTCCAGTGAGAAAAGGGCGAAAGTAAAATATAGAAAGTTGGTAAGAGAAAGGCTACTTGATGAGTTAATGATAAATTTCGCCTACTTAACACTATTAAAATGGAATTCAAAAAAATTATAAATCAATCACAAAACTGAAAATATTTAGCAATAGGTACGTATATAGTATGCGCACCAGAGCGGCGATAGGTACGTATATAGTATGCGCACCGGGGCACGCGATAGGTACGTATTTAGCATTCGCACCGGGGCGGAGATAGGTACGTATTTAGCATTCGCACCGGGGCGGCGATAGGTACGTATATAGTATGTGCACTGGGGCGGCGATAGGTACGTATATAGTATGCGCACTGGGGCGGAGATAAGTACCTATATAGTATGCACACCAATGTGGATATATGTACCTATATAGAAGGCGCAGACAGAGGTGATACTTTTTATAGAAATATGTCATACTTTTGCCCTGGGCAACGTAAGAGGAATGGTGGGGAAGAAACAGCTTTCGCAAAAGGCAAAATTAGAAAGTAACGGTGAAATGGGGCGACCAGGGAAGAGAAAAGTAGAAAGATAAAGAGACGGCTATAGAGAGAGTGGGAGAAATAGAATTTTGAATATAAAGATATTACACACGCGATTTTTCTTCTATTTTATATTTTTATGACCCCGAGCAACGCCGGTAGCCCTGCTAGTTAAAATATATACGAAAAAATCCTCACTTATCACCTGTTTTATGTTATGTATCCGCCCGCACAATGCCAGTAGACCTGCGAATATACAAACACTTACTTACAGTCTTATTTTTATATATTTGATCCTTAAATTACCGCGCACGAACCTTATTTGGTAACAGCAGACAGCTCTTTCAATTTCACACCCTGAAAAATTCTATCATCGGGTGATTAGAAGTTCATGTCTTGATATTCGTGAAGCCTCCATTTTGATGTCACCTGCTTTTGAAGGAATCCTCTTTTCTTAGATAGCCTTAGGTTGAATATACTTCTTTTTTTTTTTTTTACTTCCGGTGACAACTCTGGCGTGTCGGTAAGACACCACAAAAGAAGTGGGGGTTTATTTATATATTTATTCAATTAGTTAACTTTTTATGATGTAGATGTTTGTCTTTGTTGTTTTCTTTGATGTGCGGGGTGGATTGTGGATGTTCGTACGCTTGTGTGAGAGTAATGGCGTAACACTTATGATGTTAGCATCACTTAATGTCATGGCGAATGTACTTTTGCACTCATACGTAGCCATCTTTTTTTTTTTCCTTATCAAAGTGTCGCGTATGATTCTCTCTTCCTAATCCTATTTAAAAGAAATTTTCTTACAACATTTTAGATCCTTTCAATCGTCAATACAGTTGCATATGTCTTGTAGTATAACTACGCGGTACTGGTTGGGTGTCAACTGCACGGTTAAATATCGTCACATTTAGATTTTGCGCACATTTCGCGATTACATTTTATTTTGTTCCTGAGAAAACATAAGAGAGTCTTAGTTAGACACAAGGCCAGTTTTTAATGAGCAAAAAGGTCAAGGAAGTCGTTACCTACTGGCCTATCGTATCGTATATTTGGGTGGGTGAGGTATAAACCCCATAAAATTGGCACTACCTACTACTACTACTACTACTACTACTACTACTACTACTACTATTACAACTTCTACATCTACTATAACTATTATCACTTCTATTTCTAGTATAACTTTACTTTAGCGACTTATATTACTACTACTACAACTATTATTACTACTTCTACTACTACTACTGTGAATCTATTAATAATGAGGAGGTCTATATATGTCTTTATGAAGCCGAATCTATACTATTTTAAAGTCTTCTATTATTTTTCGGAAATTTTTAGATGAAGATTGATAATTTCAATCATTTAAATTATTCGGATTACTGTTCTCATATTAGGCGTTATCCCAACACCCCCACCCTATTGTAGGGTGGGTTAAACCAAATTGTATTGTGTGTATCTGTTTGTATTCTAATTCAATACAATACTATACATTAGTCCACTATTTTTCGGAAAGTTTTCTACTTTATTTTGTGCTCATTAAATATGTCTATATTGCTGGAATTGTTGGGTAATGGCCCTGTGGAAACAGACGCATCTTGAGGTGAGCGTATCTGTTGGAAATCGTTGGTTTGACCCGTACAGTCGGGTGCAGAATAGGGCTGTTCTCACAGTCGGAGCTCACAGACGTGACAGGGTCACCGCGTTGACGAGATCTCAGATCAAGTTAATGTGCACCTGCGCATAGAGAATCTGTGACGTCACTCCTTCGTGAGAAGCAGAGTTTTTGCCAGTCTGGGCTTTGGAGGCGAGCCTATGAGACGTGATTTAAGATCTAGTCCGCAACATGATTAGGGTAATTGATTCCCTAAGAAAATATAGGCGAAAGATCTTTTCACCCCTCCACGAATGGTTAAGGACTTAATTGATAAGTAATTACGAAAGCAGTAAGTTGCTCTCTCTGGACGTTGGTGAATATATCCAAGCCGATGGATAACTAATGCCTGAAATAAAATATGAAGTTTAAAAGATTGTTTGTCTTCTGAGTCGGGCATGGAGCTTTTTGTTGCAGCGGCGTGGTTCACGGCAGAAAGTAAGAAGACATAATTCAACCACGGGACGACGCACCCCTCCGCGCAATGAAGAAATATTGAAGGTGCGAGAAATTTAAAGGTATGCAAACTATATGATTGTTGGTGTTAAAAAGTGTCGAGTGTTTAAACGAGAACTACCGCAGCCCAAGCAGGGGCTATGTAGCAGGATATTATATGTACGAGCGATAGAGGAACTTGCTTGAAATTGGTAATTATCGTGTTTGTTAATGTATATTGTGGGGTTATTGGTTTTGTTGTACAGTTTATGGGATTTATTGTTTAAGTTGAAAGTTACTTATCTCTATTTCTATATCGCAGATTAGACTTTTAGCGTTTGGGTTGATAATTAATATAATATGTATATAATATTGAATCAAAATGTAAAGATGAATTATTTACCTTTAAATAATAATCTATCGTGAAAATATAAAGCTCTTTATTTTTACCAAATTTAAACATTATTACCTTGCCTGGAAGCTGAAAATCGGCAATGACTACTATATTACAACTCTGGGTTTGACCTACTATTATTTTAATTTTATTTTCATTTGGATCTTCACGATTGGATATTACTTTTGCCTTTTCGCATTTTCTACGGATTTTAAACATACAGACGACACACTCACCTCTGAAACCAAGGTGCCCTTTCCTGAGGCTAACACTTAATCCCTATATGAGATATATAGATATTCAAATATTCTATTAAAGTTCTTTTTTTATTTCTCAAATGTTGAATTAGTAAAGAAGTTAAGAACATTAATAATCCTCTCCCCAATTGATCTGTGAATTATGTTATAGTATATCTTTCTTGTGGTCTCTTAGTTTTATCGGGTTCGAGGACAAGAATTCATCTAGTTTGGTGGAGTATCCAGCTAAATCTTGTTTCTTGAGATCACATCACTAGAAGGTGCATCATTCCTTGCATGCGTAAGTGCATTATTTGTGCTGCGAATACTATGTTATTGTGAATATTTTGTCAGGGTTTACTTATAGGGTGAAGTATCCTCATGTCAAGTTGTCCTAGCAAACCCTTGTACAGAGACCGAAGACATTCGAGGACAGTATCCAGTAGGTAATTCAAACTCTCCAGTAGGTAATTCAAACTCTTAATATATGTATATACATATGTGTATTAATGTATATGTGGGTAGATATTAAAGTGTGTGTGTGTATGGGTAGATACGTAACTGTGTTTATGAGGATGTATGACTTGTTACTTTCACTACGCCCCACTCAAACCAAAATGGGATTCGAGAATGTAGCTTAATCATTGCCTTCCGCAAATGTATAATGACTCGATGATTCTGGACTTTGAATAAAGTCGCAGTTGAAAATGTATGCACATATGAAGCCAATAAAATTTGTATATATAAAAAATGCTATATATATACATATATATATATATATATATATATAAATGCTATATATAAATGCTATATATATATATATATATAAATGCTATATATATATATATATATATATATATATATATATATATATATATATATATAAAGTTAATGTGTGTATATTTTTATATATTTCTATGTAGAAGATTCACCCCTGAACAAATTAATTAATCATTAGAAATTTTAGAACACATCTGCCAGGTGTAATATGTTGTAATGCAATGGGTTTTTTTATTCGGTTTCATGCAAACATGATAAAGAGCGAGTAGAAATCCTTTGTGAAAATCCAGGTACCGAATTTTGTGAAATTTGAAGAATAAGTATTTGATCGCAAATGATAAATATTCCACCAATGGCAGTTTCTTTGGAGAATTTTTAACGGCATAATATGGACAAACGTCATATTTAAGTGTTGTGAAGTTTTCCAACAGTAAATAATAAATAAAGGAAGTCAAGTCGAGGGTTGGTTTAACAAGTGTATTAACAAAGTAAGAAAGTGACTAGCACTTGGCTAGACAGTTACAGGACTGTGCTTTGTCTTCCCTGTGTCTCTGGTGACTCGCACTATTTATAGTGACAACCGGTGTAGTTTCTCCTGTGTAAGAACGGCCGGTGTAACATTAAGAATTCAAATAGTTCAGATTTATATTTCTCTTTAAGACCCCTTAAGCTTAAGCCTGAAATTTTAGACATTTTCTAGAATCAAAATCATGTTCTGATTTTCGATCCAAATTGGAAGAAATATTCTTGAGATTAGGTTTTTGATCATTATAACTTGATTTTAATCATCGTAAAGAACACAGCAGTTTTGTAAAACTGTTTATATATATATATATATATATATATATATATATATATATATATATATATGTATGTGTGTGTGTGTGTGTGTGTGTGTGTTTGTGTGTGTGTGTGATTTTTTGAAGACTTACCAAACCATTCCGTTCAGGAGATCATTCATCAACACAAAAAAAAAACTTTTCTTTCAAAGTTTATCTATTTATCATATATATGAAAATTAAAGAGATTTTTCCTACACGTGTTTCACTACCAAGCATGTCCGGAATTAAGTATCTGGAGTAAGCGTTTCAATAACTGACAATACACAATGTGGTGTTGCCTTAATTGAAGTATATATGTAACCCTTAATGTCTGTGTGTATATCTGTGTGATGTTTTTGTGTTAGTAAGAAAAGTTAGAGAATCCACATGAAATCACAAAGTGTATTCGCATGTCAAATTTACCGTGGAAAACAATGGAAGTGTTATTGAACTTTTAAATGCACCTCTAAGAAGTCTTTGAGGGATAGCCTTATAAAAACTTCGAATATATCCTAATTTATGAAATTTAAATCATGTGTATAAAAATGTTAGTGGGAGATAATAGAAGTGTTTCCTACTATCTAGGTTAACTTTTATTTACTGAATATGTAAATGCCCCACCTGTACGTGAGTCATGGAGACGGAACATTCATGCGGACGTGATTCATAGGGAAAACAATGGAAGTGGCCCCGAATCTTTCCCTTAGAGTCTATGTACCGAATATATACGTGTACCTACCTCTAAATGAGCCATGGAGACAAAAACCCTTAATACTTAAAATACGCATATATTATTTTAATGAAATGCAAACCATACGTATAAGACACTACTTCAAAGAGTATTTCAGCTTCTTTCGTCTATATTAGGGGGGAAAATGGGAGGAGGGGCAGTAAATCAAAGAAAGTATATGGTGTTATGAGCAAAGTGAAAAGGTACATCGTCTTGATCCTCGTTCAATCACGAGCAACGTTGCTTTCTTCAAAGCAGTCATCTTGAGAAAGTCTTTGAATAAAGACGAAACGTCGATGAACATATAAACAATTTTCGGTTTTTCTTTTTTGTATTTATATATATATATATACATATATATATATATACATATATAAATATATATTATATTTATATATGTATATATATATATAACATGCATGCATATATATATACATATTCTATTTTTTTGAAAAAAACATAACAATGTGTAGTGTTAAAATAAATAAAATTTATTTTAATCTGAACTTTCGAGAATTAAATTCTCCTTGTCAAAGCAGTGTTTTTCTTTTCTCCTTATTTCCTTCATCGTCCGATGGTAATGGACATTTGGGTCAGAAAATCACGTTATGTCTGTAAGCGAGGCTACGCCAATTTGAATTAGAAAGGGTATGTAGACATATTTTTAAATCATTGTTTCGTAATAGTATTATTTTTTTTTTGACAAAAAAACATAACAATGTGTAGTGTTGAAATAAATAAAATTTATTTTAATCTGATCTTTCGAGGAATAAAATTCCCATTGTCATATATATATATATATATATATATATATATATATATATATATATATATATATATATATATATATATATATATATATAAAGTTAATCCAACAAAAGATATAAGAGGCAACTAATATCTTTAATTAGTGAACATCCGGATAAAACTGAAGCTCAATATACTGGATAGAGCCTTAATAGCATTATATAAAGTGAAATAATAAGATAAGGTGCGAATCAAATGTTATTAGAATTCAATGTTCAGGCAAAGTACCTTAAAGTCCTTAACTCATGAGTTTTCAAAGAAAATTCTTCTCCTCAGAGGACCATTACCGCAATGGCATTACAGCAGGTAATAAAATCAAACTTTGAAAATATATACAAATATATATATAAAAATACATAAAAGTATATAAAACATCAAATATATCAGCCCAAAACATACTTTTTTGTTAAAGCTATACAGTGCATCCAAGTCATACAATTTAAAAGATATTCAGGAGATATATCCAAGTGGTTGATTGAAAAGTGATCCAGGTGGTGAATGGTAGTCCACAAACGAAAAAGTTATCCAGGCGGGAAATCTGTTTGCAAACGATGCAGTAAATGACAGTGAAAAGTGTATCCAAGGTGTATGCAAATTAATAAAACGATAAAAAAACAAATGATATGAAAAGTAAGGTACTTTGCCTGAACATTGAATTCTAATAAAATTTGATTCGCACCTTATTTTATCATTTCACTTCATATAATGCTATATATATATATATATATATATATATATATATATGCATAAATATATATTAACGACACTTGTATAAGAAATATATATTAAATGTATATATATATATATATATATATATATATATATATATATATCGCTAAACAAGACTTAAAGAGAAAACTGACATTAAGATAGATGATTTCATCATGATTCATCGAAGGTCAAACATCCTAGAGTAAGTAAAGTCATTGGAGTCCGTCATTTCACTATTAAAAAACCCAGCCACCATGACCGAAAACCGTCCATCAGTCTAGAAAGTGAGAAATAGTACGAAAAATGACGATTTCCGTTTATCAGACTCCTCTACACCACCCGATTTAAACGATTATAATCACTCATTTTGCACGTTCGTCTTGTCTGCTTTCACATGAAGGTGGACAATTAGCGAGAGAAATGATCTGTTCTTGTGGTAGGGTGTTCTTATGAGGTTTCATGGTTGCCTAGTCAAGATATAGGCGGTTGAGATTTGAACGAGAATCACGATGAAGGCGATAAGAAATGCGCAAGCGAATTCATCGATGGATCAAAAGAAATTCATTTATTTTCTTTTATTTCTCCACATGTAGGTTCATATCAATTCTCCCTGAACTTATCGTTAAGTATCAATTGTCTAAATCAAAATCCATCGAGTTATCATAGGAAATAACGAATTGTATTCTTAAATATATAGGGTTATCTCAATTTTCTTACAAACATTAATGTTTTGTTATGCTGTTAAAATATACAATGTGATTCATAAGTCACTTAGCTATGTATTCTTGAAATTCTAAAGTTAAAAAATACTGTAATACAAAACAGAAAGTTTATTCCACAAATTCATTTATGGGAGTTTAAAATTACAGCAAATTAAAAAAATGTCCACCTTCGTTCTGCATGCATAGCTCCATTCTTTTTTGCAAGGAATTTACGACTCTTTGTAGCATATTTGATTGATTAATTTTAACAAACTCGGCAGTGATTTTTTATTTGAGGTCGTCATTGCCTTTCAACAAGTGTGGGAGATTCATCAAATTTGGCCACATGAATAACAATAACAATTCGCTCTTCAATTGTAAATGACATACTGCCTGAAAAAAAAGCACATATGATGATTTACACAAATTTAAATAAATACAAATAAATATATATAGAAAGAAATATATAAACGAACAAATTTAAAATAACAAATAGCAGTAATTAGAGCGTAAGATAACAATACTCAAAAGTTCAAAGTATGTTTGATGCTTCATATGGCAATCATTTTAAATCGCTAAGTGACTTATGAATCACCCTGTATATTTTATTTTGAAGATGTATGAAATAATTATTGTAAATATAACAACTCTGAAAGTTAGCAACTGAGAAAATAGGATTGTTCTGGCGAATAAGAGGAAGTGACTGTTTCTGAACCCACAATCGAAATACTAAAGGAACGAGAAATGGGGCAAAAATAAGTGGACTTGTCTGTGTGTTGGTACATTCGGATGTTAAATATTTATTTACGTTTGTTTTCGCAGGAATACATTTAGTGACTTTTTTTTAACTATTGGGGTTGTTGCAAAAGTGATCTTTTCGGGTATATAAGTCATCAATAATATTAGTTAATACCATATATTAAATTATTCATTGTACACACGTTGATAATTTACCAATAGCGTAAAGTTTGTGTTTTTCACTTTTATAATGTTAAACAAATAAACACACTTAGTTTTCACTTTCGGCTTTTCCGACGTGGATAATTACCGAGAATGTACATCCATACGTCCATTAATACACCACTTTTACGTCACATACTATTGTGATTGACACGTGGGATTCGGAAATGTCACTTCCGCTTATTCCCCGAATTCCAGTAGATCACATTCCATAGTTTTCAAACGATATCCACCATGTCGATAAGGGACCACCAATATATATGTACTCACTTAGCTATTATCATACTAAAGCTGAGTAAACCAACGTTCGCCTCTTAAAGTTGTGTTCCGATATGGTGCAGTGTCACAAAATACATGCTAAAATATTCCTTAAGAAAAAGAAACAGAGAAATAGAAAAGAAAATGGAATAGAGATGTAGGAAAAAAGGAAAAAGTATTGCTTTAAGATTATATATTTATCGAAACTCTCGCCTAAAACAATAAAAAAAAATGAATAATTTAATTCATTTTATATTGCGTCGTGCTTTGGTTTTCAAATTAAAAATAATATACATATATATATATATATATATATATATATATATATATATACATACATATATATATACATACATACATATATATACATACATACATATAAATGAACGACCCATTTTATATATATATATATATATATATATATATATATATACATATATATATATATATATATATATATATATATATATAAATTCCCAAAACAGTTGTTCATAGTAAACAACTGATGATCCCTTAAACAATGTTAGAAGCAAACTAATATAATAACTGTAAAAGTTAAATTGACTTACATGAGTGATTTTCCACTGAACGACTTTGGACTTAAGGTTTTTTGGGGTTTTTTTTTTAATATAGTTTTAATGGTTCCAAAAAACTTCCAAGACTATATATAAAAAGGATGGAGAGACACAGAGAGAGAAACGTTTGTTATATATGCTATGCGTAAGGGGCTGTAATGTGAGCTATAGTTAGTTTAATTTAGTCTTACGTACCAAGGGCGTGGAGAGCTGAAAGCTCATCGTCAAACTCCAGAACCAACAATAGGTATAATATATCAATTCATAAATACTCCTAAAAGTTTTTTTGGGGTATTTTAAAGGATTTTAGGAGGCAAAATACCTCCAAACCACATCGTATTTGTAAATTCAAATACATCAGATTTCCATCGAAGTTGATCGACATTCATTGAACATCAAATAAACACGGTTCCCTGCATTTCAATTTCTTTTTTAACTTGAGACTTTAATATTTAGACATTTTAACTTGAGACTTTAATATTTAGACATTTTAACTTGAGACTTTAATATTTAGACATGTTCAAGAATCAAACTCATGTTATGAATGTTAATAAAAATAAGAATCTTGTATTTAGATATAAGTTAAGTATCATGTTCTGTTTAAGGAATATATTTTACCTGTGATGTTGTTTTTGTTCTAGTATATATATATATATATATATATATATATATATATATATATATATATATATATATATATATATATATACAGGGTGGCGCAAAAGACGCGCATTAGATTTTTTAGGTGATAGAACCTACAACATTTAAAGTAATTTACTAGACTTTTCTACTAAATCATACATTTACTTAGTAATTTTGTTGCAGTAGTTTTAAAACATAATATCCTTTAAATGGCCACCATTTTCGGCCTCACAAAGACGGGCTCTAACTAGGGCATTTTCCATTACACTCCTTAGAATAACTAGCTCTAGTTCTTTGAAGTGACCTTCTGGACATTCCAATCTGGGTGTCTCGTCTTCGAGTTGAGGTGTCTGGATTTTCAGCAATGCTATCCTCAACGAGTGCTACATTTTCCGCTGTCCGTACTGAACGTGGTCTGCCAGATCGTGGAAGATCACTGACTGAACCCTGCTGCCGAAATCGGACTACAAGACGATCAATTGTGGTCTGACTCTTTGGGTTAAGGTTATTGAACGATGGTTTCCGAAGTAAAGTTCAATAATTTTGGTTCGTTGTTCGGTGCTATATTTTTCCATGATAAATTATCAATGTTTATATCTGTAATATTCTGAAAAATAAGGAGAAAATTTGATTAAATGTTAAAATTGTTACTGATTACAACTAATGCGTGACTTTTGCGCCATCCTGTATATATATACTAGAACAAAAATTGTCACAAAATGGGTAAAATGTATATATACACTGACGATTCCTGTAAGGATGAAACGTATACGTATGTAGATTAAAAAAAACAACAAATGTCTATGATTATTTTAAGCTCCCAAATATAGGCTGGGCTCTGTAGTGAGTAGTATATACACAGCTGCAATGTTCCTTTCAATGGTGGAACACTTTGCGACAGCTGCCTTTTAATAGGATAACTTTCTCACTGAGTTACCGAGTTGTTGGCAACGGCCGTGTGGGCTACGACTTTTGAATTTGAGTTTAGGGATTTAACTCGTGTTCCGGGGTTCTAGTCCGGCGACCGGTGTGAATAATTCTTCTCTACACTGACGATTCCCGCAAGGATGAAACGTATACGTATGTAGAAAAAAACCCAAATATTTATAATTATATATATATATATATATATATATATATATATATATATATATATATATATATATAGCACAAACCTTCAATGACACATTGTGAAATGGAATAAATACATTGAAATTGATGAATCTAATGACTTTACAATATATCAACGATTTTGTAGCGATTTTCTGCCATTCTTGTACTTGATGGACGGATCATATAACGTAAGTGAGTAAGACAAATAAAGTTGTCTAAGACGAAGGGGGGGGACGCGTGTGGGGAGAATTGCTGTGTGGTGGGAGTCAAGCAACCGCAGATAATCTGACAATCAGATTGATGGACAACTACTGAGTGAATAAACAGTAGTTAAGGGTCCATTTCCTATGTCTACGTCTTTACATCTGTCAATGAATGGAAGACAGAATAGATAGAAATGTACCGGATAATAATAATAATAATAATAATAATAATAATAATAATAATAATAATAATAATAATAACAACAACAACAATAATAATAATAATAATAATAATAATAATAACAACAACAATAATAATAATAATAATAATAATAATAACAATAATAATAATAATAATAATAATGATACTACTACTACTACTACTACTACTAATAATAATAATAATGACAATATTAATAATGATGATGATGATGATGATGATAATAATAACAATAAAAATAATAAAAATAATAATAATGATAATGATGATGATGATGATAATGATGACAACAACAATAATAATGATAATGATAATAATAATAATAATAATAATAATAATAATAATAATGATAATAATATCAATAATAATAATAAAAATAATAAAAATAAAAACAATAAAAATAATAATAATAATAATGATGATGATGATGATGCTGCTGCTGCTGCTGCTGCTGATGATGATGATGATGATGATGATGATGATGATGATGATGATGATGATGATAAAATTAATAAAAGTAATAAAAATGATGATGATGATGATGATGATAACAATAAAATTAATAAAAATAATAAAAATAGTAATAATAATGATGATGATGATAACAACAATGATAATCATAATGATAGTGATAATAATAATAATGATAATAATAATAATAATGATAATAATATCAATAATAATAATAAAAATAATAAAAATAATAATAATAATAAAAATAATAATAATAATAACAGTAATAATTATAATAATAATAATCATGTCAAGCAGAAGAAGGACAGCGAATTGGATAATTAATAAAAACATTTAAAATATTCAGAGCATTCACCAGAAAGGTTGAATCGAGAAAGAAAAATACATAAGAGAAAGAAATACATCAATAAAAAATTAATATTTTACAGCTTCCACTAGTGTTCACTAGTCACATCTTCAGCCAGGGTTTTTTACCCCGGCGTATAGACCGGTATTGTCCGGCCCTTCGGGTCTGGATTCACGCCGGTCTATCGGTTGTCCGTCCTGTGCCGTTCTAGGAGGTGCACTCTCCCAGGCTTTGCCTACTCACCCTTTGAGAAAGGGTTAGTTTATTGCTAATCGCCTGAGGCGCCCCTACCGGGGAATGCCGACGGGGCTGTGCAGGCATTTTTTGTAGGCCAGAGTGCTCACCTCGGGCGCTGGCTTTCTGCACCCATAGGTTCTTTAAATTTGAATTTTTTTTACTATTAAATGTATTAATTTTTCAGAAGAAATAAGCATCATTTATTAAAATATTATCTTTGAATTGAACTCTTTATAAACTTGCACTATATAACTTAATTTTATGTTGATTTTTAATATATACATTTAACTTTTGAATCCACTTCTTTAAGCCTGTTATGAAAGGAAAAACAAATTAATAAAACAAAGAATATAAGGTCACTAGATTTTCTTGGTTATTTTTCTTTTTAACAATCCCATTGTTAGTTTTGCCTGTAACGAATCGATAAATAGTTTTAATGCTAACTATAAAAATCTCTGAAATATATGTACACAATGATATTAGTTGATGTACAGGTTGATTCATAAGTCACTTCACTTAGCTATTTAAAATGATTACCATATGAAGCACAAACATACTATGAACTCTTGATAATTGTTATCTTACTCTCTAATTACTGCTATTTGTTATTTTAAATTTGTTCGTTTTTCTTTGTTTTTTTTTAAAACATAGTTCACCCCAAACAAGGCAAGCCGCCACTGTAGACGTAAGGGGCTACTGAGAAAAGAAAAGGGGAGAAGGAAGAGGGGTCAACCTAACTTGGGATCTGCGCAGCGAGATGTCTGTTTACATTAGTTTTAAACTTCTGCATGTCTGTTCTGTCGGGGAAACAGGGGACAGGGAGGGAGTTCCAGAGGCCAGTACACGAGGAAAGAAGCTATTTGAGTAGAAGGCTCTCTGACATCTGGGGACCTCCACAGTGAATGAATGAGATTTAGTTGATTGTCGAGTTAGTCTAGGGAATTTACGTCGAAGGGGCACCAGAGTAGCCAATTCATCGGAGCATAATCCATTGAAGTATTTGTAAAACAAGCAGAAGGATGCCACATTGCGGCGATGAGACAGAGGCTGAAGCTTGGTTTACAGTGAGGGTTCAATTAGGTTGGCGATTCTTTTTTGAACCTTGTCAAGGAGGGAGAGACTAGTAGATGATGCACCAGCCCAGATGTGACAACAATACTCCGTATTTGTTTCTATATATATTTATTTCATAATCAATCAAATATGCTACAAAGAGTCGTAAATTTTTTGCAAAAAAGAATGTAGCTATGCATGCAAAACGAAGGTGGACATTTTGAAAATTTGCTGTAATTTCGAACTCCTATAAATGAATTTGTTGAATAAACTTTCTGTTTTGTATTACCGTATTTTTTCACTTTAGAATTTCAAAAATAAATAGCTAAGTGACTTATGAATCACCCTTAAGAATTTTTCAGAGCATGGAAATACAATATAAATCATGTCAACACTTGTGTATTCTATTATAATATATGAGCTCTGTTAAACATAAATCCCTAATCATTGAGCTAAATTTTACCTGCAGTATTCACCTGTATGATAAGTATTTTGAATATTTCATTCTTTATATTTATATAATAGAATCGATGTATTATTTCTCCTCATAATATGATTATTATAATTATTAAACATGGCTTTGGAAACATTGTATATGTAATTTGTAAAACCGAATAGCGCATTCTTTGACTGATGGTATTATTTATTGAAACAGTGAACAATCCCTTTCATCGCTTATCTCAATAGCGCAATGGATAAAAGCTTTGACTGTCGAAAAGAACCAGCCTGAAGAACTCTTATCTTTACCATACTGCAGAGCTGGGATATAGCAGAACAGTCTGTCTCTGGATATATATCATACGGATGTCATTCACATATATATATATATATATATATATATATATATATATATATATATATATATATATATACATAATATTTGTTATTGTTTATTATTTATGTACGTATACGTTTCGTCCTTTTAAAATCGGGACTACTCAGCATAAAGATATGGCTATTCACTACCGGTCATGCGACTCGAAACCCCGGACTACAAGTATTTTTCAACTCAAATCCGACGTCTTTAACCACTCGGCCAATTTTAAATAGCGAATAAACGGTGATAATTTTAACACTTTATCGACGGCTTAACGTCTAGAGCGTTCTACTTCTTTTAAGGGAAGGAGCGATGCATTTTAAAGCAAGTGACGTCATGCTGTGTTAATACTACACTTACAGTGCTCTACTTTTTCGAGGAGCGACAAATAATAAACATTTGTTACTGTTTATTATCTATGTACGTATATATATATATATATATATATATATATATATATATATATATATATATATATATGCTTAGGGGCTTGGTATATTGTGTTCGAGTTTCAGTTGTGGAAAGCTTATATAGAAATCATACATAGACAACTGTTTCGCCGTATCTCAGCTATTCAGCGTTAGTAGATGCGTCAAGTATTTTAACGCGGAGATTTAAAACCTAATTGCCAGCCAACTTCCAATATATATATATATATATATATATATATATATATATATATATATATATATATATATATATATATATATATATTGTTGGTGATTTTATTATTCCATTAATTGCGACAAAATATATGCTGTTTCATTAACGCTCGCAATGAACGTCAACTCTTCAAACGACAATGGAATCTAAACGTTTTTGATTCCATTGTCGCTTGAAGAGTTGACGTTCATTGCGAGCGTTAATGAAACAGCATATATTTTGTCGCAATTAATGGAATAATAAAATCACCAACAAAAAAATAAATATATTTTGCTCTGAACTTTCATTGAACACTCTCATAACCCCGGTTTCAACTTCCTTCGGATTTATACTCCCTGGATATTTGTAACAAGTATATATATATATATATATATATATATATATATATATATATATATATATTACGTATGAAATTAAAAGTAGAATGTATACTTATATAAATATTGAAAAAAGAGATATAAAAAATGTAAGAATGACAAATCTATTTCAGTTTCAGTTTTTCAATGTAAGCATGTTTATTTTTCCTTTCCTTAAGTCGAGCTTTTCAAAGAATGGAATCTTACTATCAGAGGAATTACATAGATAGATAAGTTGGTAGGGAAATAGCCAAAACTCATGATATGAAAAATTTGAGAAAATTATAAAATTAATAAACTTGCCAACTTATCTATCTATGCATTTTTTTCTGGTGATAAGATTCCATTCTTTGAGAAAGCCTGGCGTAAGGAAAGAACTCTTAAACTTGCTTTCATTGAATACAACTTACATTGAACAACTGAAAATGAAATAAGTTTCTCATTCTTACATTTTTCTCCCTTTTTTCATTTATCTGTCTATCTATCTATCTATCTATCTATCTATCTATCTATCTATCTATCTCTCTCTCTCTCTCTATATATATATATATATATATATATATATATATAAATTAAATTTTTATTCATTTCTAAATTAAATTTTTATAAATGTTATAAATTAAGTTTTTATACATTTCTTAAGTAAATGTTTATACATTTCTAAATCACATTTTTATAAATTTCTAACTTCAATTTTTATACATTTCTAAATTAAACTTTTATACATTTCTAAATTAAACTTTTATACATTTCTAAATTAAACTTTTATACATTTCTTAATTAAACTTTTATACATTTCTAAATTAAATTTTTATACATTTCTAAATTAAACTTTTATACATTTCTAAATTAAATTTTTATACATTTCTAAATTAAACTTTTATACATTTCTTAATTTAATTTTTATACATTTCTAAATTAAACTTTTATACATTTCTAAATTAAACTTTTATACATTTCTAAATTAAACTTTTATACATTTCTAAATTAAACTTTTATACATTTCTAAATTAAATTTTTATACATTTCTAAATTAAACTTTTATACATTTCTTAATTTAATTTTTATACATTTCTAAATTAAACTTTTATACATTTCTAAATTAAACTTTTATACATTTCTAAATTAAACTTTTATACATTTCTAAATTAAACTTTTATACATTTCTAAATTAAACTTTTATACATTTCTAAATTAAACTTTTATACATTTCTAAATTAAACTTTTATACATTTCTAAATTAAACTTTTATACATTTCTAAATTAAACTTTTATACATTTCTAAATTAAACTTTTATACATTTCTAAATTAAACTTTTATACATTTCTAAATTAAACTTTTATACATTTCTAAATTAAACTTTTATACATTTCTAAATTAAACTTTTATACATTTCTAAATTAAACTTTTATACATTTCTAAATTAAACTTTTATACATTTCTAAATTAAACTTTTATACATTTCTAAATTAAATTTTTATACATTTCTAAATTAAACTTTTATACATTTCTTAATTTAATTTTTATACATTTCTAAATTAAACTTTTATACATTTCTAAATTAAACTTTTATACATTTCTAAATTAAACTTTTATACATTTCTAAATTAAACTTTTATACATTTCTAAATTAAACTTTTATACATTTCTAAATTAAACTTTTATACATTTCTAAATTAAACTTTTATACATTTCTAAATTAAATTTTTATACATTTCTAAATTAAACTTTTATACATTTCTAAATTAAACTTTTATACATTTCTTAATTTAATTTTTATCCATTTCTAATGTAACTTTTTATACATATCTGAATTAATTTTTATACATTTTAAAATTTAATTATGAACTCATACTCGTTCCAAAATTGCATTATTTCCTTTTATATGTAAGTTATGAATTAAGTAGAATGTTACGGACAAGTGTCACAGCCGCTTGTGTCCCGAAATAAATGATAATCTAGACATAATTACAGCGTGAGAATATATATTTTATGTATCACGTTCTGTACGACATTTTTCATTTTAGAAAAAGAAGTAAATAAAAAATTAAGAAGTCTGTTGGTGTTAATTTTCTAAAAAAATTTTTCCTCTTTCTTTTTTATCTTCTTTTTCTTTGCATCTCCCAATTATGAAAAGGTTAGTTTTGCAGCTAGTTTCAGAGGTACATCAGAGATAAGGCACTGCCGAGAAGGAGAAACCCCTGCCGAATGAATGAATCGCTAACTTACTAGCCGTATTGAGGTTTAGATGGAGCTATAATGAAGTTGGCCGATATTTGAGATTCACGGAAAGTACAGACGACATGTAGTGCTATTGCGAAAAGTTTAAAAAAGAAGACTGCGTTTATAAACCTGCCTTTTTGAGCGAGATGTCGTATTGATAAGATACTAAAAAGAAGACTGCGGTAATAAACCTTCTTTTTTGTGTGACATGACATTACGAAATTGAGCCGTCACCTTGAGTGAAGATTATTTTTTAAAAACCTTTACGTCATTGTGAAGGAAAAAGAAAAAAACAAGAGAAAACGCTGATAAACCTTTTTTGGATTTTAATTGCGTTTCTGTTGTATATTAAATTAAAAAAAATACCTTTCCGACTTTGATTCTTATTTTTATATTTTTATATGAATTTTGTGTGAAGTAGACTAAGGAATACATATTTATTTAAAAATATTGGTCTTTAGCTAGAGTAAACACTACTTAGATATAATCACAATCGAAAACCATAATATGTCCACGCGTTTAACCTGATGATTTCCTTCGGGAATGATACACATTTCTGTGTAGCTGACTTGCCATATATATATATATATATATATAGGAAAAACACGGTGGAATTACTAAAGTGACATTTTAGAACAGGGGCGCGATATATATATATATATATATATATATATATATATATATATATATGTATGTATATATATGTATGTATGTATATATATATGTATATATATATGTATATATATGTATGTATATACATGTATGCATATATATGTACGTATGTATATAAATATGTATAAATATATATATATATATATGTATGTATGTATATGTATATATATATATATATATATATATATATATATATATATATATATATATATATATATATATATGCTATCTCCATTGAAACTGACATTAGTCAACAGATGTAGCCTGCCTGTCTTTCTGATCGCTTTCGCCATTTTAAAAACGCATTCCCCTTGCTTCATTTTTTATCCCTTGTGTCGATCGATATCATTTCTTATTCATGTGCTCATATATATATATATATATATATATATATATATATATATATATATATATATAAGCGTGTGAGGGTATGTGTGTGTATGTGTGTGTAATGGTATCGTATTCTTAGAAAGACGGGTGTTGGTACGTGTTTGATGGAAAAGACCAATACATACTTTCGTAATAGAATCCGTGGAGAGTAAATCTACCGTGAATTTAAGATCCGATCATTTTTTTCTCTCTGTGTGTCTTCCTCTTACATTTATGTCCATTTAAATGTTTTCTTTCCTTCTGATTCTTCTGCTAATGATTTTACAACACGATTCGCAAAATTAGCGGCCATTTTTTTTATTGGTTTCAATTTAGTATTTAAATCAGTCTTTTTCTTTATTGTGACTCGAAAGCGGTAACCGATTGTTTTAATGCCATTGCTTCTATTTTTGCCACGTGTATATTCATTCCATGAAAAATGCCAGTATACTGAAATCATATGCCCTTAATAGGGTTAAGATGAAAATTCATATACACTAAATGTACAAAAGCAAGGAAATTCCCAAATTTTTACACTTTTATTGTCATTAAGGGTATGACTACATATCAACCAAACAATTTCATTATCACATCACTACAGTATGAATCTCTATGCATGAGTGGATGAAGTGTGTGAGGTGCGCTGAAGAAAAATTCCTACCAGTAAAATACATAGCCCTGTTGTGCTCGCATACCCTTAATTACAATAAAAGTGTAAAACTTTGGGAATTTGCTTGCTTTTGTACATTTAGTGTATATGAATTTTCATCTTAACCCTATTAAGGGCATAAGATTTCAGTATACTGGCATTTATCATGGAATGTCACTACTTTTGTAAAGGCTATGCCTCAATACAATCGTCATTTTTAAGGTTTTTTGGAATTTTCTGGAAAACTTAGGTATATGGTAAACTTAAATCAAACTGCCATCAACTAGATACTAGAACCTCTATCTCTGCCAAAAATCAGCTGAATCCATCAAATAGTTGATGAGATATAGGGTGGCACATACGTAGGTACGTACGTACACACATATAGCATGATTTCATGACTGAACTTTCTGGATCTCTGGGTTGCCTTGACTAATGATGCTGAAATTCCACACACTTATAGAACCTATCCAATAAAAATTTTGTGCAAAGTTTTAACTAAGCTGGTTTATTGGTTTTTGAGTTATGATTGATCAAAGAAATGAGATTTCCAGCATAGGCCATTTGTGAGTCCATTAAGGGATAGAGCGCTCTCGCGCCTCCCTTGATTACGGCTTTTTATTTTACTTTGTACAAATATATTTTTGCCCCCCCCCCCCCTTAAGGAAAAATATACATAAGTAATATGTGCCAAGTGATATACAACACTATAAAAATTACAAGCAGCAACATTTTTTATACTCATCGACTGCAAATTTCGGTACTCTTATAGCTGACGCACAATGTTTCCGTGACTTCACTTCGTCAACGTTCGGGCAGGCCTCGGAAGCGTTCGAGAATTGACGAAACTATTAGACAATAAGGTTGCAACAGAAATAAGAAATTAATCGCGTTCAATAACAAAAAATAAATTTCTATCATTTGTCAGCCGGTTGAATCTCCCGAACAATTAATTGAGTTCTGCCAACAAAAATCTCTTGTATCGAAAAAAAAAGAAAAAGAAATGCGGTAAATGTCAACGTGCCTACCCTCTCATTAATGTTAAAACTAATTTGAAAACAAAAACAAAAAACAAAATCCAAAAAAACATTTGCCTAAAATATTAAAAAGAAAAACAATCACCTTTTGAACTTTCAGGTGCACAAAAAAAAATTATTTCAAAATATTTAATTAACAAAATAAAATAAACATCTAATTATTAACAGTTGTTTAGCTATCGTTTGTTCGTTCGTTCTTGTTATCTATATATTTTTCTTTGAATTTCTTCGTATGAAATTATCGTCTGCTAAAGATCAAAGTGTAGTATCTGTTCCGATGGATACTGCACCCCATAGACTGGTATTGTCTTGGCATTCGGGGCTTGATTTACGCCGGTCTATCGGTTGTCCGTCCTGTGTAGTTCTAGGAGGTCCACCCTCCCAGGCTTTGCCTCCCCTCTTTGGGGAGGAGTAAGTTTATTGCTTACTGCCTGATGTGCCCCTACCGGGGAATGCCGACGGGGCTGCCCAGGCAATTTCTAATGGCCAGAGTGCTCACTCTCTCCTGCGCTTGGGTCACATCTTACCTTGTAGGAGTAAGATAAAACTGGCCTTGTGCCTAACCACCTGGAGAGGAGGTAAATAAATACTCTTCCATTTAGCGTTTGGCAGTTTTCGCCTCGTCAACGGGCGCTTTCAATACCTGCCTGAACGTTGACGACGCGAAGTCACGGAAACATGATGCGTCATCTTTAAGAGTACCCACATTTCTTTCCTGTGAAATTGACATTAAGCGCAAAAGTTACCTATGTTACCTATGTTAATCTGGCATGCCGTGTTCAAATTTCGACAGGGATTGTAAGATTAATTCCATAAACAAAACGGATTTACGCATGCTATTAGATGTTGACAAGTTTGATTCCGTTTTAGCGACATTTTTTTCTCCAGATATCATAATGTACTCACGGGTGGGATTACGTGAAGCTTGCAAACTTAATGCCACAGACGCGATGTGACACAAACACGGATACGCTGAATCGTGACTTCGCGCCACTATCTATTTCACTACCGCCTCTTCCGTTAATAGCTTTGCGATAGTTCTTTTTTTAATATATCATAGATTTTCGTGGCTATTATGCGTAGATTCTATAGTATATAACACTCCCAAGCTTTGGTATCACACCGTGTTTCAGAGTAGGAAAAGCGAGTAAATATCCCCTTACTTCTAACAAACGAAGTAAATTTTTACCGTCTAAAAACTCAAATGCCTCAATTGAACTTTCCGTGAGCTATGTCAATCGAGTTATTCTATAAAAAGGCAGCCTTGATCTAGTATATATATATATATATATATATATATATATATATATATATATATATATATATTAATTATTTATTACCTACAGACATCGATGTTTCATGCTAACGCAATCTTCAGTGCAGGAATTCTCATCGGTCGGCGGGCGCGAACTCCGATCACAAATGGCCACTGATTCGCAGTCAAGAGCGTTAACCCCTCAGCTCATAATTAAAGAGGAATTTAACTTTGTAAATAGCGAGTCAGCGGCTAATTTATACGAGCAGTGAAAGTGATCAACAAACTGTATTTGAATCTTGCATGAATATATATATATATATATATATATATATATATATATATATATATACTGTGTTTCTAGCTTTATTGCAGATCATAATATTGTTAATAACTTCAATAATATAAATCGCACAAGTTTGAAATTTTGCACACTGAAAGAGTGCTCCTAATTAGGTAAGATACCAAAACATTTTGCAAATCTATACTATATTTCTAAAGTTATAGACATTTATGCATTTGTTAGCCACTTTCACTGTTTCTCGCTTTATTGCAGGTTTGTAAAAATGCCCCAAAATCGACGTTTAACTGCTACTGAAAGGCAAAGGGTTGTAGCTAACCTTGCAGAAGGACTGACACTTCTGGATTTAGCCAAGGAACTGGGAAGGGATAAGAGAACCTTGGTTTCTTTTGTGGAGAAGCCCAATACTGCACCAAGGAAAGATACGGGTACAAGAAGGTACATTTCCTCTCGCGAAATATATATATATATATATATATATATATATATATATATATATATATATATATGAGAAAAAAATGAGAGTAATCCGACGTAATAGGTAATGATAAAGAAAAACCAAGAGATATTTTTTATATATTCATCAACGATTCGTCTTTATTGTAAGACTTCTTCAGGATGATAATTTTAAGAAAAATGACATGCAAGTACATCGAAATTTTGGGTTGACATGATGGGTTGATAAGAGAAAGTAGTAGCCGTGGCTACTAAGAGCGCTGGACGAGAGGCAAGGCTGCGGGGAGTCAGTCAGTGTCAACGAGGGAAATGAATATTCATTTCACTCTTTGCCACTATAATATAAATATCTCTTGGTTTTTCCTTTTTCATTTCCCATATATATATTTTGCCATTGTTTTCAGTCGCCTTGAACTACTCGCCAGTGGAATCAGGCAGTGCCGACTAATAAGAGACGTTGGGGATTGCGCAACCCTTGAAATTACAATTACGCGCACGGGCAGCCCCTGGCGGGGCACTCATGCGTCGAAATCGACGGGAGAATCCATCATATATATATATATATATATATATATATATCTTCTCCTATATAAAGGGCAGTTGTCTGTATGTCTGTTTGTTTGTATGTGCAGCTACTCCTCAAAAACTATGCGGCGACATGTCAAAAAGTTTACATCTTTAGGACCGCACATATCCTGGGATCATAATAACTCAATATTACAACAAAAAAATGTCCCCGGGGGTCAACGGGGCCAGTTTTCAGGGGGCGGGTCTGGTTTTTAAAAACTTTTTCAATGTTATTTACTGGTGATTTTGAAATCAGTCAATGTATTCATGTAACAACTTGATAAAAATGCACTGTCCGGTTGTATCAAGTCATCCCATAACTTCTGTCCGGATGTATCAATAACAGTGAAACAAAGGTTGCTCAATCACATCCGCACCTAGCAACCTAAACTTATATCTTTTAAAATAAAAATAGTTATTTGGGGGGAGAATGTTTAAGACGCGGGGGGGGAATTTGGGGGGCGGGTGGTGGGGTGGGGGGAATTATCAACATCCTAATCCTGCGGGGGTGCTTATACAATATAGGACCCGGAGGCTTCTGAAGTATATGGACCTGGGCGAGGGGTTCTTCTGCAGTATAGGCACCAGGGGTGCTTCTACAATATAAGACCCGGATGCTTCTGCAGGATAGGGACCATGGGTGCTTATGCAGTATAGGGACCAGGGCTGCTTCTACAGTATAGGGACCAGGGGTGCGTCTACAGTATAGGACCCAGCACCGGGGGTGCTTCTACAATATAGGACCCGAATGCTTCTACAGAATAGTGACCATGGGTGCTTATGCAGTATAGGCACCGGGGGTGCTTCTACAGTATAGGATCCAGAGGCTTCTGCAGTATAGCCACCGGGGCGCTTCTACAGTATAGGACCCAGCACCGGGGGTGCTTCTACAGTATAGGACCCAGCACCGGGGGGGGGGGGGTTCGTCAATTTAGGACCCAGAGGCTTCGGCATTGTCCGGGAGAAACGTGCTAAATGTCCTAGATAGAGCTACTGTAGTGTTTCTCTTCGGACTATTGTGCAGATGAAAAGGAGGGGGGATCGGTAAGAGTGATTTTAGTAGTGCTCTGGAGGCCATCTTGATTTTCTAAATACTCGGCGTTGTCCGGGAGAAAAGTGCTCAATATCCTATTTTGCTTGCGGAGAGGAGGAGGGAGAGCCCCGGGCAACGCCGGGTACCCCTGCTAGTATATATATATATATAGTGCGTCATATTGTTTTGAAAACAAACCAATCAAGTGGTCGATCGCAAAAAAAGTGAGAGTTAAATACAATTTAATTCAGAATTCAGAAACTAAATCATTTTCCGTAATTTTTTACTAACATGTACGATTTTATGTGTGTATCTGTACTTGAATGTGTATATCTGCAACTTTATATACTCATAAGTTTTTAGTACGTATGTTTACGTTTCTTAACAACTAGCGGAAATGCCCGTTAATAGCCAAAATTGGAAGTTTTACATTCTTCATCCGTTTTATGTTAACAAAATATTCAGGTTCATGACGCTTATCAATATCGGCTAGGAAATAACTGGAACGCTATAGAAAAAAAAGAACAATTATCCAGTCTGAGATTCGAACCTACGATGATATAAAAACAGAGGAAGTGTAGGCGAACGTTGTATCCACAAGCCAGAATTATAACGAAATTATTTATCTAACAATGTCGGAAAGTGGGATTTGATAAGTCAGCACCCTAGAGGAAAAGCACTTATGACCCTAAACAATTCGATGGGCAGCCCCGTCGGCATTCCCCGGTAGGTTCGCCTCAGGCGATTAGCAATAAACTAACCCCTTCTCAAAGGGTGAAAAGGCAAACCTTGAGAGGGTGGACCTCCTAGAACTGCACAGGACAACTCCATAGACCGGCGGAATCAAGGTCCGAAGGCCAAGACGGTCCCGGTCTATAGGGTGTAGTATCCATCGGAACAGATACTACACTTTGATTTTAGCCAAAAGGCCAACGAAGATATCTTGTCGGTTTAACCTTCTTAAATGTGTTCGGCGTTGAGAATGTTACCTCTCTGCATAGATCTAAATTAGTCTGATTGGGTAAAAAAAAACATAAATATAAAATAAATATTTCATTAAATGTCAACATATTTTGAAGAACATATATCAAATATTTTTTTAATCTATTTTTATAAAAAAAAGGGTCATTTTTTCTCTTCAAAGTAAACAATACGTCAATACTGACGATGTATTGACGTGAGAAGTAGTTGTTCGGTCGGATAACAGTGAACGCTAATGTCGGAACATTTGTCTCAAATATTATTTTCATGCACTTTTGAATAATGAGTTTTAAGAAGTTTGAAGAACTTCTAACATCGATAAGGACATCAGATCGAATGTACTGATTCCAAATCTGCGATTATTTGGCTCTTAGATTGACCATTTAACTGTGATGCCGCAACATACATACACATACACAAGCGACTTTCCTTATATATATATATATTTATATATATATATATATATATATATATATATATATATGTATATATATATGTATATATATATATATATATTATAATATAAAATGAAGTAATAAAATAAGGTGTCAATCAAATTTTATTAGAAATCAAAGTTCATGCAAAGCATCCTTAAGTCCTTAGGTCATGAGTTTTCAAAGATAATTCTTCTCTTCAGAGGACCATTACCGCAGTTATACTACTACAGGTAATAAAATTACGCTTTGAAAATATATAAAATTATATACACAAATACATAAAAATACATAACATCAAACATATCAATCCAAAAACATACTTTTGTTGAATCCATACAGTCCATCCAGGTCATACAAGTTGAGAAGCATAATCAGGAAGGACATTACTCCAAGATTCAAACAGCAGTCCAAATACGTGAAATTGAAGGGGCCGGCAAAGTTATCCAGTCGCGAAATGTGTCCATATTCAATGTTAATGATAAATAAATCAATCAAAATAATACAAAAAGTCCAATCAAAGTTCCGAAATCCCAAGTCAAATCCAAATTCGTTGTATATATATATATATATATATTTACAGAGGCTTATTTTAAAGTCGTACATCACTAGCCGTTTAAAAAACTAAACAGTAAAGACATAGTTGTAAAGACACCAAGACTAACACCGCCTGATGATGATTTGACGAATCCAATCGAAAGTACTCGCTAAAAAAGAAAGGAAAATAGAACAAGAAACCCACAGAACTTACATACACACATTTGACCGAAATACTAAATGGACTATTAAAAAAATTGAATAAATAAAAAAAAGACAGAAATTTAATACTTAAAAAAACCCAGACAAAATGTATTTGTAAATAACGTTAATATGCGAAGATTTTTTTTACAAATCATTTAATTTTTGTATCTTGACTTTTTTTTAAATAATAGTTTCGGAAAAGGGCATGTTAATCCTCAGAGAAAAGAGGGTTTATTTCACAACAAAATTAATCATTTTTACTATATATATATATATATATATATATATATATATATATATATATATATATATATACATATATATATATATATATATATATATATATATATATATATATAAATATGAAACTAAAAGTATACTTTTAGTAGATAGAATCTATAGTGAAAGGGTTTAAGCTCAATATACGAGATAAGGCAATTATACAGATAGATGAAAGAAGAGAGATAAACATGTACGAATGACAGATCCATTTCAACTTCAATTGTTCAATGCAAGGTGGACTCGGTAAAAACATGTTTATTATTCTTTCCTCTGATGATAAGATTTTAATCTTTGAAAAGTCTTGGCTTAAGGAAAGTATAATAAACATATTTTTATTTTTACCGAGTACACCTTGTATTGAACAATCGAAGTTGAAATAGATTTGTCATTCGTCATGCTTACCTCTCTTCTTTCACCTATCTTTATATATATATATATATATATATATATATATATATACACACACACACACACATATATATATATATATATATATATGTGATTTTATGAAGGCTTACCAAGGCATTCCTTTCAAGACACCAATGATCACCATTAAAGATATTTTTTCTTACAAATACTATTTATTCAAATTAAATGTTTTTTCCTACACGTGTTTCACTACCAAGCAGTTACTTGCTTGGCAGATCATCAGGGAAATTAAATGTCTGGAATACTGGTTTCAACTGCCGACAAAACACAATGTGGCGTTGTAATAGTTGAGGTCACTTAAGAAGAGAAGAGGAAAAAAAATAATAAAAATAAAAATAAAAGTCAAACTTAAAAAGCAAGGAAGAACAACGATAAGAAAAGAAAGTCCTAGAAAAGTCTTAGAAAAGTAGCTTGTGCATTATTTCTTCCACCAAGCCAACAAGCAAGTAATCGGTCCCAAATACATTCAATAAAACCACAAAACCGGAACAATGTGCGATAATACACTTTCACGTTAGCCGGTACAATGATGAATAAATCCCCCCCCCACAAGAAAACAAAAGAACTAAATCATTCAAAAACCGCTCACAAGTTACCATTCCAATCCAATGATAGTATGGGAATTCTAAATCCAACTTCTCACAAAGAAAAGTCAACACAAATGTTCGTCCGAGTTCAAAGAGTCTTATTTCAATTGTTGATTTATTACCCTTCGAAATAAACACACGACGAGTTGAATGTCAATCCCGCAGAAAACTCCCTTCCATCAAGAAAAAATCTTAATATAGAAACTATTTATTCAAAATACTGTTTCTAAAAATATTTATTATTAAACCTATTCCTTATAGAAATTAATCATCTAGTGTCTGGGACGTCATTTTACATTTTGGGAAAATATCCTTCATTTAATTAACTGCCGAATTATTATCGTTTTGTTGTTTAACGAAGCGAAAAAAGCCTATCCCGCAGAATTTGTTTTTAAAAAAAATTATTCATATATCAAAAATAAACTGTTATTATAAAAAGGCCTTCTACAAAAATCTAGTTATTATTTTAAAACATTTAAAATATTTCCTTAATGGCTGTGTCTGTTTGTAACTCTCTGTGGAGAATATTATTCTATATTCCATAAATAAATGTTACAACGGAATATCGTTATCAGAAATCTATTTTCTATTTTGAAAAAAAAAAAAAAACAAACTTTTTTTTAATGGACCGGTTTATGTTTTTGTCAACTTTACGGGAAAATACCACTCTTACTCGTTAAATGACAGGAGACTTTATTATTACTAATTTAAAATCTCGTACAAAATACTTTTTTTATAAAAATCCAATTGTTTCTATTTTTAGAAATTAAGTCCGTGTCGGCATGCATGTTTTTAAAATTATTTTTTCCTTAATTACTTTTCCCCATTCCTGCCACAAAATTGTTTTATTTATTTTAATCTAATTAAAAACTAATTTAATTTAACCTAATTTAATTAAATAGTGATAGCATCCAGGTTGCTATTTCTTATTTTTCACTTAAAATTACTTGAAATCCCCAATGCATTTCGTATAATATATCTATTTCTGAGAATAAATTGTGATTTATTATTTATTATTCCACTATCTTTTTATATGTAACACAATTTCCCCCCTCTATTCCGCTGAATAAGTATTTACTATGGTTGACTATCACTGGGCCTTATTCCGATAGAATATTCCTACCTTATCACCCCCAACCTAAGTCTCGAGTATCCGCTAATAATTGAATCAATACATATCTTAGCATAAGTACGTGTTACTAATTCTCATCCTCCCTATTATACACTAATTATTGCCCCAGATTGCCTCAGGAAGTGTCCATCCTGCCTATCTCTGCTGTAAGTTTATACTTCCCCCAATTCCCCTCCTATCCAGGTTTTAGGCTTGATAACAGGTAACGGTTTCTATGCAGACAGCATTGTAGTATTTCCTGCCTAGCGTTCAGTAAATTATCTCTAGATGTCATGATGTGGTACGACTCCAATGCACATAGGTTGCATCTCTTCTTTTTGTTCGGTTTATATTTGTTAGCCCTCCCCAAAATTGACCATTTCAGTTCGAAAGGGTCTTGCCTAGCAATGAGGTTTCTCACAAAACGGCCAACAGAAGTGTTAGGCCTATCTATGTCTTCCCTTTGGCCTCCCCTGAAGGAACTCATGTGGTTTCTGAATCTATCTTTGAACTCACCCCCGGTTGAACCGATATATGATTTCCTACTACTCTCTGTTATCACATCGCATTTGTAGACAATGCTTGAAACTCTACAGTTCCCCCCCAGTGGACAGATGTTAGAAGCTCTGCAGTTACAGTTGTGTGCTGGGCCGTTGCTGGATGTTCTACTACTATGGTTATTTATAATGGAGGTTCTCACTGAACTGGTGTTACTGGGATCAACACCAGAAGAGAACATGGCTTCCCTTGTTTTAGTTATCTTAGAATTATTATATCCTATGATGGATGTGGCTATATTTCTACAGGTTGAATAAGACAGTTTTACAGTATTTTTGTTAATGATTCCCCCCAATCTGCTATCCCTTGGAAAGTTTTTTTCCACTATGCTATAAAAAATCTTTGGGATATTAGTCTTAATATGCTGGCTATAGGGGGGGTTGAACCATGTAGTGGTCCTTCTCCTATTTTTCTTCCTACCTTCCCCCCCGGTTTGGGTAGCATGTGAGTTCAATTCGTTACTTCCAACTTCACGAATATTATCATCAACCGGTTCCCACCCTACCTGGTTTACATTACCGTGGGATACACCAGGTCTCCTATATCTAGCCTTGCCCATTGCCCTATTATATGAAACCATTGATCGAGAGGCAATCGGTCTCCCGTTTAGTCCCCCATTCCCAACCGAAGGAGGCACAAGGTAATTAATTTTTTCCATGTATCCTGATCTGTTTAAAGCTTCATTGTAGAATTGCTTACTGCTGTCGAATATTTGTTGATTCTTGGACAGCTTAGATATCCTACTCGATATTGCAGGAATAATGGCTCTTTTCACCATCGGTGGGTGATTCGATTTAGCGTCGATATAGTAGAGTGTGTGGTTGGGCTTGTGATAAGGTTCATATGTGTTGTTG
This sequence comes from Sepiola atlantica, assembly GCA_963556195.1. NCBI lineage: Eukaryota > Metazoa > Mollusca > Cephalopoda > Sepiida > Sepiolidae > Sepiola > Sepiola atlantica. The sequence goes on along the minus strand of OY744534.1, from coordinate 80,928,815 downwards.
CATAGATCAAGCGTAATATCCAAAAAATTGACCCTCCGGTAGTTTATATCCATAGTTACGCTAAGTTGTATTGAGCTGAAGAATATATTGAGTTTTTTCTTCTTAGTTTCAAGATTCCTTATACTTGTGTTGACAAAGAATAAAGCGTCGTCCCTATATAGACCGCCCGCCAGTTCAGGTATTTTCATACAAATTTCTCTGAGGATATATATCCCTACCAGGTCAGTAACCTGCGCTGAGTCCGGTGACCCCATAGTAATATCGAAATTGTTTTCCCTATTCTTTCTAGTCCATAACTTATCATTGTAGGATATTAGCGTCCTTCTGGCTAGTCTAATTATATCCATTTCTAAGTTTGTAATGTTGGATTCATTTCTAGCCATGGTAAGCGCCTTTTCAAGTAAAGTAGAGGATATGGAGGGATAGTATGAATCTATATCAAACATTATAAATTTACTTTGATTAGTAATGTGTAATTCTTTATACCAACTTAGCACTTCCTCTGATGAGGTCCACAGATTCAATTGAGTTCTGCGTTTAATTCCTGGCAATATTCTGTCTAGTATTTTTTTGCTGATTACACCCATGTCTGAAATACACGGCGAGATCAGTCTAATGGATGGGTTATTACTAAAATCTGGCTTATGATCCTTAAGAGTGAAACGAGGGCATTTAGGGGTATATATCTCAACATTACCTTCCATACCAATCTCAGAGCAGATCTTAAGAGCGGCCAAGTTAATATCCTGTAACACCCCGTTCCCTACGGTCTTGTAGTTTTTATTCAGTTCCTTCAGGATTAGGTTGTTGTATGTTTCCATATTCATGGAGTATGTGTTTAAAGTTTTATCCGCCGGAACTGTGATGTTAGAGTTATTCCTAATCCGTGTCTGTGTCCTATGGATATGTTCAATGGTAGGATTCCAATATTGTGATCTGTTTTTGGTTTTGATGTTTTTAACCATAATATGCATATCCGCTTCGAAGCTTTCTAATGCAGGGATGTGAGGTGGGTTCTTGTGAGTTCCTATTTTATAGAATTTTCTATAGGAGGCTGTTGGTAAATTATCCTCAGTGTCAGATGCATACTCAGGGGGTTCAGAGACGCCAGAAGGTGGATCCACGTTGCTCAACTCCCTAGTCGATCCCAGGTTGTGGTGAATTACCCGCCATCGGACTCTCTTCAAGAATGCATGGACCGCCTGGACCATGTCCATTATGTATGCTTTGTGGTTTGGTATGGAAATGTTTTTGGGTGAGAAAGTTATCTCCTCTTTGGCAAACATCCTGGTCACTCCGGTATTGAATAGCAGCTCACTTTGGGGAGCAGAATATAGATTTAGATTTTTCACTTATAAAATAGATCATTCAGTGAAGACCGGGGTTGTTCCAATAAAAAACAAGCTCGATGATACTCGATTACAGAGTACAGAGCATATATATGTGATTTTATGAAGGCTTACCAAGGCATTCCTTTCAAGACACCAATGATCACCATTAAAGATATTTTTTCTTACAAATACTATTTATTCAAATTAAATGTTTTTTCCTACACGTGTTTCACTACCAAGCAGTTACTTGCTTGGCAGATCATCAGGGAAATTAAATGTCTGGAATACTGGTTTCAACTGCCGACAAAACACAATGTGGCGTTGTAATAGTTGAGGTCACTTAAGAAGAGAAGAGGAAAAAAAAATAATAAAAATAAAAATAAAAGTCAAACTTAAAAAGCAAGGAAGAACAACGATAAGAAAAGAAAGTCCTAGAAAAGTCTTAGAAAAGTAGCTTGTGCATTATTTCTTCCACCAAGCCAACAAGCAAGTAATCGGTCCCAAATACATTCAATAAAACCACAAAACCGGAACAATGTGCGATAATACACTTTCACGTTAGCCGGTACAATGATGAATAAATCCCCCCCCCCCCACAAGAAAACAAAAGAACTAAATCATTCAAAAACCGCTCACAAGTTACCATTCCAATCCAATGATAGTATGGGAATTCTAAATCCAACTTCTCACAAAGAAAAGTCAACACAAATGTTCGTCCGAGTTCAAAGAGTCTTATTTACACATGAATAGAGAACTAAAAGCGAACTTTTAGGAAAGGTAAAACCTATTGTGAAAATTATTTTCCCCACAATCTTTGTTTTACTTTTTCAGATTTTAAATCTTGGCTTTTCGCCAACAATTTTCTCTGATTATAAGATTTTGATCTTTGAAAAGCCTGGCTTAAGGAAACAAATTAATTAAATACATTACTTTTTTGCGGAAGATACCTTGCATAGAGCAACTGACTTGAAAAAAGATCTGCCTTTATCGCTTTTCTAATTCCTTTTCATCCTTATATATATATATATATATATATATATATATATATATATATATATATATATATGGTAAAATGAAAAAGGAAAACCAAAAACTGGATGTTTTTTATGTGTACATCAACGTTTCGTCTTTATTTATAAGACTTCATCAGGATGATGATATAGGGAAAAGATATCATGCAAGCACAGATACATGTAGGGTAGACATGTTGGGAAGAAAAATAAAATAAAATGAAAAATAATGGCAGCGTCTTGCTGGACGTCCGTACTTGTTAGAGAATGAAAATGAGTGGGAGAAAAAAGGGGAAGGGTGGAGGGAGCAAGGACTACTGTGGCTGGCGATGAGAGAAAGAGGTGGGGGATGAGCAGGGGTAAAATGGATGGCAGAGAGAGATTGGAGGAAGAGGGGGAGGGGGTGTTTGACCAGATGGCTGTGGTCGAGATTGAAGGGGAAGAGTGAGTTGGAATGTTTGTGTGTGGGGGGTGTATGCAGGGAAAATGGGGATGGGTAGAGAGGGAGGGGGGCTGTGATTTTGGTGGATGGGCGAAAGTTATGGTCTTAGAAAGCGTTTGGAGAAAATGAGGGAATTTAAGAAGAGGTATGGGAGAAAATAGATGAGAGGGGGAAGAGGGAGGATTTGTCGTGATAGGGTGTGAAATATTTGAAATATTTGGAAAATGATACTAATGAGTGAGGGATTGGAGTGGGTGGGGGAGGGGGGTGATTGAAAGGGTGGGTGAGGAATATTTGAAATATTTGGAACATGAGAAAGTTTATTTGGACTGTAGTATTAAAAATATGAGGGAAAAAAGTGAAGAAAAATAAGAGAAGATTCAGGGAGAAGAAGGAAGGGTGTGGGTGAATGGAAGAGTGTCATAAGGTTAGAGATGAAAATAAAAGTTAGCCATGATCAGGCAAAAGACTTTGTTCTGTGAGGATGATCTTGCTTATTAAGGGTGATAGGTTAAAGAAACCATTTCGCTGCTTGATGGTAATGGAGGATGTGATGAGGGCAGTTTCCAATAATCTTCGCCGAGATTTGTTGTGGATGTGTTTAGTGATTTTGGCTTGTTCAAATTTGAATGCATGACCATATTCTAGAGCATGGGAGAAAAGTGCACTAAGAGGGTTGTTGTTTTTTATGTCCCTTTTATGTTCATTTAATCGTTTCTTTAATTCACGTTGTGTTTCTCCCACATAGAATTGATGGCAATCATTGCAAGGGACAGTGTATAAGCCGGCATGGGATGTGGGTGTTTTTTGGAAATGTCTGGATGTGTTTAAAGTTTGTTTTATGGATTGAGAAGTGGTTTGTACTATTGGAATGCCTAGTTTGTTGAGCGTGTTGCATATGGATGTGTTATTGGAATGCGTGGGTAGGAGAAGGGGTCTGTCAATGAGAGAGGTGTTAGGGGTTTGATTTTTTTGTGTGGTGTTTCTGGAGAATATTTGGAAGGCTTTTTTTGTTGGCAGCCACAGTAGTCCTTGCTCCCTCCACCCTTCCCCTTTTTTCTCCCACTCATTTTCATTCTCTAACAAGTACGGACGTCCAGCAAAACGCTGCCATTATTTTTCATTTTATTTTATTTTTCTTCCCAACATGTCTACCCTACATGTATCTGTGCTTGCATGATATCTTTTCCCTATATCATCATCCTGATGAAGTCTTATAAATAAAGATGAAACGTTGATGTACACATAAAAAACATCCAGTTTTTGGTTTTCCTTTTTCATTTTACCATCACGTCGGATTACCTTCATCCTTCTCTTCCCATATATATATATATATATATATGTATAACAAAATCAATGTGTAAGGTATA
>OY744534.1:80912162-80919662 GCA_963556195.1 Sepiola atlantica | reverse complement strand
TTGAACATTGGCTGTTTCAGATGGTAGGAGTAAAGGCAAATGAGACGAGAAATGGTGGGAAGAGGGGAATACGAGTTATTATTGCAGGTAATTAATGAGAGTAAATGGATTATGTAAACAAATAAATGACGTAAACAAAAATTAACAGGAAGAAAACTATGTATTGTTCATTTCTATCTTTGTAATCTATACATTGATGTAAAATGTACCAACATTGACCCAACGGGTCACGGTCGAGTACTCTATCTACCCCTTTATTCATGAAAAATTAAGTATGTCCGTAACATTTTCATATATTTTTAAAAATTATTGACAAAAATAAATGTTCCTGTATCTGTAACTATGAATTGTTTTTCTGATTAAGGTTACATTTGCATTGGATATCGGATGTCGGATATCGATGTGCTACCATTTTTTGTTTCGTTTTTCTTTTTGTAAAAGAAGTGTGGAAGTTTTATTTCCTTTTTTAAGATACCAGTTTAATGATTCAGTCTCTTCAAGTAACATATTCATGGCGCCTTTTAACACAGCTCAATTAGGTTTGTCTAGAATTCGAGGCTTCGTGGCATTCTTTCTGAAAACCGGACACGTACAAGTCTTCAGATCTTCTTTCCGGCGATCCCTTTGATATCTTCGTCTTTCTTTCTCTTCCCCCTTTTCTCTATCTCTCTCCCTCTCTCTCTCTCTCTATTAACCTCTCTCTCTATCTTCCTATCTCTGCCCTGCTCTCTCTTCCCTCTCCTCTCTTTCTTGCGACCCTTTTCTTTAACTTCACTTTCTCTCTGCGCTTCTCTTTCTTTGTCTCTATTTCTAGTATCTTGTATCTCACTTTTTCCATCTCCCTCTCCACATCATTCCCTTTCTATTGTTCTCCCCTCTCTTTTTCTCTCTCTCTCTTTCTTTCTCTCCCTCTCTCTCTCTTAACCTCTTTCTCTTTATCTTCCTATCTCTCTCCCGCTCTCTCTTTCCTCCTCTCTCTTTCTTTCTTGCGACCCTTTTCTTTAACTTCACTTTCTCTCTGCCCTTCTCTTTCTTTGTCTCTATTTTTCGTATTATGTACGATATATCTCACTTTTGCAATCTCCCTCTCCCCATCATTCTCATTCTATTTTTCTTTCCCCTTCTCTCTCTCTCGTATCTGCGTTTCTCACTATCTTTCTCTCTCTTTCTCGTATCTCACGCTTTCTCTTTTTCCCTCTCCGTCTCACCTCCTCTCTCTTTCCTTCTCTCACTATCCCTCTCCTCCTTATATTCCCCCCTCTCTTGCGCCCTCCCTCACCTCGTAGCTAACGGCATGCTCTCGTTCGCCGATCATTTAGTCTTAATTATCCTTTTTATTTATTTCTGAGACGACATAGCTTTTCAAAGTGCAATATACACGTCAAGAAGTAATTCATTAAAATCTAATTTTGCAATTAACGATTACCACAACTTACTAACAAATACATCCCCCGTTTAGCTTGTGAAGTTTTTATCTCAGAGGAAGTTAGATATGGAAAGCTACCCTCGTTGATAAAATAAACGGTTCTATCCGAAATTCCGTACACATTACCGAGTTCGACAGAAAGAGTCATCAGTTAGACAAGATACACATGAAGAAAGTCGGACGTTAAATCGGCCGAAACGTTGTGAGATTAACATCCAAGATGAAGATAGTAGTCCGAATAATCCAAATGATACAAAGGTAGAGATATTTTTTAATGAAAATCGCTCCAGACAAGGCATGAAGCCACTTGATGTAAGGAGCCAAAAAAAAATACTACTTCAAGGTCAAAAACTAGCCAACGATAAGTGTTAGATGGATAGATTCCGACCCAGAAAACAGCAATTTTCTCCCCTTTGTCAAAAAAATCGCTCATTGAATGTGAGGCCTAAACGACAAAATAAGGGAAGCGAGAGTTATTTCAATATTGAATACGCTGATGAGTTTGATCATGCCAGTTTTGGCATCTGATGTTTTAATCAATCATATCGTTTCAACTTGTAAAAATAAAAACAACCTATACACACAGATATATGATGAATCCGAAAAGATGAAAGAAAAATAGAAAGCTATACTCAAACTGGTATTTCAACGTTTCGCTCTCATATAGTGAAAGCTTTTTCAAGAGTAAGACAAGAAAAGTCGAAAAAATAACACAAACGTGAAGAATGTCGACAGCCTCGTAACTCTCGTCTTCCGCATTTTGTACTTTAGTTCTCCCATTCCATGAACGATGTTTCTGGCAAAGGGGAAATAATTGCTGTTTTCTGGGTCGGAATCTATCCATCTAACACTTATCGTTGGCTGTCTTTTCACATTGAAGTAGTACTTTATTTTTAGCTCCTTACATCAACTTGCTTCATGCTTTGTCTGGAGCGATTTCCATAAAAAATTGTTTTCAAGTAATAGGTCAGGGGAATAAATATTTTTGGCTCTTGTAAAACATTCGCAGCAAACTCGTCTAGCTACAACCACTGTAAATAATTTCCCTTTCCTCCTCTGTGTACTTAAAACTAAACGAAACTTCCATGAGCAGAGTTTCTTTCCAAAAATTAACCGTTTGTGGAACACAATACCGTGAAGCTGCTTCCCAGCTGACTATAACATGGTAATTTACAAGTCCATTGTAGACAAGTTGTTGTTGGACCATTCCCTTACTTAATAAAATTCTGTCCAGTTTCAGTCAGCGTTACCAATCATCACAGTATTGTCTCACCGTCTACCTGACACACTACGTAACTCTTATGTTCGAGTGGTTTTTGGGCCTTTATAAGCGGTAAGTCGTTAGTATATAAAAAAGAGCATTTCAGAATCAAAATATAGAGTCAAACTATTCACGAGAAAATTTTCCCAACAGTATTTTTATCAGTTCATATTTTATCAGTATATATTTTTAAATATATGTACGTACGTTTGCTAGTATCAATGTAAGCTTTAATAAATGTGGAATCATTTTCACCTAGTTATCAAGACGGTTTCAAACGTTTGGCCTTCTTGTATGAGGTAAAACTCGTGAGAAAGGAAGTCAATAATATGTATGTGGATATGACGTCTATTTGGAGTGAGTCGCTAAACTGCGAACACGCGTTTAAGATGATCTTACATCACATTAAATAATGAAAGAGGTTTTGCGGTAACTTCAGTGTTCCTACTAATCTAACAAAGATATAATTAGGAAATAGGCTTACAGGTTAAGAAATTGACTACCTTTCTCTCTTAATATCTTTTTCTCCATGACCTTGCAACCTACTGGACGATCACTGACTTTGTTTTTCGAGTTTTATTCACCCCAAACAAAGCATTTTTACCACTGAAACGTATAGGGCAACTGTAAATGAAGAGCTAGATTTATAAGAGGCATCCTAAGTTAAGAGTTGTGCAGCTAGATGTTTGTTCACATTACATTAAAAATTTCTGCATAGAAGGCATTTTTAAAAAATGAAATTCCATTTTGTTTAAGAAATCGATAAGATGCCAATATTTTTTTAATATAATGAATAAAATATTTTGAACGGACATCCGCTCTTTTTAAATGAAAATAAGAATCCGGCATTGTCATACATTTTAAAAGATTTTTTCGCATGAGAAAGCATTTTTAAATGTGAATAAAATCTTATTATAATCTATCAGCGTATGGACGCTTATTTTTACTATCATCACACGACTGTCTCCAAATTACACCAAGGAGAGTGGTCAGCGTGGAAATAGTAAAACACAAATATATGACAATGTTGGATTCTTATTTTAATTAATCTTGGCATCTTATCGATTTCTTAAACAAAATTTTATTAAAACCTATCAGCGTATCGATGCTATGTGTACTACCACCACACAATCTCTACACCACACTGTCTCTACTTTACACCAAGGAGAGCGTCGCCGTTAGGAGTTCGCTCTCATAGGTCGGCGTGTAAATAGTTAAAAAATATGACAATATCGGATTCTTATTTTCATTGCAAAAAAGCAGATATCCGTTCGAAATCTTTTATTTATTATATAAAAAAATATTGGCATCTTATCGATTTCTAAAACATTGTATATAGTTTAAGATTATTACTAGGTGATAAGTGTAGTGTATATCCCTTAAAGTATTTATTCCCAAAGCCGGTATATATATATATATATATATATATATATATATATATATATATATATATATATATATATATATATATATATATATATATATAGTAGTAATAAGTTTTTGAAAGGCTGTGGGCAATGCAATTCCGGGTAAGATGTAAGTTGTAAGGAACAAAAACAATAACAATAAATCGAATACGATATAAGACTTACTATTTATTTTTCCTTTTTTTTTTTTTTTTTTTTCTTACATAACAGCAAGAGTGTTTTTAGCTGTTCGTGTGATGTCCGGGTGATTAAAAATCACTATTTGATATTTCGGGAAAAGACATCCCTTTGTCAAAAATAATTGAACCAGAAAAGCCATTTTGTTTTGTACTATTCTCTACACGGTCGGAGTTTTCTGGTTCTGGTTCAATTATTTTTGACAAAGGGATGTCTTTTCCCGAAATATCAAATAGTGATTTTTAATCACCCGGACATCACACGAACAGCTAAAAACACTCTTGCTGTTATGTAAGAAAAAAAAAAAAAAAAAAGGAAAAATAAATAGTAAGTCTTATATTGTATTCGATTTATTGTTATTGTTTTTGTTCCTTACAACTTACATCTTACCCGGAATTGCATTGCCCACAGCCTTTCAAAAACTTATTACTACTACTATACCCAGCAATGCTTCAAGCAAACTACCATTCTCTACTAATATATATATATATATATATATATATATAAATATATATATATATATATATATATATATATATATATATATATATATATATATATATATATATATGAGAAAGAAAGGATGAGAGTAATCTGACGTAATGGGAAATTAAAAAAGAAAACCCAAGAGATATTTTTTATATATTCATCAACGTTTCGTCTTTATTGTAAGACTTCCACAGAATGATAATTTTAAGAAAAATGTCATCAAACCATCATGTCAACCCAATATTTCGATGTACATGCATTAAATTGTTCTTAAAATTATCATCCTGAGGAAGTCTTACAATAAAGACGAAACGTTGATGAATATATAAAAAATATCTCTTGGCTTTTCCTTTTTCATTTCCCACACATATATATATATATATATATATATATATATATATATATATATATATATATATATATATATATATATATAAGGTTAATACAAAAAAAGATATAAGAAGCAACTAATATCTTTAATTAGTGAACATCCGGTACACTTGTCACTGCTATCTACTGCATTGATAGCAAATGAATTTCCCTCCTGGATAACTTTTTGCATTTTTGGACCACCATTCACCATTTGGATTATTTTTTTTATCAACCTCTTTGATATCTTTCCTGGAGCTATTTTAAACTTGTTGACGTGGATGAACTGTATAGGTTTACATAAAAGTATGTTTTATGCCGATATATTTGATGTTTCATATACCTTTATCTATTTATATATATATATATATATATTTTTATATATTTTCAAAGTTTAATTTTATTACCTGCAGCAATGTCATTGCGGTAATGGTCCCCTGAGGAGAAGATCTTCTTTGAAAACTTATGAGTTAAGGACTTTAAAGAACTTTGTTTGAACATTGAACTGTAATAAAATTTGATTCAATTCTTTCACTTCATGTATTGCTATATATATAAATATATATATATATATATATATATATATATATATATATATATATATATATATATATATATATATATATATGTGTGTGAAACTAAAAGTATACTTTTAGAGAATAGAACGTATAGTGAAATGGTTTAAGCTCAATATACGAGATAGAACAATTATAAAGATAGATGAAAGAAAAGGGATAAACATGCACGAATGACAATTTATTTCATCTTCGATTGTTCAATGCAAGGTATACTCGATAAGGAACAGAAAATAAACATGTTTTGCATCGAGTACACCTTGCATTGAACAATCGAAGTTGAAATAGATGTGTCATTCGTACATCTTTATCTCTCTGCTTTCATTTATCTTTATATATATATATATATATATATATATATATATATATATTTATTTATTTATTTATTTATTTAAATATATATATATATATATATATATATATATATATATATATATATATATTTAGATTTTTCACTTATAAGATAGATTATTCAGTGATAGACCGGGATAAGGCCAATAAAAATAAGCTCGATGATACTCGATTACAGGGTACAGAGCATTTATATGTGATTTTCTGAAGGCTTACCAAAGCATTCCGTTTAGGAGACACCTCATCACCACAAAAGACTTTTTCTTTCAAAGATTATTTATTTATGATAAATATTCAAATTAAAGAGTTTTTTCCTACACGTGTTTCACTACCAAGCAGGTCCGTGCTTGGCAGATCATCAGGGAAATTGAGTATCTGGAATAAGGGTTTCAACCGATGTCAACACACAATGTGGTGTTGCCTTAATTGGGGTCACTTAAGGAGAGAACAAAAAATAAAAAGATAAAAAGAAAAAATAGAAAATATCTTAGAAAAGTAGCTCGTAAGATTTTCGCAGTATTGTTGCTACTAAGCAAAACAGGAAATAATTAGTCTCAAATACATTCGAAAGAAACAGAAACAATGTGCGAGAATACACTTTCTCGTCGGGCGGCACAACCATGAAAAGCACCCCCCCTCCCCCCAAAAAACTAACAATCAAAACACCGTTCACAAGTTACCATTCTAAGCCACTGATAATATGGGCATTCGACACATATTCCATCAGAAGGAAAGGCAACATAAATGTCCGTTTGGAATGCATTATATATATATATATATATATATATATATATATATATATATATATATATATATATATATATATATATATATGTAAGGAAATTGACAACATCTTTGAGGCACGCATGAAAATGTATTTAAGTTAAATATTTTGAAAATCAACAAAACGTGCAGTTTAAATGAAAAAATACTTTAATTTTTTTTTTGCAAGCTTTCGTTGTAGAACAACTTTGTCAGGCGATCCCTGCTTATTGTTTTTTTTTTCTTCTTTTCTTTTTCCTCATTTTGATGGTATTAACCCCGAGGGGTCGAATCACGATAGAAGCAGAAAGGCACGTGGAATTGTCACAAGTATCAAATAATATATTCTTAATCGTCTTAGAAACGATTCCACGCCAAATATTGGTTGACTTTTAATTTTTGGGACTGATATAAATAATATGCTGATTCTCTCTCTCTCTCTCTCTATCTCTCTCTCTCTCTCTATATATATATATATATATATATATATATAGTAGAGAATGGTAGTTTGCTTGAAGCATTGCTGGGTATAGTAGTAGTAAGTTTTTGAAAGGCTGTGGGCAATGCAATTCCGGGTAAGATGCAAGTTGAAAGGAAAGGAACAAAAACAATAAAAATAAATCGAATACGATATAAGACTTACTATTTATTTTTCCTTTTTTT
>OY744534.1:80874662-80909662 GCA_963556195.1 Sepiola atlantica | reverse complement strand
AAAAAATAAATAAAAAAATGATATATATATATTATCAAAAATAACAGTTTATCGAACACCATACACCTAACCAACATTACACTAATATTCTAAACACCAATCATATATTTAACATAATATTAAAATAAAACTTAACTTAATTTATATTCCCTGTGAAACTGTTTTTTTTTTTTTTGCTGCGGTCTATATCTGGCAGCCATTTTGTTTTGTACTATTCTCTACACAGTCGGAGAAGAATAAAATATTATTCTTCTTCTGGTCTAATTATTTTTGAAAAAGGGATGTCTTTTCCCGAAATATCAAATAGTGATTTTTAATCACCCGGACAGCTAAAACACTCTTGCTGTTATGTAAGAAAAAAAAAAAAAAAGGAAAAAAAAGGAAAAATAAATAGTAAGTCTTATATCGTATTCGATTTATTTTTATTGTTTTTGTTCCTTTCCTTTCAACTTGCATCTTACCCGGAATTGCATTGCCCACAGCCTTTCAAAAACTTACTACTAATATATATATATATATATATATATATATATATATATATATATATATATATATATATATATATATATATAATTATATATATATATATATATATATATCTTTATATATATATATATATATATATATATATATATATATATATATATATATATATATATATATATATATATATGGGAAATGAAAAAGGAAAAACCAAACGATGTTTTTTATGTATTCATCAACGTTTCGTCTTTATTTGTAAGACTTCCTCAGGATGATCATTTTAAGAAAAATGTCATGCAAGTACATGAAAATAATTACATTTTTCTTAAAATTATCATCCTGAGAAAGTCTTACAAATAAAGACGAAACATTGATGAATACATAAAAAACATCTTTTGGTTTTTCCTTTTTCATTCCCTATTACGTCGGATTACCCTCATCCTTCATTTCTCATATATATATATATATATATATATATATATATATATATATATATATATATATATATATATATGTAAGTAAATTACGTGTACAACAAAATGGTAGGATTAATTTTAGAGGAAGGATTATTAAAATCAATGAAACAGACGAGTGAGGAAAAAAAAAAAAAGGAAAATTGTTAAAATTACCTTAAGGCCTTGTCGTCTGACCCTCTGAGAGGAAACGTCAGAATGGTAAATTAAAAACTAAAAGTCGAATGAGAAATGAAGGGGGGAGAAAAAAAAAAAAAAACTTATTTCAGTTGGAGGAAACGAATGAGAAGAGGAAAAAAAAAAAAAATTAAATCTCTCAACGTTATGGTGGCTTTGAATCATTAAAGATCTCCAACTGATGTTTCAAAATCTTTTGTCTACACAGGCTAGGTCGATAGTTGTTAATGACTAACGCCTCAAGAATATTGAGATGGTAGTTCGACCTGGCACTGTGTAAAACAGAAAACCACCCATCGGAATACCTGTCAGAACAACTATTTGTACTAACGAGGTGATTACCGATGGCTGATTCCTGTGCCTGGAAGTTCCCGGATGATCTCGAAACCTTGTGTAGGCGAATATCACGTGGTATGTGTTGGGATATTCTAAATTCTAATCTTTGGGATGTCTTGCCAACGTAGTCAGCTCCACACTGACACATGAATTTATAAACTACAGAATTCTTTTGAATGGCTGGCAAAACATCCTTACGAAAAGAAGAGAAAAAGGTTCGAGTCGTGTAAACTACCCTCAACATGGTTGCCGGAAAACAACGTTGAGTAGAAGAAGAAATCCTTTTAACAATGTCAAGGCCGTCAGAACCCAACCAAGGGAGTTTCAAATAAATAGGGCAACGTGACGGGCCAATAAATTTACCACCATTAAATAAAGCAACTTTACGTGCAATGGTGCCTTTTATAGTATTGATGGGATATCCATTGGCAAGAAAAATATTAGTAATCTCACCAAGTTCTGCATCGAGTCGTGTTGGTGAACAAATCATAAGAGCTCGATGAGTGAGAGTACCAATAAGATTTATTTTTCTTGCTCTTGGGGCGAAGGAAAACCAATTTAGATAAAGGCCTGTAAATGTTGGTTTTCTATACACACAGGTTTCAAATGATAAACCAGATTTAGACACTAAAACATCGAGGAATGGTAAGGAACCACAATCCTCGACTTCCATAGTGAATTGCAACGACGGATGCAAGTCACAAAGAAGAAGAAGAAACTGTTCAGCATCACTCCGAGAGGGAAAACAAGCAAAAGTGTCATCAACGTAACGTGTGTAGAAAGCCGGCTTGGTCACTTTGGAAAATAATTGGTTTTCCAAAAATCCAACGAAAATGTTGGCTAACGATGGACCAAGAGGGCTGCCCATGGATATACCATCAATTTGCCGATACATTATATTATTGAAACTGAAGGAAACTGATTTAGTAGCAAGTTCCATCAGTTCAACAAAAATTCGTTCAGGAAACTGTGGAGACTTTAAGGGGCCGCGGTAAAGATAATCTGCACATATACCAATGGTTTCATCCAAAGGTACATTGGTAAACAGACTACTAATGTCAAAGGAAGCCAAGAACTCGGTGTCCTTTGAGAGAGATAATTTGTGTATAGAAGACACAAATTGGAAGGAATCAGAGATACAATAGTCCGAATAAAAAGTAAGTACGGGCTTAAGAATATCAACTAACCATTTACCAAGTGCATGTTGTGCAGAACCCAACATTGATAGAATAGGCCGTAAAGGAACGTTAGGTTTATGAACCTTTGGTAAGCCGTACATTCTAGGCCTTTGAGAGCCGATAGGTCGTATTCCTTCATATATCTCTTTAGAAATAAACTTGCTTTTATAAAGTTGAAGAAGCCTTTTCTGGATTTTTATTTCCATACGAAAAGTGTCATCGTGGCTTAAACCGCCCATCTTGAAAAATTTATTTTTATCATCCAAAATGTTACACATTTTGGAGATATAATCTACTTGGTTCAGGATTACAACGCCTGAACCCTTGTCTGGACGAGTGATATAAATATCAGAGTTCGACTTAAGTAATTTCGCAGTTTCAAAATGATTTTTCTGCCAAATACAATCGCTAGATTTAGTACGTATAGCAAAAAACCTCCGACCTAATTCACCCAACTGGATTTTAACGCTAGTTAATTCATCAGTGGAAATAGGCGAATGTCTTTTTAGTTGAGAATATAATAGTTCAATCTCACTAAATATGTTGATTTTATCAACACGGAGGGGAGGAATGCAAAATTCTAAGCCGGCAGACAAGACAAATTTTTCAGTATTTGATAGAGCATAAGACGAATAATTAAATATATGTTTATCCGAATATGCTCTAGTGCCGAACTTCTTGGTAATCAAATTCTGCAAATATTTATTATATGAAGAATTGGTTTTGTTGAGGGTGAAAATATCGCCATTAGACAGAAACTTTGAAAAGCGAAGTTTGTCAAAGAAAGAAAATTCCTTCCAAACCATAGCCCAAAGTATAAGATATATATATATATATATATATATATATATATATATATATATATATATATATGTGTGTGTGTGTGTGTGTGTGTGTGTGTGCGTGCGCGCGTGTGTGTGCGCACGTGTGTGTGTGTGTGAGAGAGAGAGATTTGTTTAGCTTCATCGACAAGTCGAGGTTACGTTCTTGTCATCGCCTCAGGGCCACTGCGCACGTAGTTGCTCTGAGAATGAATGTTTCAAATATCGAATCCTTGACTTGTACATGTAAGCCAAACAATCCAAATATATAATGTATCCTCTTTCCTTCTCCGTTCCTTTTCTTTGCTTCTTCCTTCTTCTTTAACTATCAACCCTCATTTTATGCTCTCTCTCTCTTTCTCTCTCTCTCTTTCTCTCGCTCTCCATCCGGGCTATTAGACTTAATTGATATCATGGCGGAAACCGAGCTATCTCAAGTGGTTGTATATCAGCGCTTATCTGGACTTATCTACAATTGACAAACACAACTTCTTGACTTTTTCCACACTACAACGACCGGCGTGTCGACACACCACGCTTTACACGGAACACACATCTCGTCTCGGATACATAATCAGCATCATCAGCATCATCAGCATCATTTGCGTGCTTCTAATCGCTTCGTTTCCTTCAGTAACTTTTACGGATACGTCCAGGCATTCCTAGGATAGGCTTTGTCTGTCGCTCTCTGATGCCGTTATTTAGTCTGTAAAACCTTTGGATCGTTAAATAGCCTTTTTTTTTTTTTGTAAAACGCGCAGATTGGGGAGACGAGATTTGATTATTTTACTTACCTGTCTCCGCACGAGGAAAACATTAGACACAAGCTAGGTATTAACTTCCTTCCCACCGCAAAAAAAAGATATGACACAAGGCCGGATAAAGTGGGGGATATGGTTAGCTAGCATATCAGAACGGTAATGCTCATTGGCCACACACACACAAAATAGTCCTGAAGAAACCTGTTTGCATTTCCCGATAAGATCACCTCAGGCAATTTACCAACACCTTTTCAAAAAAAGAGAAGGTGTTGCCCGCTAGGGTTAACATCATAGAATCGGGCCGAGCCATATCTCAATCCTACAGAGCAGGGACAGCGTATACCCAAGGCGGGCTATACTCTATCAGACTGATTGTTGAAGACGTATCATCGACTGGTATGAAATGAATTAGAATAATTTATTATGGTTCGACACGAAGTCGAATTTTTATCAAGAATGCAGATCCCCAAAATGGCGCCGCATGAGACAGGCAATATCGCCCCCTCCCTTTGAAATATCGAGATATTACCTGGGAATAATGTACGCTTGGATCTGTGTCAGGTATTTACCTCCCACCCACAGAGGGGAGATGTGACACAAGGTCTATAGGTAGAGATTGAAAAGCCAGCGTACAAAAGACGTGCGAACGCTGGTCCAAAAAAACATGTCTGAGCAGCCGTATCGACATCCCGCGGTAGGGGCGCCTCAGACGATTAGCAATAAACTAACCCCTTCTCAGAAAAGAAAGAATGTAAAGCCTGGGAGTGTGGACCTCCTTGATTTGCACAACTTTACCTCAGCTCCACAGAAACAATGTCATCACTTACTAATGGATGGTGACGGTAATTAAGTGGATACCGACACGGACTAAAGACCTGGGTGTTCCAAGTTCGAATCCAGTCGGTTCAACAGTACCACTTTCATTTAGGGATGTTGGCAACCTTCTTGTGGTCCTTCCCGTAAGTACCCGATGTCTTTCCAGAAAGAATCTAACTAGAAAAACATCGGGGAAACTAATGCCAACACCAGCATCATCTGATTCACACGAAAGAAGAAAATCACTTATTAAAAAATAACCCAGACTCTGTCGGCCTGATTGTTGAGGACGTATCCCAGACTGGCATGAACAGCACCGACTCAAACTGTGCTAGGTATAATGTCAGCATGTCCGTTCTTATATTATGCACATCTGTCACGCTTAACCGGTAACATTTTAATTGCTAAATACGTAGATTCGATGGCCGCATCTTATTTTAGATACGTCCAATCACATATAAAGAAGCTCTGTCATTTGGTCAGTCTGTCACGGCTAAGTTCTAAATACGTTGGTCTGTCACGCTTTAAATGAAAATTGCATTTTAATCGCTAAATGCACAGCCATTTTCTCACAGAAAGAAACGCTGCTAATCTTTCCTTTGTAATTTTTTCATGATGCATTCTCGATTGAGATTCAAGCTCTGGACCCCACCTACAAAAACATCCTCAGCAAGAACTCTTCTCTCTAACAACACTGCAAAACGCCCTCCTTTTTTTCTCTATGTACCTCAAATCAAACGGAACTTCCATGAACAAAGTTTCTTTCCAAGAATTGTGTACCTATGTGTTGTGGGCCTGTAAAGGGCCCGGAAAGAAAAAAAAAACACTAACTCGGAATTTAGAAAAAACAAGTATATTGAACAAAGGTATTATACAACAAAGAACAAGAGTGTTTTTTAACGTCAGTTTTGACTGCCCGTTTAGGTTGGTGTGGATCCAACACTAAGTGGCAGGTGCTCCCTGTATTTATGCTAAGTGGAAGAGTTGTCCGTATAGGTACGGTACCATAACACTGTGGAACACGTTATCGTAGGACTTTTTACCTGCAGACTACAACATGGTCGTTTTGAAGTCTAATGTCAACAGATATCTGTCATGTCGTGCTGTGTATTAATCATAGTTCTAAATTCTTTTATAATTATGTTCCATCATCAAATTGAAAATATCACTAATCCTTATCCTCGAGTGGCTTTTGATCCTGGTAAATGGTGAACCATTAGTATCAAAGACGCATCTGAAAAATAAAAAAAACAAACATCTTATAACATTTTATGTAGATACATGAAATAATATATATATATGTATATTTTATAGATGATATAGTTATCCACAGACACGTGTTTCGGCTCATCAGCGTGGCTCATTATAACAGGATTCGAACCCTTGATAGTATATATATATATATATATATATATGTATATATATAGTCATAGACTGTTTCGTTGTATCACAGCTCATCAGTGCGGCTAGACCAGTTAGTGCCTCGAGCCGGGATTGAAACTCAACTGTCGAGCTGACAGTCAACGCTGCTAACCCCTACGCTATCATAAGATACTGAATGAATGTAAGAAATATCTCAATGTAAACATTGCAAGTATTGTATTTTAAGTATTAAAGTGTTTTTAAACCTTACAGACCATATTGTTTCGTTTTTTTACCCTCGTCAGTGCAGGAGTGGTGGTTGCACGCGGTCACATGGGATCGAACGCAGTTCGTAGATTCAGTAAAGAATCACGAGCCTAACATCTATGCCCACGCGGTCGCGAAAAATCGCCACAGAGAGTAGCGGAAATTAACGTACACTTACCCGAGAGGCGGTGGCAGGCGTTATTGTTTTCGAGAGTGCTCGACGCTCGAGCTGAACTTTACATAATCACTGATGACAACAAACTTTGTAATTTTTTTCATATCGTCTTTCCTTTTCTTACTACACGTCCATTCACAACTTGTGCTGCTGATAACGAATAACTGATGAGGTTCTTTCCACAGACGGAGCTCCTACCCACACAACATGTGTTTGTTTATCTGTTTATTTATTAGCCTTCTTTAAGTGGTCAGCCTGTTACGGGCTGTTTCGTCCACTTAGCCATACTGGACGATTGCCTCAGTCCCTACTGTTAGATTGCGTATCAGGTGACGTCTCGCCAAAGGATGGATAGTCTTTTTAGGAGAGGTCAACTATTGTATTCAAATTAAGTCTACATTTACGGAGCGTTACTTTTCGAAAGTCATTGGTTAAAGGCTAATTTCCTGAAATATGAAAAGAGGTTTTCTTCGTTACTTCTGCACTCATTGGTATTTTAAAGTTGATAGTTATTTACTGTTTTTTTTTGTTTGTTTTTTTCAAACATAGTTCACCCCAAACAAGGCAGACCGCCACTGTAGACGTAAGAGCCTAGCTACTGAGAGAAAGGTTGAGAGTTTTTTTGTTTTGTATTTTAAGGGGGGGGGGGCAACTCACATTGGAAGCTGTGCAGGAATTCATGTTTGTTTTGAGTTAGAGTGGGGAGGGCAAAGTGGGTGCTTGTTTGGTGCCAATAAGCTCACACAACCAGTCTATTAGTCGTGACTTGGTCCATGGAGGTTGTGGCATCGGGAAAGCCCACCGGGGATAACTGTAGGGCCCCTTTCCATGCGCGACATGGCCCATACAGTTACCCACGATATTCAGCCAAACAAGCTGTCTAACCTGTACCCTCAACCTGTCAGAACAAGAGCGACCCAGACTGGTCATGTAGGACTTAATGACAACAAACTTTCCCCAAGTTGTCCAGATAGAGAGAAAGAGAGACGGCGTTCATTGCCCTAGTCAGGAAACAAGGCCAAGCACTAGGTGTATTTAGAGGCGTTCCAGTACTTGTACTTCTACGCCTGGCTAATAGACGGAGAAGGAGTACGAAGGCCGGGCGATAGGCAGAGCCCATCTACTACATTCGTATCGCTGGGAAAGACAAAATGCAGTCATCAGGCCAGTAATCCAGAGTTCATATAATATATGCTGACAAAAAATACAGGAAAATGCCCTCAAGATCAACCGAGAGGGAAGGAGAGGGGTGTTGTATAAAAAAGAAACTATCGGAAAACGACCCAGACAGACCAACGAATAACAAGTAAAAACAATATATGGACTTTTTATGCGTCTGTAGACGGAAATTAGACTTCCAAAAAGAATTTCACCAGAGCAAATTGGGATGTGCTACTCATCCAATGCCTACTCGCTATTATTGGCCTTTTGGCTAAGATCAAAGTGTAGTATGTGTTCCGATGGATACTGCACCCCATACTGGTGTTGTCTTGGCCTTCGGGGCTTGATTTACGCCGGTCAATGGGTCTGTCCTGTGCAGTTCTGGGAGGTGCACCTTCCCAGGCTTTGCTTCCCCTCTTTGGGGAGGAGTAAGTTTATTGCTTACTGCCTGAGGCGCCTCTACCGGGGAATGCCGACGAGGCTACCCAGGCAATTTTTAAACCCCACTTTCCCGACCCGACCTTGGGTCACATCTTACTTGTGAGAGTAAGATAAAAACTGGCCTTGTGCCTAACTCCTGGAGAGGAGTAAATCAATACTCATCCAATGACTCATAAACATCGCTCTGTTAACACATATAAAACATCAGAAAACTAATGCAAGGACGCAACCCACATCTGAAAAATACCCGTAGTTGCTTTATATTTTTTTGTTTACATCGTCTTTCCTTTTCTTACTACGCGTCCATTAACTACTCGTTCGGTGGATGACGCACAACTGGTAAGGTTCTCATTTGTTTATTTACCTGTTTATTAATTATCCTTCTTCATGTGGTCAACCAGTTCCGGGCTGCTGCGTCCACTTAACCATCCTGAACGATTTCCTCCATCCCTACCGCAAGATAGCGTATCAGGTGACGTCTCGCCAAAAAATGGCTGACGGTTTTAATTGCTCTTCAATTTAAGACAGTGTTTTCAGAAAATGAATTAAAAACAGAAATAGAATACTAATTTAAATTATTTAATGAGATTCAAATTTTACTACAGCGCATAAAAACAGTATCTTCATAACACCAGAGGATCGATCTTCGACCAAGCCGTGAGACTTAGACTATGAAAAAAAAGAAGAAAAGAAAAAAAGGAAAATATTGTCTGTACCATGAATAAGGTTTTTAAACCGAAAATTTGGATAAAAAACAATGATTTAATATATATTTCATTTGTTTAACAAAATCTCGCGTCATATTAACCGATTCTAAAATTTAAAAGTTTAACTTATTTACTAAGGTTTGATTTATTAGCGACACCCTGTGAAAATTCCACAGTACTTTTTACATCAATCTACATAATTTACCATTAAAAATCCAATTTTCTCATGTTTTAGCGTACTATTTTATATAGATTATCATTATTATTTCTGCTCACTCGGAGTTATTACACATGTCATCGTCAGTGATTGCTTACCGACAACAGCCAGTGGGGTTCCCTGGAGTCTGAGTGACAACAAGCCTTCCTAGATCTCCAGTATATTTGACCTTTTTTCGATCAACACGGCAAATGAACTTGCGGTATCGCAACAGCCGCCTACCATGAGTTTCTCGCTAGAAACTAACATTGGTTTCCCCTGGGATGTGGGTGACAATAAGCTTCCTCAAGGTATCATGATGATGATGATGATGATCATGATGATGATGATGATGATGATTACTCGCAAGGAGTGCTCACACAGGCCGTCATCAGTGATTCTCCCTGATAATCACCAATGGTGTTCTCTGGAGTCTGAGTTACAAGAAGTTTTACCAGATTTCCAGTGCTCTCTACCTCTTTCTATAATTACTGTAAATAAATCTGCGTTATCACAACAGACGTTTACCATCGATTTCTTGTTGGTTCCATCAATTTTTTTTTGTTTTTGGAGGGGGGTAGTTTATGAAATTTCTTGCAGTTGCTGTTCCTTGGATTCTTGTGGTGCTCTTTAACTTATTTTTTTTTCTTTCTATTGCACCTTGCATGTGATTCGTTAGTCTTCGTAGCTTATGTTGAAATGTTTCCGCATTCAAGGATTTTCCTTATGATTTCAGCTGTTTTTATCATTGCCGTCCGTTGTATTTGTCTCAGTCTTCCCTTTGATTCCAATTTCTTTCAGTCTTTTTTTCGGGTTCTTCGGAACTGTTCCTAGTGCTCTTGCGATTATTGGTATTATATTTACTTTCTTCATACTCCATATCGCTTTCAATTCTCTAGCAAGTCTCGTGTATTTTCTTCGTTTTTCTGTTTACGTGGTGTTCACCTGGTGGTCGGCTGGGACGGCAAAGTCTCCGATTTGGCAGGATTTTTCTTTCTTGTTGACTATAATGGCATCTGGTCTCCTTGCTTGTATGAGTTTATCTGTCTGTACCTCCATATTCCAGAGGATTTTGTGTTTTCCGTTTTCGAGTAATGTCTCTGGTTTATGTTTGTACCATTTGTCCGAGTGTTCGAAATTCATTTGTTTGCAGAGCTCCCAGTGTGCTGATTTCCTCACGCAGTCATTTTTGTATTCTCTTTGGTCCAGTTTTAGGCATTCACTTATGGGATTTACTGTTTCCTCTCATTGTCTGCACAATCGTCATCTACTGTTTTCATGGGTTTTATCTATTTTAGCTTTAATGTAGTTTGTCCTAATCGCATTGTAAGTAGAGATTCCGTTTCTCTGTTCAGATGTTCTTTTCTCAGCCATGCCCAACTATTCTCGTGTGTCTCTTCTTTTGTCAGTCTTATGAAACGCCCATGTAGTTGTTTTTCTTCACACTTTTCTTTTCGCGTCTGTTTGTTTCCGGTTTTGGTGCTTCCTAGGTTGTTCGTTGGAACGGTGTCTCTTGATGCGGTGATCCGCCTTTCTGTGTTCTCGTTTATGTATTTCTCCAGCTCTTTTTTAGTGTCCTCCACACAGGCTTCTATACTTATCAGTTCTCTTCCCGCTTCATTTCTCTTCACGTAGAGTCTGTCTGTATCGTCTTTTGGATGTAGTGCGTTGTGCATGGTCATTAATTTTCTAGTCCCCTGGACAACGTGCCTGAGTTATTCTTTTGTCTAGCTTATTAATGTTCCAGAGTATCTTATTAGTGATACTACCCAGGTATTTATTCCTTTTATTAGGTGTATGCTATATAATTTTGTTTCTAAGACTTTCTTGTTCTCCTCAGATATTCTTTTCCAATCTTCTCTTTCATTTATGTTGATTTGAGTGTGTCTGCTTCCACAACTTCCAAATACTTGTATCTGTCTTGTTCGCCTTGCGTCCTCATTTGTTCTTGGTTGGGTAGTTCTATGCCCTCAGTCTCCAGCTTTCCCTTTCTCGTCTCTAGCAGTGCACATTCCGAATTCTATTTGAATGTCCTGGGTCAAGATGCTGGTCATATTGATCAGTTTTTCCAGTTCCTTTTTTTCCAAATAGCTTCAAGTCGTCCATGTACATGTGGTGGTTTATTCTTTGTTCTGTGCCTGTGAACTTGTATTCGGCATCATATTTACTGAGTATGGAGTTGAGTGGCATCATGGCTATGTGGTCATAGAGAGTCTCCTTGGAAAATGCCTCTCTGTATTTTGATCTCCGTCAGGTGTTGTCCTCCAGCTGTCACTTCTAATCTCCATGTTCCCATTGCTTGCTTGATGAGATTAATAATCTTGTCGGGTTCTTGTACATTTTTAAGCGTTCAATTACCCAGCTTGAGGGATTCTGTCGTATACATTATTGTAGATTCTGTCGTAGGCTTTTTTGTAAGTGATAATACCATTATTATTGTTATTATTATCATTATTATCATTGTCATTGTCATTGTCATTGTTTTTTATTGTTATTGTTATGGTTATTATAAGTATTATTATTATTATTATTATTATTATTATTATTATTATTATTATTATTATTATTATTATTATTATTATCTATATATTAATACGATAGCGTGTGTGTTCGTGTGTCACGCTTCCGGCAAAAACTCTGCGCATGCGTGCCGCACCTAAATTTTGAAAAACATTCAACTGGCCTGCGTTTAGAAATATTTACATGTGTTTACCTCTGGTTAGCGAGGTAGTATTTTTACTTCGGCCCGACTGGTTTATAGTTCGATCCCAACCAACCTCTAAGATTTTTATTCTACATTTCGAGGGGAAGGGGAAGAAATAATACATTTTTTTTATCACCTGGTAAAAACTACTTTTTTGTGTTGCTTAAAACTTAAAACTATTTTTTGTTTTTATGTTGCCGTTTTTAATTGCATTGTCTATTTAATTACGTTGACTGCTTAAAAAGTAGGGTATCGGCCAGTATTATTTTGTTGTTTTTTTTTTGAACGGATGGCATATCAACCTTTTTTAGTAGATATGCGCAGTGTCCATCGTACACGAGTTACTATTTTAAACAATTATTTCACTCTTATCCAGAAGGGAGGGGGGTGGCTCATAATAAAGCAAGCGTAACTTACTAACAAATAGAGGGTGCTTTGTTACATTAGGACTCGTATTGAAACCATCATTTCGTGTAATTTACACGGGTTCCTCTACTTATTATTATTATTATTATTATTATTATTCTTCTTCTTCTTCTTCTTCTTCTTCTTCTTATTATTATTATTATTATTATTATTATTATTATTATTATTCTTCTTCTTCTTCTTCTTCTTCTTCTTATTATTATTATTATTATTATTATTATTATTATTATTATTATTATTATTATTATTATTATTATTATTATTATATAACTAAAAAACGATAAAAAGCACAAAGATAAATAATAAGACACAACTCCTGATGACGATCGAGAGATCGAAAGCGTCCGAAAGATGGCTGATTAAACAACATTCGAAGCCATAATCTTTAAAGTAACAACCGAACACATAAAACTAGCTCGCCGCGTCGAGAAGTTAACAAGGAACATCACCAAAAGAGAAAGTTCCATAGTCTTCAATGAGGCCTGCATATGTATATGTATATATATATAAATATAAATATATATATATATAAATATATATATATATATATATATATATATATATATATATATACATATATATATATATATATATATATATATATAAGCCAGGCAAGGTAATAATCCACAAAACAGTAATCTAAATAATTTCGAATGGGCTTATGAAAAGTGCTCAATATCAAATACAACTTTTATATATGATTATTTTTATTTCCACATACATGTACAAACTCTGCGACACTAGCATGTCAATGTTATCGATCAGCAGCTCTTATAAACTGATATCTAATCAGGCAGAGTTAAAATCTGATCTCAACCGTAAATCATATTTGGGAAAAACCTTCCAAATCTGACTTAAGGTTGAGATCAGATTTTAGCTCTGCCTGATGATATCTCAGTTTTTAACAGCTGTTGATCGATACCATCGACATGCCAGTGTCGCAGATTTTGTACATGTCAATGTAAATAAAAATAATCATATATATATATATATATATATATATGTATATATATATATATATATATATATATATATATATATATATATATATATATATAGTAGCCGTACAAAATATGTATTAATTTCGCCTTTTTTTTTTAGTTTCTAGTGTACGTGTTTTGCCGTAAGATTGATTTGCTCAAGTGGCAATTCCTTAAATGTCTTCTCCGCCAGTCGTTGACGGTTTTGAGAAAGTCACTTTGACAAAGCAGAGAGGCAAGTCGGGGATTAGAGTGAAGAGAATTAGAAGTCAGCGGGAATCTGTCCTTAATAAACCGGACTTAAGTTAATACCTATCCCGCCTCCTTATATACACATGCACACACATTGACTTATATACGCAACCTGGATTACTATATATATATATCATGGTAAACAACTGACGATCCCTTATATATAAAAACATATATAAAAATATATTTATATTAGAGTATATTCTTGGAAGTAAACTAAA
Organism: Sepiola atlantica; assembly: GCA_963556195.1. Taxonomy (NCBI): domain Eukaryota; kingdom Metazoa; phylum Mollusca; class Cephalopoda; order Sepiida; family Sepiolidae; genus Sepiola; species Sepiola atlantica. Next base: position 80,895,725 of record OY744534.1, on the reverse strand, counting down.
ATAGTTATTGCAGTAGATTGATTGACTTACTAGACTAAAATCTTTCAACGAAAAATTTTTTTTTTTTTTTTTTTTCACCAGTTTTGAAGGTTAAAAGAACTTCCGAGACTATATATATATATATATATATATATATATATATATATATATATATAATTACTAAGCGTTAACTGTTAAAATGTTCACTTGGATATTAGGGTTTAGAATCGTGTGACTGGCAGAGAAATTACCCTCCACACTGATGATTCCTGAAAAAGAATGAAACATATGTGTATGTAGATAAGAATTAAATAATAATCATAATAATGCTAAGTTATATACCTCCAGGTGGTGAGACACAAAATCAAAGTATTTTTATTTAGCTCCGCTCCAGGAGGCTAGACACAAGATCAGCTGTAGTTAGCACTCTGGCCTACAAAAGATACCTTAGCAGCCCCGTCGGCATTCCCCGGTAGAGCGGCAAGTTGATTAGCAATAAACTTACCCTTTCCTAAAGAGAAGATAAAACCTGGGAGGGTGGACCGCCTATAAGTGAATAGGACAATACTTCAGACCGGCGGAATCAAGGCACGAAGGCCAAGACAGTACCATTCTACAGTGTAGCACTTATCAGGACATATACTACACTCTGATTTTAGTCAAAAGGCCAAGGAGTTACTTGCTGTTTATCTACCTCCCACAGCGGTAAGATGTGACACAAGTTCGGGAAATTGGGATTGAAAAGCCAGCGCCCTTGAGGAAGACGAGCACTCTGGCCTACAAAATATGCTTTGGCAATTTAACTAAACAATGGAGTATATCACCGATAATATGTGTAGTATTATTCTTTTTTTATTGTTAACACTAGTGTTTCTATAGGTAATACAAAAATATTACATTGAAGACATTATGAAATTAGCCTAAAATAGCCCCCATAGCAAACTAAGATATTGTTGGAATGGACGTATTTGTTGGAAATCGTTGGTTTGACTTGCGCGAATTAACGCGGGGTGGACCGTCAGTCGAGTGCAGAATGGGGCCTGTTCTCACAGTCAGAGATCACAGACGTGGCAGGGTCGCCGTGTGACGAGACCCCGGATCAAGGGTCGGTGTACACCTGCGACAGGCTCTGTGACGACACAGGCCCTTGCGCAGGAAACAGAGAGATCCGTGACGTCACTCGTTCTTCGTGAGAAGCGAGTTTCGTCAGTCTGTGTTTTGGAAGCAAACCGATGAGACGTGATTGTTAAAATGTAATTTACAACAGTTAAGGGAAATATTTCCCTAAGAAAATACAAGCGAGATATATCCTTTCCCTCCCTCTCTAGGAATGGTTAAGAAAATAATGGTTAACTAACTACGATAAAGTAGTGATTGCTCTCTCTATCTCTCTCGACGTACTGAATATCTCCCATTTGATTTGATAAATAACACACTTATAATAAATGTAATTAGAAAATTAAGAGGATTGTTTGTCTTCGAGGTGCGTCATGAATGTTGTTGCAGACAACAGACGGCGTGGTTCACGGCAGGACGGAAAGAAGAAAGAATTCATCCACTAGACGACATCGAGACGGCAACCCTCTACACGGCGAGGGAGAAAACTAAAGGTATGCAAACAATATATGAACTATGTGATTTTTAAAAAAATGACCAGTATTAAATGTGAACAGCCACGGCCCTTTTGAGGAGGAGTGTATGAAACGAGAAAAGCCACGGCCCTTTTTGAGAATGACCAGTGTACAAAACGCGTAATGCCGCAGTTCAGGAGGAGTGGACATGCAACAATATGACAGAATCAGTTGTGGTGAAAACAGACTACGAATGCATGCAGCCTTAGAAATTATGACAAAAGTGCTAACCTAAACATATTTCCTTCCAACACGAACATAACATTTCTGGCGTGTTTCTGAAGTTATAAATTAAAACACAAAAATTATTATGCAAAACGCGATTCATTGTTGAATAAAAAAACATTAATTATTTGATAGTATTTGACTGGGTTAACCGACAATGCTTGAGGAGGGGCATTTCGAAACTTGCGACCGTTTGAGATTATCATTCCCTACACTGATGAGAGCGAAAGCTTGAAACGCTGGCGTATGTAGGAAAACTGATTTAATATCATGTACTTAAAATTAATATTGGTAAATATATATATATATATATATATATATATATATATATATATATATATATATATATGTATGAAGAAGAATGGAAAGGAATTAGAGAAGCAAAAGCCAAATCAAAATTCAATTCAATTGCTCAGTGCAAGGTATATTCCGCAAAAAGGCAATTTATTCAAGTTAAATTTTCCTTAAGCCAGGCTTTTCAAAGATCAAAATCTTATCATCAGAGGAAGTCGCTGGGATAGATAAGTTGGCAATGGCCAAGATTTAAAATTTGAAAAAAAGAAATAAAAGTTGTAGGGAAAGAAAACGCTGGGCAAAACTCTGCCCGAATGCAAGCAAATGTCCGATTGCTAAAAAATAAAAAATAAATTGCCTTTTTGCGGAATATACCTTGCTCTGAGCAATTGAATTGAATTTTGATTGGGCTTTTGCTTCTCTAATTCCTTTCCATTCTTTTTCATATCTACCTGCTTTATCCTGGATATTGAGCTGTATACTCTTCACAATAGGTTTTACCTCTCCTAAAAGTTCGCTTTTAGTACACCTCTTTATATATATATGTATATATATACTCATAGTTCACCCCAAAAAGAGGAGGCCACCACTGTAGACATAAGAGGCTACTGAGAATTAGGGTGTAAGTTTGGGGGGGGGGGGTCATCCTAAGTTTTGAGATAAAAGCATTTGATAAAAATAAAAGAGGATTTGATAATGATTACTGACTGTAATTTATGTGCTTTATTTGCCTTTGTTTTTCATTGTTTTTTATATAATTAGCACTGAAGATAGCCACACCAAGAAATAAATGCATAGGAGAATTTACATATAAATAAATTCTGTGAAATATGGGCATCTGTCTTTCAAAACATTGGATATGAGATATCCAATGAAAAATATTATATATAACATAATAAATGTATTAAGAAGGCTGAAGGCAATGCAGAGAGTCAGATTCATGAGAAGCTGGAAAGAACGAAAATAAACAATCAAAGGAGAGGACTTACAACTATCTATTTATTTTTCTTTTCAATCTTACATAAACAGTAAGTATGGTGTTAACTGTGTGTGATGTTCGGATGATGATTAAAAATCATTTGATATTTCGGGAAAATCTTCCCCTTGTCAAAAATGGACACAAAAATGGTGTTAGCTCTATGTGATTATTTGACTTATTCCACCCTCAAATGTTAGAAATTATTAAAGTAAGATTGACAATAAATTGAGCCAATGTGATAATAATTTGTACGAATGAAATCATTTTTTCAAGCATTGAATTCTAATGTGATGTAACTGTGTGCGTGATTTTAAATTGTACTGTGCGGAGTCTTTTATTGTGTTCGAGTGATGGTTCTTTGCGTATGCGGATGTATGGATGGTTCATGAGAATTAATATAATGATCTTGCAAATATTCTACGTTGTCCATTATAAACAATTCATTCTCAATGCAGTTCAGAAGTAGGAAATCCAAAAAGGTAACCCAGACACGGTTCACACGTGGATTGCGGATACATACACAAAAGACTGTTCGCGCACCCCAAGAAACACGTCTTGTGCCAAGCTGAAAATCAATTACGTACTACTGCTCTCTATACAATTACAGGCTGAGTCAGAAAGGTAAAAAACACACCTACACACACAAAATGGAAGGTTAAACAAACCCACATGTTTCTAACGTTCGTGTCTTTCCTCACTGCGAAGATTCTAGAAAAACACAAGCACTTTCAGCTTTTCTAACGAACTTTTTACTCACTTAAAATATATTTCACATCACTATAAATGTGTACAGATATAAATGTTTTTTGTTCGTTAACCATAATTTAATTTTTTATTTTATTCATGACGTCTTTGTGGTTAATTTAGCACTTGCTAAATTGTGACCCTTTTATTCACAACAATGATTTTTCTCCATCTTTCTCATTCGCCACTGATAACATTGACATTTTCAGAGTATTGATTTACTCCTCTCCAGGAGTTAGTCACAAGGCCAGTTCTTATCTTACTCCCACAAGCAAGATGAGACCCAAGGGGTCGGGAAAGTGGGGGTTAAAAATTGCCTGGGCAGACTCGTCGGCATTCCCCGGCAGAGGCGACTCAGGCAGTAAGCAATAAACTTACTCCTCCCCAAAGAGGGGAGGCAAAGCCTGGGAAGGTGGACCTTCCAGAACTGCACAGGACAGACCCACTGACCGGCGCAAATCAAGACCCGAAGGCCAAGACAACACCAGTATGGAGTGCAGTATCCATCGGAACAGATACTACACTTTGATCTTAGCCAAAAGGCCAAGAACCTTGGTTTTATTTACTCCTCCCCAGGAGTTAGGCACAAGGCCAGTTTTATCTTACTCCCACAAGTAAGATGTGACCCAAGATCGGGTCGAGAAAGTGGGGTTTGAAAAGCCAGCGCTCGAGAGGTGAGCACTCTGGCCATTTAAAAAGTTGCCTGGGCAGCCCCGTCGGCATTCCCCGGTAGGGGCGCCTCAGACAGTAAGCAATAAACTTACTCCTCCCCAAAGAGGGGAGGCAAAGCCTGGGAGGGTGGACCTCCTAGAACTGCACAGGACAGGCGTGCAGTATCCATCGGAACAGATGTCTAAAGACGCGATCATCATCTATATCCTATTCAAGCCAGGATCCACGTTATGGTATCTAACATCGGGATTACGAACCCATACTACACTGGTATCGCTGCAAGTATGTATATATATATATAGATGTATGTTCTGTATTTTTATTCATAGTATGAGGGGGAGGTGAGCTTTATGCTGTGTAGAACTGTTTCGGTTTGTATTCGTGTATGTGGTTCAGATGTATACTTTCTGTATATATCATAGTGTGTTTAGCGTATGGATGGCGCTATGTTCGGGTGATTGATGCGTCTCTGTGTTTGTGGCGAGTGTCTGTGTGGTTTTTGTGTGTGCGTTAATAGATTGCCTTCCAAGAGTGAAAAAAAGACAGGGTTATCAGAGCGTGTCTGTCTCGGGTTTTTTCTCAGCAAATCGCCTCACCCCCCCCTTTAACTTCGGTTGTCACGCGTACTTATCATAGATGTACTACAATAAGACGTTTATGCTTTACACACTTTTTGCCGAGTATGCCCTACACCCAAGAGAGGCCCCGACACCCGGAGAAGCGAGGGGACAGACCAACCAGATCCTAATTGAGAGAGCCAAAGCGAAGGACACCCTAACCCTAACCTGTACACAGTAAAAGTAATAAAATCTTTAAAAAAAAAAAAAAAAAAAAAAAAGAAAGAAAATCCCTGCAACATGAAAGCTCAGAATACCTACTTCGTCATCAACCTTTCAAGTTTTAAGTATTCTTGTATTATTTATTTATTTATTCGTTGGTGAGAGGAGGGAGGTGTATTTTAAAAAGTTTTTAAACGTCAGATCCGGACGTCTAGTTCCAGATGGTAATTGGAAAAGAAAATAAATTTTTTTTTTTTTAATAAGAACCAAAAAACAAGTAACATAAAAATAAATAATTTTACTTTCAAATCGCTGTTATAGCCGAAAAAAACAACATTTTTCTTCATATTTCTATACGATTCTGTTAACGAGTCCCGCTAACCTGATATTCGACAGAAAAATATCCCGATTCATCTTAACATTCTCTCATGGAAGAATTCCATCACCCTTTTCATATTTTACACGAAAAAAGATGAATTAGATCGGAGAAACATTTCTACCCTGATTTCTTTTCTTATCTACAGCCTCTTTCTCACAGAAGAGACGTTGTTAGTCTCTCTCTGCTCTATCGTTATTTCAATAAAAGCTACTCGACTGATTTGTCTGAGCTCCAGTCTTTCTCTCCTCCCTGTAAAACAACTCGTTTTCAACCGCATAGAAAAAAGAATTTCCTTTCCCTATTCATCTGCCTAGTGCCACCCAGAAAATTCCATGGACATGGCTTTTTTTGCAAGAGCTTCCCAAATGTTGAACACGTTGCCGCGGGACTGCCTCGCCGCTGATTAATACCAACAAATTATTATCATGGACCGTCTCAAAAGTAATAAAACGCAGTTCATACTACTGATCAATGTGAGTACTCTCATAGTGTTCCTCATCTTTCGGCTGGCAATCATTCCGATCTCACTAATATTTATCCTCGAGTGGCTCTTTGCCTTGATGAACATCTGGGTAAGAGGCTCTGTCTGTCACGCTTAAGTTAAAAATAACATCCCTTTTATTCCCTACATTTACAGGGAAACTCGTCTAGCTACAACCATTGCAAACAACTTTCTTTTTCTTTCTCTGTGTACCTAAAAGCAAACGGAACTTCCATAAACAAAGTTTGTTTCCAAGAACTTCTCATCTGTGAAACACAATACCATAGGGCTGCTTCCCAGATGACTATAACAGCTAAAGCCCATCCATTCACTGTGGAGGTCCCCAAATGCCGGAGAGCCTTCTACTCCAATAGATTCTTTCCTCGAGCTGCCGACCTTTGAACCTCCCTCCCTGCTCCCTGTTTCCCCAACTGTACCGATATGTAAAAAATTAAAATTAATGTGTACATACATTTCGCTGCACAGTTCCCAATTTAGGATGACCCCCAAACCATCTACCCTAACTCTCAGTAGCCCCTTACGTCTACAGTGGCAACTTGCCTTGTTTGGGGTGAACTAAGTTAAAAAAAAAAATTCCTTTGTAAATTGTTTGAAATTAATTGTTCGAAATCTTAGGAAAAAAAACCCTCCAATCTCTGGTTCCCCTCTGTACAACATTCACAGCAAGAACTCGTTTTACTACCACCACTGTAAAGAACGTTTCTTTCTCCATCTGTGTACCTAAAACCTGACGGAACTTCCATGAACAGAGTTTTTTTTCAAGAACTTCTCATCTGTGAAACACAATACCATGAGGCTGCTTCCCAGGTGACTATAACATTGTCGCCCTCAAGTGCTATATTAACAAATACTTGTCGAGCCGTCCTCTAATGCATTCAAATTCTGCTATTTCCAATCCTCTCATAGTATTGTGTGATACAATGAAGGCCGCGAGGATAGGAAGTGACTCATCGACAGAGACAAAAGTAAATGCGGGAGTGGTCAGTTTCCATTGTTTAGGACAGGTGACTCAGACAAGAATACAGGACACGACATTTAGGAGTGACAACGTTTTACGACAGTTTGACGACAGTAAGGTAAGTTAGTATTACGACAGTTTGACGACAGTAAGGTTTATGGCAAAATGTTAACGAGTTTGGGTTTAGGAGAGAAGCCGATCAGTTTGGATTGAACTTGAACAGAGAGCGGATCGGGACAGATTGGACCAACAACTGACGACTGACGAGTGATAGACTGAGAGAGAAGACGGCGAGTTCGGGGTTAGTTTTTGATCAAAGCGGATCGGACCGGCAACTGATCAGAGAGATATCGACAACTACGAATGGGGTACCTATTTTCTCGCGGACGGAGAAAAAGCACGCTTCCCAGACTCAATCGAGGTATATGAACATTTGTCTTGTGCTATTTTATTTTAGCGTGAACATAGGCGATCACATTCGGCCACAATTGTTCATCATCCAACTGACAATCTCATTAACTTTTACCCTCAATTGGACTTTTGGCCTTGATTAATGGTTACTCATTAGTATTAAAAATGTGTCCGTTTGTCGTTAATGCTCGAGTTTTAAATAGAATTTTCGGTACTTGTAAGGAATGGGCACCCAGATAATTTCAGTTCCAGACGAGTCAGTTCTAAGTATTGACGGAGAATCCCTAGTCAGTCCCGATACTAACAGCCGCCGTTTACGATTTGAAACAGCTAAAAATGTAAACTGGCAGACGACACTAAGCATGCAGAGGGTTTCGTTTGTGTTAGGTTAGGGTTAGGATTTTTTCTAAAAATTGCACATACAGAAATTTAAAAAACTTTCTATCAAAAAGAAACAAAACGAAGTGGCTTTTGATGACTGGCTCCGTCAATACTCAGAACTCACTTCGTAAGAGCTGAAATCTTCTGGATGTCTATTCCTTATAAGTGCCACTCTTTCATCGCTAAACGCGCAAATTGAAAAGACTCCTCATAAGAATATTCGTATTTGTATTGACTCCATTCAATACCTTTTTATAATTGACAACTTATTATAACGGACAACTTATTATAATGAACAAACGCATTACACACACACACACACACACACACACATATATATATATATATATAATGGACAACTTATTATACTGGACAACTTATTATAATAACTTATTATAACGGACAACTTATTATAATGAACAACTTTTTATAACGGACAACTTACTATAACGGACAATTTATTATAATGGACAAGCGCATTATATATATAATGCGTTTGTCCATTAACTTATTATATTGGATAATTTATTATAATGAAAAACTTATAATAACGGACAACTTTTTATAATGGACAACTTATCATAATGGGCATTTTTAATAATTTTAAATTGAACAAACTGAATTTTGAATTAAAAAAAGAGATGAATTCAAATTTACAATTTTATTATTCTCACATTAAAAATGCTGAACTTCAAAATAACAAAATCTTATTTTCAAATGATAAAATTTTGAATATCAAATAAAAAAAATACACAAATAAAATTTAAAATAAACTACATTTTGTACTCAATAACGTGGTTAACTTCGATTGAAAAAACTCTACTTCGATTGAAAATGATTAACTACAAATTAAAAAAAAAACGAAGAATTAACTAAAAAGGCTAACCACTAACAAAAGCATCAATTTAAGTATTTTTAAAAATTCTAATGTCATTCCATGATAAATGCTAGTATACTGAAATCATATTATAAGGTTAAGATGAAAATTCATATACACTAAATGTAGAAAAGCAAGGAAATTACAAAATTTTTACACTTTTATTGTCATTAAGGGTATGCGAGCACAACAGGGCTATGTATTTTACTGATAGGAATTTTTCTTCAGCGCACCTCACACACTTCATCCACTCATGCATAGAGATTTATACTGTAGTGATGTGATACTGAAACGGCTTGGTTGATATGTAGTCATACCCTTAATGACAATAAAAATGTAAAAAATTTAGGAATTTCCTTGCTTTTGTACAATTAGTGTATATAAATTTTCATCTTAACGCTATTAAGGGAATATGATTTCAGTATACTGGCATTTTACATGGAATTTCACTACTTTAGTAAAGGCTATGCCTCAATACAATGCCTTTTCATAAGATTTTTTGGAATTTTCTGGAAAACTAAGGTATATGGTAAACTGAAATTAAAATGCCATCAACTAGACCCTAGAACCTCTATCTCTGCCAAAAATCAGCTGAATCCATCAAATAGTTGATGAGATACAGGGTGGCACATACGTACGTACGTACGTACGTATGTACGTACACACAGATAACATGATTTCATGATTTAACTTTCTGGATCTCTGGGTTGCCTTGACTAATGATGCTGAAATTCTACACACTTATGGAACCTATCAAATAAAAGTTTTGTGCAAAGTTTTAACTAATTTTGTTTATTGGTTTTTGAGTTATGATTGATCAAATAAATGAGATTTCCAGCATAGGCCATTCGTAAAGTCTATTAAGGGATAGAGCGCTCTCGCGCCTCCCTTGATTTCTTTTTAATTGTAAGTTGATTCTTTGCAACTGGAAGTTGATTCTTTGCCCCTATTTAATTATAGTTGATGTATTTTCATTTACAGTTATTTTTTTTTTAAATTGGAAGTTGATCTTTTCACAGTATGACATGATTATTTCAATTTGAAATATAGCTTTTAACATTTTTAATTGAACTTTTTAGTTTAAATGTTAGATACTTTAATTTGACATTACATTTAAAAAATTTGATGTTCAACATTTTCAATTTAAAGTTGAAAAGGTGTGACATAATTTTACTTTGAAATCCACCTTTTTTTTCAATTTCTAATACAAGTTTTGAATTCAAAGCTTATCTTTCTTAATAGCTGAACCTATTTTGTATAATAAATATTGTCAACTTTGACTGGGGCTTTTCATTGTTTTTACTTTTAACTTTTAACTTAATCTTTGTTACATTGAGTTTAACCCTAACCCTAACTCATACTCCGGTTTGTATTATCTCATCTTGCTTTATTTTTCGTAAGTCAAGTTTCCTGCTGCTACCTTGTATTTTTAATAATGGGGGCGAAAACCTTTTACCAGATGCTCGTTTATGAAACAAGAGGGGTCGTCACGGTGGGTAACGCTAATAAGCGTTTGAGGTCAGGTAAATTGTCAGGGTTTCAGGAGGTCTTCATCTGTTGGCAACATGTTCTATTTAGCAAAACGAATACAAACGGCGACTCAGGAGATCTACACATATGTGCATGTCAAGTGTTCACCATTAATATATAGTTAGCAAAATCTTTCGAGAAATAGAACCACGCGTTCATATGTTACACACATGTTTTAAATGGTGTAATTATAAACATAATGAAGTACCTTCCAAGTTCACATCTATAAGCTAAATAGAATCTGGCCTGGGTATTTCATGACTCTGAATTCGATGGCGAGGCTCCAATTTGGTAGTTTAAGTTGTAGACCTTTTTTCAATGATTCCCCCTGTTTATATTTCACCAGAGCTGCACCCTAAAATTATACCAAATTCTTAATATTAAAACAGAGCACCTCAAAAAGGAAGAATACGAAAACGTTATTAGACAAGGTCCGAAAAAGAGTCGCCAACTTTATAAGTCCCTCACTATCAACCAAGCTCCAGTCTCTGTCCCATCGCCGCAATGTTGCAACCTTGTGCTTGTTTTACAAGTACTTCAATGGAATATGCTCCGATGAACTTGCTGCTCTGGTGCCCCCTCGACGTAAATACACTAGACCAACTCGACAATCAGCTAAATCCCATCCATTCGGTGTGGAGGCCCCCAGAGGCCGGAGAGCCTACTACTCCAATAGCTTCTTTCCTGTGGAACTCCCTCCCTGCTCCCTGTTTCCCCAACTGCACCGACATGAAGATGTTTAAAACTAATGTAAACATACATCTCGCTACACAGCTCCCGACTACTTGGCCTTTTGGCTAAGATCAAAGTGTAGTATCTGTTCCGATGGATACTGCACCCCATAGACTGGTATTGTCTTGGCCTTCGGGGCTTGATTTACTCCGGTCTATGGGTCTGTCCTGTGCAGTTCTAGGAGGTCCACCCTCCCAGGCTTCGCCTCCCCTCTTTGGAGAGGAGTAAGTTTATTGCTTACTGTCTGGAATGCCGACAAGGCTGCCCAGGCAATTTTTAAACCCCACATTCCCGACCCGACCTTGGGTCACATCTTACTTGTGGGAGTAAGATAAAAACTGGCCTTGTGCCTAACTCCTGGAGAGGAGTAAATCAATACACAGCTCCCGACTTAAGATGACACCCAAAACCTACACCCTAATTCTCAGTAACCCTCTTACGTCTACAGTGGCGGCCTGCCTTGTTTGGGGTGAAAAATGTTAACAAAAAAACTCATTACTCGATAAGTTCCGGACCTAACTAATAAACAACGAATTTACGACAAAATTCAACTTTATTCCTCGATATAGACTCCTTCTAGGGTGACACATTCATTCAAACGCTTCTCTAACAATTTGATGCATTTTTGTAGCACGATTTGTCTTTGACCTTAAAATAAGTCTCAGTCTTTGACCTTAAAATAAGTCTCAGTCTATGACCTTAAAATAAGTCTCAGTCTTTGACCTTAAAATAAGTCTCAGTCTATGACCTTAAAATAAGTCTCAGTCTTTGACCTTAAAATAAGTCTCAGTCTTTGACCTTAAAATAAGTCTCAGTCTTTGACCTTAAAATAAGTCTCAGTCTTTGACCTTAAAATAAGTCTCAGTCTTTGACCTTAAAATAAGTCTCAGTCTTTGACCTTAAAATAACTCTCAGTCTTTGACCTTAAAATAAGTCTCAGTCTTTGACCTTAAAATAAGTCTCAGTCTTTGACCTTAAAATAAGTCTCAGTCTTTGACCTTAAAATAAGTCTCAGTCTTTGACCTTAAAATAAGTCTCAATCTTTGACCTTAAAATAAGTCTCAGTCTTTGACCTTAAAATAAGTCTCAGTCTTTGACCTTAAAATAAGTCTCAGTCTTTGACCTTAAAATAAGTCTCAGTCTTTGACCTTAAAATAAGTCTCAGTCTTTGACCTTAAAATAAGTCTCAGTCTATGACCTTAAAATAAGTCTCAGTCTTTGACCTTAAAATAAGTCTCAGTCTTTGACCTTAAAATAAGTCTCAGTCTTTGACCTTAAAATAAGTCTCAGTCTTTGACCTTAAAATAAGTCTCAGTCTTTGACCTTAAAATAAGTCTCAGTCTTTGACCTTAAAATAAGTCTCAGTCTATGACCTTAAAATAAGTCTCAGTCTTTGACCTTAAAATAAGTCTTAGTCTTTGACCTTAAAATAAGTCTCAGTCTTTGACCTTAAAATAAGTCTCAGTCTTTGACCTTAAAATAAGTCTCAGTCTTTGACCTTAAAATAAGTCTCAATCTTTGACCTTAAAATAAGTCTCAGTCTTTGACCTTAAAATAAGTCTCAGTCTTTGACCTTAAAATAAGTCTCAGTCTTTGACCTTGAAATAAGTCTCAGTCTATGACCTTAAAATAAGTCTCAGTCTTTGACCTTAAAATAAGTCTCAGTCTTTGACCTTGAAATAAGTCTCAGTCTTTGACCTTAAAATAAGTCTCAGTCTTTGACCTTAAAATAAGTCTCAGTCTTTGACCTTAAAATAAGTCTCAGTCTTTATTGAAGCCACATCTCTATCTCTGGAGCATTGTTTTGAAGTGTTCAATAATCCAATATACGCTGGGGTCCAGATCTACAGAATAGGGGGGGGAAGTAATTCGAAGTGCAATTCATTTAGGTTTGCCCTAGTTGCTTTTGACTCGTAACACGATGAATTATCTTCGTGAAAAGAACACTTTTTTTTTCATTTGTTGCCGTCTTCGGCGATTTATTCCTTCAATCACACAAATAATATTATATAATATTCGCTATTGGTGATTCTTCCTTTCTCAATGTAATTGATGAAAAAAACAAAAACCTTGCGCGTACCGAAATACGGAGGCCCAAACCTTGACTGCTGATGTTTGCGTTTGGGTAGCTTCGCACGGCTTTCACCTGCAGCTGTCCCCTCAGATGACTTCTGATTTCACTCTGAAGCAAAGTGGTTTATCCATGTTTCATCCTCTGTCAGATATTGACACAATAATTTATTTTGTTTCGCTGAAAAAGTTCCAAACAATGCACTAAATCGTCAAACCGTTGCTGTTTTTAATCGACTTTCAATATATCATACAAAATCTTTGGGTTTTTTTTAAACGTGTCCAAGTATTTTCATCAGTTGCTTTGTATGTGGGTTTCTGTCACGATTCAATTGCGTTTCATTTTTAAGTTGGCAAAGTTAATGGACGCATTTTTGATTTAGATGCGCCCCAAAATATCTATTATTATAGTTCAGTCTGTCGGTGGTAATTAAATAGAACATCTCGGTTTGTGAAATACCTTATATAAGAATACAGTGTCTGTGTGCGTGTGTTTCCTTTATAAAGAAAGGTTAGAGAATCTACATAAAAAACTAAAAGTGTATTTATGTGTAAATTTTCCGGGAATAATAATGAAAGTGGTTACGAATCTCTAAAATCCCAACTCCGAAAAAGGCTATGGAGGCAAATCTCCCCTTTAAACTTCAAATATATCCTATTTTTAACAATTTAAATAATATGCATACATTCTCCGGGGAAGACAATGGAAGTGGTCACGAATCTCTAAGATCCCTACCCCGAAGGAGACTATGGAGGCAAAGCTCCCCTTTACACTTCAAATATATCCTATTTTTATAAATTTAAATCATATGCATAAATTCTCTGGGGATAACAATAGAAGTGGTCACGAATCTTTTAGATCCCTACCCCGAAGGAGGTTATGGAGGCAAAGCTCCTAACTTTAAATATATCATATTTGTATAAATTTGAATATCATGCATAAAATATTCCGGAGAAGACAATGGAAGTGGCCTCGAATCTCTACGAGATCTATGATGGCAGATCTCCCTTAAAACATTAGATATACGCGATTTTGATGAGATTTAAACCATAAATATGAGGCACTAATTCAGAGAGTTTTCCAAAATTTTAATTTAAAAAAAAAAACTATATTAAGGGGAAAAATGGAAGGCAATAAAAAAAGAAGATAATATAGTGTTCCTCATTAAATCCCGGGCAATGTCTAGTTTTCCTGCTGGGATAGATATTTAAAAAATCGGTACATAACTAGGAAGTAATACTCTAAAAGATAGACAGGAGACTGACAGTAGTAATATATAATGAATAAATATAAAATTTCTATAAGTTCATTTGTTTTATTAGAAATATATTTCAACGAATTAAAATCAAATTCTAATTGTTTATATATATATATATATATATATATATATATATATATATATATATATATATATATATATATATATATATATATATATCAACAATAAAATACCCTTTCCTGACGTATTAATTGATTCTAGCAATCCTACGGAATACATGACATCAACATATAAAAAAAACCACAAATAATAATCCGAGCCTCCTCAACTATCACAGTGAATGCCCACAAAAATATAAAATAGCACTTATCAATTATAGGATTGCTAGAATCAATTAATACTTATCAAATATTCTTGTTCATCGCACACACTATATCCTCATCCAAACAAATATTTTATAAAGAATTGACCAATATTAAACAAACATTAATTAACAGCAACTTCCCCAATAAAATAGTCTCCCTACAACCCAAACAGAACAAGTACATAGCACCTATATTGGCCACACTACAACAACACTTTCTCGACGTCTAACTTACAATTTATCCGATACCAGCTCCATCCAACGTCACATTACCTCACATAACAAAACACTACAGTCGGCCGATACGGAAAATATTAACATCTAACACCAAAATAATACACAAAAATAACTGCATAAACAGACTTAAAATGCTAGAAGCAATATTCATTAAAACTAAACAGCCTAATATTAACAAAATAGCTTTCAACACAGGTACTAACATATTAAAAGTATTCCATAATTAAATAAAAATAAAGTAATAAAAAAGTAAATAATAGTAATAATAGTAATAATAAGAATTAAATCAATAAATAAATAAATAATAAAACCAAATACACAGACGATAGAATAAAATCAATTGAACAACACACACACTCTTTTCTTTACTTCACCGTTAACAATAACTATAAAACATTAACTCAAGTCTTCTTATTTTAAAAACCTATTCCTGAAGACTACTAAGAAAGTCGAAAGTTGAAAGCTATACAAGAAAGCATATATACCAGGTGCAGAATGAAACGGAATGAAACTTTAACATGGAGGGATGGAGAGAAAGCTAGACACGCAAAAAGAGAAAGAGGAAGTGAAAAGGGGATCCTTTTTTGTCAAGCTTATTACACTTATAGAGACGGTTCCGGTATGCCTATGAATATAAGGGTAAATTAATAGATTTTATGCGAGCCATATGTCTATGCGGTCAGCTTTACGTGTTGCTAATATGTTGAATCGAGTGCGTAAAATTGCAGTGTGCGACCCATATGCGTGGCTAAGACACTCAAGTGGAAACAGACCGCGTTAGCGGAATCAATCCACCCGTTTTCTTCATGAGAAGCGTTTAATCGCATCAACACAAGCGAATTCGACGCCATGCCATAAAACCTTATTAAACAACATGACAATGTTCAACTCCCGTTTTCCCAAACCAATACACTCTGAATCTTTTTATTTTCGTGTCTCTGAAACATGTGGTCATACGACAGTGTCACACTTCTTTACGCAGTCATTATCATTGGACTCTGAGAGATCTTTCGAACTGGACTGGGTTGAGATGAGGGAGTGCGACATCGTATGGTCTTTATATTCACATTCGCAGATAGTTGGTTTTGTAGCCTTATGTAAGCATAGAAGTTTTTGATCGCCCCATTCCCGTTTTAAGGGTAAATAATTATACAAATACACGATATCATTTTGAAACAGTATTTTTTTTTCTCTGACTAAAGTGCCGACCTCAAATTCTACGGCTACGTTCTATACATAAGAGCATAGTAAGAAAAAAAGCGGTTTTTGTATCGAGAAAAAAGAAAAAAAGGTTTTGTACTATTTTACATCTTAGATTACGTCTAGCAAGCATACACTTTTTTTAACAAGCCGTACACGAATGAAACATTAAAATATGGAATAATTAAAAGCGGCGATTGCAGAATTGGTAAAATTTCAAATACAACAACTCGAATATAAAAAGCGGCAGACGAGATACTACAAAAAACTAAAGAAAGATTTCAAAAGCTTCTTCTAGAAAGAAACCGACGACAAATGACAAAATAAAAAAGATAGACTTCTCGAACAAAAGACAGAAATTGAGGCAAAGATTGAGATATTTATGCAATTTGTAATTTGCCAGTGACGAAAATTGACTTAATGATCAGATGTTCGTGTCGCATGTGTAATACATGATATTTGAATCTCAATGTCTCCAATTAGCCAAGGTCGAATCTATGCTGCAACAACTATTTTCACATTCTCTATTTTCTTCGGATTCGACTGACTTTTGGATCGTAGAAGATATTTTTGGGAACTGATATTAACATCTAAGTAAATGTGTCATTGTTTCATTTCATTTAAATTTTTATTTTTATTTTTTTTAACATAGTTCACTCCAAACAAGGCAGGCCGCCACTGTAAACGTACTGGGGCTACTGAGAAAAAGAAAAGAGGAGAAGGTTGTGGGGTCAACCTAAATTGGGATCTGCGCAGCGATATGTCTGTTTACATTAGTTTTTAATTTCTGCATGTCAGTACTGTCGGGGAAACAGGGGACAGGGAGTGTTCCAGAGGCCAGCAGCACGAGGAAAGAAGCTATTTGAGTAGAAGGCTTTCCGGTATCTGGGGACCTCCACAGTGAATGAATGGGATTTAGTTGATTGTCGAGTTGGTCTAGTGCATTTACGTCGAGGGGGCACCAGAGTAGCCAATTCATCGGAGCATAATCCATTGAAGTATTTGTAAAACAAACATAAGGATGCTACATTGCGGCGATGGGACAGGGACTGGAGCTTGGTTGACAGTGAGGGACCTATTAGGTTGGCGACTCTTTTTTGGACCTTGTCAAGGAGGGAGAGACTAGTAGATGATGCACCAGCCCAAATGTGGCAACAATACTCCATGCATGGGCGGATTGTGGCTTTGTAGAGATACAGGATAATGTCAACTGTAAGGAGTTTACTAGCACGATAGAGGGAGCCAACCTTTTTTGCGGCAGCCTGGGCAATGTCTTCAATGTATTTGTTCCAATTCATGTTACCTGTGAAGGTTAGGCCGAAGAGTTTGAATGATGAACTCTCAGGTAGGGTGTTATTTGCCATGACAATCGGTGGTTGGAGAGGCTTCTTGTAGTTATTGAAGGAAAGGAGCTTTGTCTTTGCGGCATTAAAAGGTACTAACCATTTATGACTCCAATCCACTACAGCCTTGAGGTCGTTTTCTAAAGATTCAGCCATTGCCTCGGATATTATCGCGTCTGTTTTGCCAACATGGCGAGAGTAAAGCGTGGTGTCGTCAGCAAATACACCAATTTCCGACTCTATGTCATCAGGGAGATCGTTTATATAGATCAGGAACAACAAAGGGCCAAGGATAGATCCCTGGGGTACACCAGCATTCATGTCATGTTGCTTAGATAGACTGCCATCGAGGACAACCTAGATTTCACTTGTGTTTAGGAAGGATCTAATTATATTAAGTAGTTGCCCAGTAATATCGTATGAGCGTATTTCTAGGAGAAGCCCTTTATGCCATACCTTGTCAAAGGCCTTGGATATATCAAGCGCTACTGCCCTAGCTTCTCCTGCCTTGTCGAGTGTATGATACATGCGTTCAGAGATGACCGTTAGGATATCTGCAGTAGATCGTGCTTGTCTAAATCCATGCTGGCGGTCAGAAAGAAGTTTAGCATTAACTAAGTGCCGTTCTATCGCTAGATTGATTAAGGATTCAAAGATCTTGGCAAAAATCGGCAGTAGACTGATTGGGCGGTAGTTCTGAGGATCGGTTCTATTCCAAGAACTCTTGTAGACTGGTAACACAGAGGCAATTTTCGGGGAAGCAAGATGCAGCTAGGCATTTATTGTAGAGTTTGGAGAGGACAGGGGCCAGTTCAGCAGAGCATTTCTTTATTACTATTACAGGTATAAGATCAGGCCAACAAGCTTTAGAAATGTCATGGCTTTTTATGATGTCTCTGACCTGGGATGGAGTGATGACCAGGTTATCAAGTGTGGCTTCGGTCCGCAAAGGGAATTTAGGGAGGGGGTATCTGAGTCTAAAGTAGTTGCTGGTTATCTGAGTCTAAAGTAGTTGCTGTTTTTTGTGATCTACCTTATTCCATCACTCTATGGACTTTTCCTGACTCTATGACTAGAGTCGTTATGGTCAATTAATAGAAGTGAGCAAGCATCCTCTGTCAACCCATAATTTCTGTACTTTCTATTAATACAATAGAAGTGAACAAGCATCTTCTATCAACCCATTACTTCTGTACTTTCTGTTAATACAATTTCTTGTAAATTACCTTCTGTTCGTATAATTTCTTTTCGGCGGTTTAAGTTCACAACAGTTTTGAAAACATCATTCAAATTCGAGTTATTTACTAACAAATCCTGTAATCTTGACCAAACAATTTTAATATTATATTTCAATAGTTTTTAGATGACGATTACTGATCTATATTATTTAACTCATTTAAACTACTTTTATTGTCTTGTTTTTTTATATTTATACCATTTTCTTCTTATGTTCCCTCTGACCTTCTTCAGGAGTATATTTTCGAATTTGTAAATATTTACGTCGAACTTTGGAACTCATACGGAAAGGGTTCAGTTAGAAGTTCCTTAATTCTCAGTAGCCCCTTACGTCTACAGTGACGACCTGTCTTGTTTGAGGTGAACTATGTTAAAAACAAAATGAGAGAGAAGGGCGTTCAGCATTTTGGCTAGAAGCAACATGTAGTGTCTGTTTTGATACTACATGTTGATTTATTTTTTCTCTGTTCAGTGATGAAGAAATATTTCTACATTGAAGGAATCTTATTTGTCTCCATATCTTTAGTCACTCTTTGTGGGGTTGGCTGGATTTTCCTGACATTAAAAAAGCGACTTTGTGTTCAACTCTGACCTCGTTGTGAGGCAAGTAAATAGGTACAGAGAACAGGACAGAATGGAAAGTTGGACGGAAAATAGAAACAAAGAAGAACATGACAGAAAGAAAGAAAATGTAATAGATAAATAGATAGATAGATAGAAATAGATAGATAGAAATAGATAGAGAGCTAGAGAGAGAAAGAGAGAGAGAGAGGGAGAGAGAGGGAGAGATGGAGAAAAAGGTACAGAAAAAAGAAAAAAGCGTTGCTCTCTGCTAACCAACCAACGGATATCGAAGGTGAAATGACAATATATCAAATGTTCAAAAGTGATCTGCATAGGAACCCGTAACCGAAGATCAACAACGAAAGTGAAGTACCACGTAATCGATTAACATGCTGAGAGATTTATGGGGAGAATTATTTGGGAACTGAACGAGACGGACGTGTGAAATGTAGTCTTAAAAGTATAAGTAGGCTAAACTGCCTCTTTCTCTCTTTTTTTTTTGCTCGAAGCTTTGAACAAAAAAAAAACAAATCTAATCTACGAAATTATAGTGCATCAAATCTGCTGGTGCTGTTTGTTAATCGACTATTATAAGTAAATAGAATTGAAAGAACTATGAGCGTGTATGGGGAACTAATTGCCTATTTTACAATGACGTACTCCTATTTTCCTATTACGTACTGCTATTTTCCTATTACGCACTACTATTTTCCTATGACGTACTGCTATTTTCCTATGACATACTACTATTTGCTTATGACGTACTACTATTTGTCTATAACGTATTACTATTTGCCTATGACGTACAACTATTTTTCTATGACGTACTGCTATTACCTATGATGTACTACTATTTGCCTATGAAGTACTACTATTTTCCTATGACGTACTACTATTTGCCTATGACGTCCTGCTATTTTCCTATGACGTACTACTATTTGCCTATGACGTACTACTATTTTCCTATGACGTACTACTATTTGCCTATGACGTATTACTATTTGCCTCTGACGTACTACTATTTGCCTATGACGTACTATTATTTTCCTATGACGTACTACTATTTGCCTATGACGTACCGCTATTTTCCTATGACGTACTACTATTTGCCTATGACGTACTACTATTTTCCTATGACGTACTACTATTTGCCTATGACGTACTATTATTGCCTATAAGCGTTTATGGGGATACTAATATAGAATGTAAATTGCATATATTACTACGTAAACAAACGGGAGACAAGGCTTTAGTGAAACATTTTAACACGTGATTTAACCCGTTGAGTCACAACGGCTAGATTCCGCTTTTGATTGTTTAATCGACTTGAAAATAAACGGCATCCAAACTTTGGTGTAAATAGGGAAATCTATTGGTTGATGGGTGAATATGAATAGAGGTTTCTGAATGCGGGCAGTAACATCAATCACGTTAATTTATTGGTGGTTGGAGAGTGTAAATCTCCGCATTTAGCCTGAGGAATTTCTTCTGGGAGTTAAATACACACTTTTTTTGCTTAGTTTCCTTGTCATACGTATATTTCTATACTATATAAATTGAAGCAAAGTAAATAAACGTTTGTTTCCTTGGGATGTCCTTCTTATTTTAACGCACAAAATACATTCGAAAATATTCCTAAGTCATTGCATTGAGCTATCTTTGAAAAAAACAACAACTTCCGTTTTAATCGTTCTAATGGTCCGTGATTGGCAAATAAAGCATCAGATGACCCATCTTTTACTAACTTTCTATCATC
>OY744534.1:80847162-80872162 GCA_963556195.1 Sepiola atlantica | reverse complement strand
TTAAAAAATTGCCTAGGCAGCCCCGTCGGCATTCCCCGGTAGGGGCGCCTCAGGCAGTAAGCAATAAACTTACTCCTCTCCAAAGAGGGGAGGCGAAGCCTGGGAGGGTGGACCTTCTAGAACTGCACAGGACAGACCCATAGACCGGCGTAAATCAAGCCCCGAAGGCCAAGACAATACCAGTCTATGGGGTGCGGTATCCATCGGAACAGATACTACACTTTGATCTTAGCCAAAGAGTAGAACTAATATAATTCATAACAGTATATTTATGCTGAACTCATTAAGTAGGTTAATAAGACAAAATATTTTCGTTTGATCGGTGGCCATGAAGAGTTAGTGTTCAGCTTAACTATATTATGGAATTTTCCGTTCGAATCCTACATTAGGTCATTTTTGTTTTTTGTAATAGCATTCCGGTTGTTTCCTTGCATATATCGATCATCATCTGAATCTTTTAATTAAAAATTGATTAACAATACGTAATAGATGTTCTTAACTTCTGATACTGGCTATCCCATTAAAAAAGTTGAGAAACCCGGTATAGACGGATACTTAAACTAGTATATATATAACAATAATTAGATGTATAATAAATCTCTCTCTCTCTCTCCCTCTCTCTCTCTCTCTCTCTCTCTCTCTCTCTCTCTCTCTATATATATATATATATATATATATATAAGAGTATTAGGAGGCTATCACAATGCAAGAAATTGATATATGTCGGCGTTGAGAAGTAAGACAAAAACAAGTGATTTTAATTGATATATTTTTTCTAAAAACTTTTTAAAAATAATTTTTTTCCTATATAGCAAATCTTACTTGATTAGGCAAGACTTCAACACTGATTTAATCTGTGACCGTGTTTCATAATATATTTCGAGGAAAACCTCTTTGTCAAATCGTAAGCGTTTCAAATCTCAAAAAACGTCTTCCTCGAAATATATTATGGAACACGGTCACACAGATTAAAACACAGTGCGGAATTATTACCTATGCAAGTAAGATTTGCTAAATAGGAAAAAAAATATTTAAAAAAGTTTTTGTAAAGATATATGAATTAAAATCACTTGTTTTCGTCTTACTTCTCAACGCCGACATATTTCCATTGCTTGCATTGTGATAGCCTTCTAATACTCCTCTATATACATATTACTCATAATGCTTCATATAAACTACCCCTCCTTATTATATATATATATATATATATATATATATATATATATATATATATATCGTAATCCAGGTAGGGTAAAAATCCACAGGGTAGAAATCCAAAGGGAATCAAACCGGGCTTATAAAAATATAGAGCTGTACTGTAGATCGATAACATCGACATGCCAGTGTAGCAGACCTTGTACATGTTTGAATAAAAGCATTCACTATATATATATATATATATATATATATACAGGGTGGGCCAAAATAAGGGTCCTATCTTTAAATTTGAATAACTTGAATTTGAATAACTTCCACAAAATAAAAGTTAAACTAAACAAACTTTATGTGTGTGTAGACTGACCCTTCCGAGATTTTTTGAAATAAACAAAACAAATTTTAGCCGAAAAACACTTCTTAAAACTTACAAAAACTAAAGTATTGTTTTTTACACTGTTTTGAGTTTTTTAAGCAAAAATAATGTTTTCTAAATGAGGGTACGTTCCTTAGGGCTAATACGGCTCATGCTTGCTTCGGAAGGGGTCCTTTACTTATTCTAAAAAAAAATTTTTTAAAAAATCATTAAATAAAAAAGTTATGAATTTTTAAAAATAGGACCCTTATTTTTGCCCACCCTGTATATATATATATATATATATATATATATATATATATATATATATATATATATATATATATATATATATTAGTTTTAAGTAAATAATATTTAATTAATTTACCTACACACGTTAGCGTTTCAAACTTTCGCCGTACGGTTCGATCCAGGTTACAGAATCAACCTAGACTCGATAAGCAAGCGTCATAACACAATGGCGACGAGAGATTACCACGTCAATTTTAAGTTCTATTTATGCGAAGGGAGGCACATATCGAAAAACTGTCTTTAGAGTATTCAACGAACGTTGTCGTGATATGCCATTATATATATATATATATAACTATTTCATGTATCTACATAAAATTTCATAAAGAGATATAATTTTTATGTATCAAATTTTAGTATTTACCTCAACTGCGTTTTGTTTACATTTTAAATATAACGCGCCTGCCTTGCGTCAATACTGAATAATCAGAGGGGGGTAACCGATTCAATGGAGTAACGCTGGCTGTTCAATCAGTTTCGCAGTAGATAGATTAACTACGTAACTCATTTCATATATATATATATATATATATATATATATATATATAAATAATGAAAGACATAATTATAATTTATAACTAAGATTATTAGCGAGCAAAATAGCGTAAATACATGTGGAAATCTGAAGAAAACAATGAGTGTATATTTGCGAATATTAATTTATTAGAAGTTCAAAAGCAATTAATTATGCAAATTGAGAAATGCGCATAGTGTTTACAGCGGTTTTTTAGTAGTATATAATGAAGCTGGCGGATTTAGTAAATAGTCATACTACTCTGATGGAGTTTCGGCTTCAGACAGACAGACAGAAAGACAGACAGACAGATACATAAACTCTATTATTAATAGAGTATTATTATTATTATTATTATTATTATTAGTGTTTGTTTGTGTGTTATGTCTCTTTGGGCATCTCCCCTTTAAGTATCTTCTCAATTCAACTGTTTAAAAAAATAGTTGATTGGTTTCCGGAAGTAAATACTACTTTGACATGAAAATAATATCACGACAATAGACTGATAATTTTCTATAGGAACATAAATATAATTTCATGCTCAATACACGGCTTCTCTGTACAAGGGTTTGTCAGAACAACCCGATACGAGGATACTCCCCCTACAAGTAAACCCTGACTAAATATTCAAAATAACATAGTATTCGAAGCCCAAATAAGATCCCTCCAACACGGCTATACACTGGAACATACGGGGAATGGTCCACCTTCTCCAAGTAACGTTACCTCAAGTAACAGCACTTAGCTGGATACTCAACAGACTATGTGAATTCTTGTCCTGGAATCCGATAAGACAAACAGACCTTAAGAAATATACACTATAAGATAGTTAACTGGTCATTTGGGCAGAGGAAATTCAATGTTCTGAACTTCTTTATAAACTGAACGCTTGAGAGGTAAAGGAAAACTTAAATAGGATATTCGAAAATTTGTGTATCTCATATAGAGATCAAGTGTTTGCTTGCTATAACAATAACAACACTAAGTTGGATACTCCACCAGACTAGATGAATTCTTGTCCTGGGGTCGGGTAAGACCATGAGTCCACAAGAAGGATATACAATAATAGAGTCACCTGGTTAATTGGGGAGAGGAACATACGCTTGTTAACTTCTTTACTGACCCAACCTTCTGAGAAGTAATGGAGAACTTTAATGAACTATTGAAATACCTATGTATCTCATATAGAGATCAAGTGTTAGCCCCAGGAAGGGGGCTCCTGGATTTCTTAGAACTTCGATTGAAGTAAAATAGAACAATATATATATATATATATATATATATATATATATATATATATATATATATATTTATAAAGAAATAAATTCCAGGAGGAATATTTTCTTAAATCTTATTGTGATTATTATTAATATTGGTACTATTATTATAGTGGTATATTTTAATTGATCAAATTGGATATCATATGATAGTATTATGATTAGTATTAGTATTATTATTGTTATTATCATATAATCTGATGATTTATTTTGATTGGTAGTTTGGGCTATTGTTGATAATGTTACCAGTTGATTTCTTAGAGTTTATCATTGTCATATAATCACATAATTTACTTAATATAATATGGTTTTACGATTGTTTTCTTCAGAAAACACGTTAAATTTTTTTTTAGGTGAATTAAATTAATTTATTTGTGGATTGGTGTGGACTGCATATATATATATGTGTGTATGTTTCTATATATATATATATATATATATATATATATATATATATATATATATATATATATATATATATGTGTGTGTGTGTGTGTATATATATATATATGTGTGTATATGTATATATATATATGTGTTTATGTATGTATGACCTTGGATGTCTGTTGTCTGTTTTCAAATATTTCCTTTTTTTATGTCTCTCCTTACCCCGATATGTTTCTTTGGTCACCAGACAGTGGACGTTGATTTCCAGGTTTCAGAGGCGGTTTTGAGGTTGGTGACATCTAGATACGCTGATCTGGTTTCTTGAGAGACATTTAATACCCTCCCGGCTTCTTTACAATTTCCCTCTCTCTCTCTCTCTCTCTCTCCTCTCTCTCTCTCTCTCTCTCTCTCTCTCTCTCTCTCTCTATATATATATATATATATATATATATATATATATATATATATATATATATATATATATATATAACTCTTTCTACCCTCTCTATTTTGCCATCGTCATAAATCATGTAATCTCTCCTCTAAAATTATAGATTAAATTTGCTTCAAATTTTCCCCTCTCTCTAAATATGTATTAGATATGTTGTCTCTCTCTCTCTCTCTCTCTCTCTCTCTCTATATATATATATATATATATATATATATATATATATATATATATATATATATATATATATATATACAGGGTGGGCCAAAATAAGGGTCCTATCTTTAAATTTGAATAACTTGAATTTGAATAACTTCCACAAAATAAAAGTTAAACTAAACAAACTTTATGTGTGTGTAGACTGACCCTACCGAGATTTTTTGAAATAAACAAAACAAATTTTAGCCGAAAAACACTTCTTAAAACTTACAAAAACTAAAGTATTGTTTTTTACACTGTTTTGAGTTTTTTAAGCAAAAATAATGTTTTCTAAATGAGGGTACGTTCCTTAGGGCTAATACGGCTCATGCTTGCTTCGGAAGGGGTCCTTTACTTATTCTAAAAATAAAATAAATAAAAAATCAATAAATAAAAAAGTTATGAATTTTTAAAAATAGGACCCTTATTTTTGCCCACCCTGTATATATGAATTGTCGAGTGTGGATTTCTCTTTTCTCATTTTCAAAAATGTAGTCATCTCGCTTGGATGCGTTACAATACCACACGATTAGACAACTTATTGCATCGATGAATATGTAATTTCATGTTACTATATTTATATATATATATATATATATATATATATATATATATATATATATATATATATATATATATATATATATATGTATATATAGTAATTCAGGTAAGGTTTGTATCCACACGTTAAGGTCCAGATAATATTTACTGTGTTTATATAACAGTGCTCCATAATAAGTATAGCTATTTATACATAATAAAAGTGTCATTTATGCAAACATACGGCTACACATTGAGATATGTTTCAACAGCAGCTTTGATAGGCTCGGTATCTTCAGGCGGAAAATAAGTGTCTGCTCTTTGAATTTTAATTTTGAAGAATGGAAGAAAAATTTGTATTTAAACTTTCAAAATAAAACGGTAAAGAGCAGACTCTTATTTTTCGGCCAGTAGATATCGGGCCTATCAAAGCTGCGGTTGAAACATATCTATGTTTAGCCGCATGTTTCTATAAACAACTTTTATGATATATATATATATATATATATATATATAAACCGAACAAAAGGAAGAGATGTAACCTATGTGCATTCGAGTCGTACAACATCATGACATCTAGAGATAATTTACTGAACGCTAGGCAGGAAATACTACAATGCTGTCTGCATAGAAACCGTTACCTGTTATCAAGCCTACAACCTGGATAGCAGGGGAATTGGGGGAAGTATAAACTTACAGCAGAGATAGGCAGGATGGGCCCTTTCTGAGGCAATCTGGGGCAATAATTAGTGTATAATATAGAGGCTAAGAGTTAGTAACACGTACTTATGCTAAGATATGACTTGATTCGATTATTAGCGGAGGCTCGGGACTTATGTTGGGGGTGATAAGGTAGGAATATTCTATCGGGATAAGGCCCATTGATAGTCAACTATAGTAAATACTTCTTCAGCAGAATAGAGGGGGGGGACTTTGTAACATATTAAAAGATAATGGAATATTAAATAATAAATCACAATTATTCACAGAAATAGATATATTATACGAAATGCATTGGGAATTTCAAGTAATTTATCTATGGCATTAAAGTAAAGTTAGTAATTATATAGAATCAGGGTGAAGAACGGTGGAGTCATAAACCTATTTCTAGGTACCCGTTAATCATGATCATTAACCCATTCTGAAAATTCCTCAATGGTAATAATGGCCATGTGCAGCTCTACAGGGGGGGGAGTAAAAACAGTAAGCGGCATTAATATATTTTATTTATGAGATATATAAAATCTTTCGAGGTGTTCTGCTGAACTGGGTTCACTAGCCCACGCATATGTATACTGCGAAAGGAATAGATCAACTCTAGGAATAAGTGAAAAATGAGAAATAACAACCTGGATGATATCACTATTTAATTAAATTAGGTTAAATTAAATTAAATTAATTTTTAATTAGATTAAATAAATCAATGGGTGGAAGGAATTGAGGAAAAAATAATTAAGGAAAAAAATAATTTAAAAAAACATGCATGCCGACACGGACTTACTTTTTAAAAATAGAAACAATGGATTTTATAAAAAGTATTTTGTACAGGGATTTTATATTAGTAATAACAAAGTCTACCGTCATTTAACGAGTTAGAGTGATATTTTCCCGTAAAGTGGTAAAAAATAACCCCGTCCATTAAAAAATGTTTTATTTTAAAATAGAAAATAGATTTCTGATAACGATATTCCGTAGTAATATTTATTTATAGAATATAGAATAATATTCTCACCAAAGAGTTGTAAACAGACACAGCCGTTAAGGAAATATTTTAAATTATTTAAAATAATAACTAGATTTTTGTAGAAAACTTTTTTATAGTAACATTTTATTTTTGATATATGAATGATTTTTTAAAAATAATTTCTGCGGGATAGGTTTTTTTTTTCGCTTCGTTAAATAACAACACGATAATAATCGGCAGTTAATTAAATGAAAGATATTTTCCCAAAATGTAAAATGACCTCCCAGACACTAGATAATTAATTTCTATAAAGAATAATTTTAATATTAGAATTTTTTAGAAAGAGTATTTTGAATAAATAGTTTTTATCTACTAATTAAGATACTAATGAAGATTTTTTTCCTAAAATAAAAGAGAGATTCTGCGAGATTGACGTTCGTTCAACTCGTCGTGTGTTTATTTCGAAGGGGAACAAGTCAGCCCTGGAAATAAGGCTCGTCTGACCGCTGGCATTCCGGACGAACATTTATGTGGCCTTTCCTTATGATGAATTAGATGTAGAATTCCCATACTATCAGTGGATTGGAATGGTAACTTGTGAGAAGTATCTTGAATGTTTTAGTTTTTTGTTTTTGGGAGGGGGGGGGATTTTTTCATCATTGTGCCGCCCGACGTGAAAGTGTATTATCGCACATTGTTCCGTTTTTTTTGTGGCTTTTTTGAATGCATTTGGGACAGATTATTTCCTTGTTGGCTTGGTGGCAGAAATAATGCACGAGCTACTTTTCTAAGACATTTTCTAGGCCTTTCTTTTTTTTATCTTTGTTCTTTCTTGTTTTTTAATTTTAATTTTATTTTAATTTTATTTTATTCCCTCTTCTCTTCTTAAGTGACCTCAACTATTGCAACACCACATTGTGTGTTGTCGGCAGTTGAAACCCTTATTCCAGACATTTAATTTCCCTGATGATCTGCCAAGCAAGTACCTGCTTGGTAGTGAAACACGTGTAGGAAAAAACATTTAATTTGAATGAATAATATTTGTAAGAAAAAATCTTTAATGGTGATCATTGGTGTCCTGAAAGGAATGCTTTGGTAAGCCTTCATAAAATCGCATATAAATGCTCTGTACTCTGTAATCGAGTATCATCGAGCTTGTTTTTATTGGCACAACTCCGGTCTTCACTGAATGATATATTTTATAAGTGAAAAATATAAATCTCTCTCTCTCTCTCTCTCTCTCTCTCTCTCTCTCTCTCTCTCTCTCTCTATATATATATATATATATATATATATATATATATATATATATATATATATATATTAGTAGTATGTTTTTAAAAGTTTGTGGGCAATGAAAATTTCGGGGAAGATGTAAGCTGGAAGGAACTAATGATACATCGAATTGGAAATGTGACTTACCGTTTATATTTTCTTAATATTTTTACATAACAGCAAGTGTGGTGTTAGCTGTTTGTGTGATGTCCGGATGATTATTAAAATAATTTATTAAAGTTTCTTTTCCCGAAATATTAAATAAATTATTTTTATAATCATCCGGACATCACACAAACAGCTAACACCACACTTGCTGTTATGTAAGAATATTAAGAAAATATAAACGGTAAGTCACATTTCCAATTCGATGTATCATTAGTTCCTTCCAGCTTACATCTTACCTGAAATTTTCATTGCCCACAACCTTTTAAAAACATATCACTACTATTCCCAGCAATGCTTCAAGCAAACTACCATTCTCTCTCTCTCTCTCTCTCTCTCTCTCTCTCTATATATATATATATATATATATATATATATATATATATATATATATATATATATATATATATATATATATATATATATATATATATATATATATTGAAGATGTTAGATTTGATTTCCCGTTTGCATCTAAGGAATTAAACAAAAAATTATATTTTATCCATGACGGGAGTGAGGAAAAGTGTGGGTTAATACCTTTTCTAAACCGTAAGTGTGCGTCATAAAACACAATAGATCCAATAGGATTTGAACTC
Organism: Sepiola atlantica; assembly: GCA_963556195.1. Classification (NCBI taxonomy): domain Eukaryota; kingdom Metazoa; phylum Mollusca; class Cephalopoda; order Sepiida; family Sepiolidae; genus Sepiola; species Sepiola atlantica. The sequence continues at coordinate 80,863,253 of OY744534.1, read as the reverse complement.
GCCATGGCTGATTCTTTCGCCTGGAACGGAATATAACCGTGAGGCCAATCACTCACCATTTATGAAGAAAGAGAGAACCTTTATACTCATGTCTCCAGCGTGTGTGGTTTGTGAAGTTGCTGGCAAAGTTGCTGAAGCATGTGTCCTCTCACTCATAGAGCCCCGTGTATGAACACTGGGTCTGTTCCGGAGAATAATTCGGACGGTGATTTCTTTTCCGCTGACACAGAATAAGAGAGAGTGGGAGAGAGAGAGAGAGAGAGAGAAGGAGAGAGAGAGACCGGTTTGTCATTCGGACATATTGATTTCATCTTGTACTTGCAAAGCAATTTATCAGGAATATATACTTTTGTAAAAAAAGTCACACTTAGTCGTGTACATGCACACAACTATATATATATATATATATATATATATATATATATATATATATATATATATATTAGTACTTCATGTATCCACATAAAATATTATAAGGAGATATAATTTTTTATGTATCAGTTTTCAGTATTTACTTCAACAGTGCTCGATACGTAAGTAGAGCTAGATAGTAAGCAATGAAAATATATATGGCAATCAAACCACGTGTTAAAATAAATTCGCGTACTGTATCGACAAAACAAAGGAAACAGGATATAGGAAAAGCCATTGTTAACAAACAATAGAGTAGACATAGGAGCGTCACCAACAAAGCCTTTGTTCGCGGGAAGCCTTTGTTCGCGGGAAGCCCAACGATTGGCTGAGGGAACAACAAAGAATCTGATTGGTTAACTAGCAAGCCATGTATATAAAAACACCTGACAAAAATAACTCCATGCATTTAGCCTGACGATTCCCCTCGGGGATGAAACACGGGAGCCTCTGTGTAGCTTGATTGCCATATATATTTTCATTGCTTACTATATCTATATATATATATATATATATATATATATATATATATATATATATATATACTTGATAGTTACATTCCTATGACCAAAGGAAACATAAATCCATAAGCATAATTTGTATTTATTTTTTCAATGTTTTCATTTTTTTCTAGTTTCGACGAATGCCTGTATTTTTTCTTAGTCTTAGAATAAAAATTTATATTTATTTTTTTTCATTTCTTACGCGCGTTTCACAGCTCAGTTAAGAAAAATATATAATCTTTACTTTTACATCGCTGATCAGAGAAATGATTTATTTAATAGTAATAGAAAATAACATATTAATCCAAAACAGAAGAAAGGAAAGTGAGAATAGCTTGTGTGTGTATACTTTTTAAAGACAAAATGAAAAAAAAAACACATTTTGTCTTTCATGCATTCTATCTCCACTACGTTTTAATTCACCCTTATTTCTGCAGTGATAACATTGTGAGACTTCTGTTCGTTTCCTTGTGTGTGTGTGTGTATTTCTTGTCTCAACGTTACTTTGGTAATTGCACATTAATTTATTATTTTTATTATTTCCTATTAATCGAATAATTATAAAAACCAACAAATCAAAAGCGTATAATATAACGACATTTCGAAGAATCATATTAAAAAAGATAAGTTAATTACGAAATTAAATCCATCAGAATGCATGTCGATTTATTCGTAAACAAGTCAATTATTATAAAATGTTGTTACTCGTTTAAAAAGTTTGAATAACTTTGAAATGTGAATGTAGTTTGGAAGCATTTAAACTGTCAAATATAAAGTAATTTCTTACTTTTCAAATACTTAAATGTTTCGAAAGCTGTTCACATCTAAAAAAAGTATAAATAGAGATTCAAATATTAATTACTGTTTTAACAATTTAACAATTTAATTCTATTCATAATTGAAAAAGCAAACGATACTCTCGTAATCAATAGTCTTAAAAAGGCTATTGAGCAACGCCGAGTCGGGACAGCTAGTTTTTTATGTTTTGTTTGAAAAACTATCATCATATTTTCTAAAGAAAAGCTTATGCCATATTTAAAGTTGTTGTTGTCTTATCGTTTGCAGTGAATAGTTGATTTAATGTTCATGCGATTACCTTATATTTGAGTCGCATGAAGAATTTGAAACTCGTTGACTTGGCGCGTCACAATCTTCCTATTAACAATTGACCCTTTTCCATGTTTTCGACCATATAATGGCCGAATGTGTAAAACTCATACACCTGAACACTTCATATTGGTATAATGATTAGCCAGTTAGCCAACCAGATCGTCACAATTGGGTGGTGACGTTAATAATCATTGGGCTCCTCCTTATTGTACCCTAATGCTCTTATATATATATATATATATATATATATATATATATATATATATATATATATATATATATATATATATATATATATATATATATATATATATATATCAGTGTGCGTGTGAGTTAGAGAAAGAAAGAAAGAGAGAGAGGAGGGGATAAAGATGATCTTCGAAAAAGGCAATAAATCATGTGGCCAGCAGAATCTACGGACCATAAAAAATAAACCGTTTGCTGATCTGACAGGCGTGACATCACAACAACGATAAGCCTCGTAACGGAAACCTACATATCTCACTTCCGGAAGAAGACATCTTTGTTTGTTCCTGTTACCCTCTCCCAATGGACACAAGGGAAAATAGATTTAAAATCCTATTCTTCTTATTATTATTCTTCTTCGCCTCCTCCTTTTTTTCTTTTGATTCTCCTCATTCTTCTTCTTCTTCTTCTTCTTCTTCTTCTTCTTCTTCTTCTTCTTCTTCGTCTTCTTCTTCTTCTTCTTCCGCCCTCGTTCTCCTTCTCCTCCTCCTCCTCCTCCTCCTCCTCTTCTTCTTCTTCTTCTTCTTCGCCTCCTCCTTTTTTCTTCTGATTCTCCTCCTCCTCCTCCTCTGTTTCTTCTTCTTCTTCTTCTTCTTCTTCTTCTTCTTCTTCTTCTTCTTCGCCTCCTCCTTCTCTTTCTTCTGATTTACCTCATTCTTCCTTCTCCTTCTTTTTCTTCTTCTCCTTCTTCTGCCCTCCTCTTCCTCCTCCTCCTCCTCCTCTTCTTCTTCATCTTCTTCTTCTTCTTCTTCTTCTTCTTTTCTTTCTTCTGATTCTCCTCATTCTCCTTCTCCTTCTTCTTCCTCTTCTTCTTCTTTTTCTTTTTCGCCTCCTCCTTTTTTTCTTCTGATTCTCTTCATTCATTCATTCTTCTTCTTCTTCTTCTTCTTCTTCTTCTTCTTCTTATTCGTCTTCTTCTTATTTCCCTTCTTCTTCGCCTCCTCTTTTTCTTTCTTCTGATTCTCCTCATCCATCTTCTTCTTCTTCTTTTTCTTCTTCTTCTTCTTTGTATTCCATCAGTATCATCACGATATCAATTATCTGATTTTTCGTTCTTCGTCTCCCGCTCTTTCTTCTCTCCTTCTTTTTTGTTTCTTTCTTTTTAATATAATAACTTCTGATATTTCACAACTCTTTTCTCTTTTATTCCAAAACTTATTTTCATTTTCCATTTGCTTGTCAATTGCATTCGTGTTCTTGTTCTTGTCTTTAGTAACGGCTCATGTAGTTATGTAACGTGGAATTCATTTTTTTTGTAATTCTCCTTGCAAAATAAAAAAAATAAAATTAAAATCGAAAATTTATCGAAAAAGCGAGAACGATAAACTACATAAATCGTATTAATACAAATACATTCATTGTAGGCGGAACTATACATTTCCTTGTCTTTTAGTTGATATAAACTGATTTAGACTATGAATGCACATTCTATTATCTCCACAATAATGTACTATCATTTTTAGTATAGAGTGAACAAAAAAAACGACTTTTTTAATGTATTAACTTATTAATTCATCTATTACCCTTATTTTTCAGAAAATAGTGTAAGCTACACGTCTGAGCAGAACAGGATCTCAATATGAGCTTCATTAAACAATACACTGCGTCAAACATTGTTACAAGACAGCGGTTGGGACACTTTCGTGCATCGGGTCAAATATGAAAATGCACGCTTCTAGAGAAGCATTCAGGACTGGGTGAACCACTTCGATCACTACAGGAGGATGGAGAACTTCACTGAAGCCAGTGATAATCGTCAAAGCCATTCGAGACGCCTCAAGACGTGTACAACCATGCTAATTGAAAGCCAGACTGGATATTGTAGACACACCGGTGGTTTCAGACTAACAGTCTCAGTAATTTTCAGCTTTCGCTCAGAAGCCATAATAACACTTTATTCTATCAAGTTACGATATACACTGCTTAAATTACATCACAGCATTATATTTTTTAAACAATAGTATAATCCCACTTAATTATATGTTAAAAAAACATAAATGTGGTATAGAACTATATAACGAGTTTTGGGAACTTTAGGGTGGCAGACAGTCTCCAATAGTCGAGTGTAAATGCTTAACGTGGCTTAAAATATTCATATTTTCAGACGATTAATGTAGAGTATGTCTGAGCGAGAAACTAGAAATGTTAAAATTTAAAGATTAAAAAACTAACTAAACCGCAGAAGCGACAGAGCAATAAATTGTAGACATAGAATAAACATAACTTTGGCATAAACTAAATAAAACATACTGCTAATAATTTTTGGAAAGTCAGTTCAGGAGCGTGAAAAACATTATGTACAACAATCAGTTACAGACTCTTCATCCGTCGATTATTGAAAAGTTATGTTTTACATAAAACGGCATAATCCCGTTGACACACAGATGACCGAAGTTAAGCGACGTTGTGCCTGGTTACTACTAGAATGGGCGATCATTTGGGAATACCAGGTGCTGTATACGCTCTCCGCTTATTCCGGCAGTGTTTCCAGTCGTGCTCTCTTTCTCTTTGCCACTGGAATCAAGCAGTGCCGATTCAAGAGAGGTCTAGTTTGAGATTACGTAACCGCTGCCTCACAATTACACGCGAAGCTTACATGTATGAACGGAGGCCATTATATTTACAGCGAGCTCTCACAGCTCAAACTGGTCATATGATCGACTGAACGACAACTTTTTTCATTAGTTTCAAGTTTGGCTTTGAGCGGGCAGCAACTCATCGTCTAAACTTTAGTCCCTGGAATTTTTTTCTATCGTGCTTTTTAAAAAGACGCAGCTACGCATTGAGACTCGGGGCCATAATGAAACTGAAGGAAGCTGTCACGAAACAGGACAGCGAAGTACCTCGGTCGACTTGTTTTTATTGCCTCTCAAGAAAGGCACTAGGCGAAATAGAGATAATCTCGAAGACATTGTCTGGAATAAAGAAAAAACGAGTCCAAAGATACTCATGCTTTCGATGTGATGTTTTATACACAATAAATATTTTATCACAGAAGTTTCAGTTCATTCTTGCAGAAAATTAAGAAATAAGGTCTATCGAAAGTTAGGACGCCTTTTTTTGTGAAGTGGAGTCACCCTTTACGTAAGTATTAAACATAATAGTAGATTCAAAAAGATATTAGAATGTGCATTTATTATCTTAATTAGTGGATCTCAATTAAAAAAAATAATACAAAATTCTCATTCATTCTATACTTACGGTTAAGAGAAAAAAAATAACCTGATGTTATTTGACCAGTGCGGATTTGTTTAGCCACACCAACTCGCAATATAACAATACTGAAAGTCAGAAGAGTATGTATTTACCTCCTCTTCAGGAGGTTAGGCACAAGGCCAATTTTATCTTACTCCCACAAGGTAAGATGTGACCCAAGGTCGGGTCGGGAAAGTGGGACTTGAAAAGCCAGCGCCCAAGAAGGTGAGCACTCTGGCCATTAAAACTTGCCTGGGCAGCCCCGTCGGCATTCCCCGGTAGGGGCGCCTCAGGCAGTAAGCAATAAACTTACTCCTCCCCAAAGAGGGGAGGCGAAGCCTGGGAGGGGGGACCTCCTAGAACTGCACAGGACAGACCCATAGACCGGCGTAAATCAAGCCCTGAAGGCCAAGACAATACCAGTCTATGGGGTGCAGTATCCATCGGAACAGATAGTACACAAAAGGCCAAGATGAAAGTCAGAAGAGTAGGTTACACAGAATATTGGTTAGCGAATTAAATGTGTGGTTGAGACTTGATCGCATCTCAACTTAAAGGCAGGGTTGTGTTTTGGATTTTTTTTAGATGACGATTGATAATGTGTATTATATGGATGAATCTGACTACTATTCTCATCTTGGATGGTATTCTCACTACATTTCGACCGATGTAACATCCAAACTTGGTCAAGTGCGTCTCGTCGAACTCAGAAATATTTATGTCGAACTCGGGAATCTGTACGGAATTTCGAACGGAACTCTTCATCTTTTCTGCTTTCGGTCAGTGAATGAAAAATCCTCCTAGAGTGAGGCAATTATATATGTTTGTCCCAATCCACATTACCCCATTTTGGGGTAGTTGGATTTCCGCCACATAAAAAAGAGACATTATTTTCAACTCTGACCTTCTGCGATGACAAGTACATAGGTACAATATAGAAGAGCTAAGTGTAGTATCTGTTCGGATGCTGCACTTCATCATTTCTGTCCTCAGTTAGTGAAGGAAACATCTTTCGAAACTGAGGCAATTTTATTTTTGTCTCAATCAAGAATGCCACTTTTGGGGGGAGATAATTGTTCTTCACATTAAAAAGAACCCTTGCGTCAAACTCTCCCCCCGAGAGATCGGCAACCATGTGTGACAGAAAAACGAACACAAATTCCCGTAAACTCGCTTGGACGTATCTATGTTACTGTAAAGCGATGAAAATATTATTTCAAACGTAAGCGTGATGAAGCTTTTTCGAATTGAAGCCGCACATACGGCCACCATTCGACACCGACAGACGGACACATCCTCCTATAGATAGGCGTAGACGTATTCAAATGAAATGAATTCAACAAACACTCCCGGGTGTGTGTTACACTATATTTTTTAAATTTTTGTATTTCTTATTTCTTTATTTTTGCAGCATCCATGAGTCAGAGTTGCTTCCCCCCTCCTCCTCTCAAGCTATGGCACGAGCATCGCGCAATTAAGATGAGGGTCATCCGGTACGACGATCCTCTTTCATTTTTATACGTTCACTGCAGTCGTAACCAAAAGAAAAAATGATGCGGGAAGCTGTACCCCACTTCTTTTGTAAGGAGACACATCATCCGTTATTAATCACGAAATGGGGTTTGCCGCTAATAGGGACAGGTGTGTCCGTCCTAGCTCACTTTGAATACATATACATATATATATATATATATATATATATATATATATATAATTAATTATAAATATTTGTTTTTATCTACATACGTATACGTATCATCTTTACGGGCATCGTCAGTTTAGAGAATAATTATTCACACCGGTCGCCGGACTCGAACCCCGAAACCCGAGTTATATTTCAAACTCAAATTCCAACGTATATATATATATATATATATATATATATATATATATATATATATATATATATATATATATATATATATATATATATATATATATATATATATATATATATATATATATATATATATATATATATATATATATATATATATATATATATATATATAACTTTTCCCTAGTAAGCGGGGGGGGGAAGAAAATAATCAATGGAGCGATTCAATTGAATTCAATACAATTTTAATTATACGTGCAAGGCCAAGAAAAATATAAATTAGAGTATTGCCAACTAAAGTATTACTTTTCTGAATTTTTTAGATGAGGATTGATAATTTGTATAATTCTGGGTATTCGGATTACATTTCTCATCTTGAGTGTTATCATCACCTAGACCTAGTATAGAATGTAATACAATATGGGAATTATTTATTATAAATAATAAATAAAGTTATAATATATATATATATATATATATATATATATATGCTAGCGGAACCCGTCGCCCGGCGTTGCACGGGAGAAAGTACTACCTATTGCATGACATCGAATAAAAAAAGAAACGGCCTATTCGACCGTGTTTGCGAATGCAAAGTGGTAGAGTAGAATGGGATCGAACGCTGAAACCAACGATCATGAAACCTAACTACCGTTCCGAGTTAAAAATACATGTTAGAATAGGTCAGTTAAGCTAAGCTAGATTATTGGTCATACGTGTTATGTTGAGGTTCAGCAATGACACGGTTTATGTCATTTGTAGATGATGAAAATGACTGGATTTGGGCAAATTTTCTATAATATGCGTGTTAAAGGTGTATGATTTTGAAAATGTAAATGTATCGGAGTCTACCAGTATCTTGGGGCTTATTGAATTAAATAGGAAGTCGATTCGATCAAGAAATTTTAGCCGCCATGTTGAATCAATAAATGTTGCAGGAACTGTGTTCGTTAATTTCATTCGCTTAATTCCGGAATGAATGTAAATGTAGAAGTCATAGGTAGAATGGGAAATAACGTAATCTGATATTCGCGGAAAATCATCGGAGTGAACGGGAGCGGTCATCAAGTCTTTGCGTATTGCTTTATATTATGTAGTAAATTAATATCAGGCAAATAATAAATAAGAACTGGGTGTTTTGTGAAAATTAAACTGTGCTTATTAGTTCCCGGTGTCGATGAGTAGAGTAACAGTACAGAATTGTTAGGGAGAAAAGTTTTTGCTACCACCTATATGGAGTTGTTTTTTTCGGAGAGACGTGGATGGTGTGCCAAATGTAATATTTAGTGTTATGTCGAAAAAAATAATAACAAATTTACTAAAACACGCTCGAGTGAATAAGTGTAGTAGAGTGGTGAGTTTAGTAGCCTGTGATGCATGTGGTCATTTTCCTATGCTCCGAGAAAGTACAGGGGAAAAAACGTCTCTACTTTATATATATATATATATATATATATATATATATATATATATATATATATATATATATATATATATATATATATATATCATATATATTCAGTTATTATGTAGTAATAAAACTACTGATATATAGTAATACGTAGTAAGATTACACACATGAAAAAAGAATAGGTTTAAGGTTATCAACATTCATACGAGAAGTGTCCGTAAGGACCCGTGGCGCAGTGGATATAGTACTAAGCTAAATTCAGTTATAGGTTAAAGGTTCAATCCTCGGCTATGGTACTCTCGTGGATTAAATAAAGGATTCCGGTCAAAATACCGTTCACATTCCCGAGTTCTACACGAATATTCCCCAGTTCGAAGAGATACATTTTAAAAAGGCCGGAGAGTACAGCGGCCGAAACGTTGTGATGATAACACTCAAGATTAGAAATGTAGTCCGAATAACCAAACGTATACATATAGTATGACTTATAATGAAACATGTTACAGCAGACACTTATTTAGCAATGCTTAATACATCCAGATAAGTATAAACACATGGTAAAACATTTATAAATAGTTTTTTTGAAAACGTCAAATAATTTCTGAAGGAAACATTAATTATACTAGCAAAAATATGCGACCGGATCGGATTCTAATTCTGCCTGATGAGATCCCAGTTTTTAACAGCTTTAGATCGATAACATCGAGATGCCAGATCGCAGATTTTGTACGTGTCTGTATGAATAAAAATAGTCATATATAATAATAATAATAATATCTCTTTCTCTCTGTCTGTCTGTCTGTCTGTCTGTCTGTCTGTCTTTCTCTCTCTCTCTCTCTCTCTCTCTCTCTCTCTCTCTCTATATATATATATATATATATATATATATATATATATATATATTAGTAATATGTTAAGAAAGCTAAGGGCAATGCAGAGTGCTGGATAGGTTCCAGCTTACCACTTATCCGGAACGCTGCATTGCCCTCAGCCTTCTTAACATATTACTATTATTCCCAGCAATGTTTCAAGCAAACTATCCCCCATCTCTCTCTCTCTCTCTGTATATATATATATATATATATATATATATATATATATATATATATATATATATATATATATATATATATACATATATATATATACATATATATATATATGTACATATATATATATATATATATATATATATATATATATATATATGTATATATATATATATATATATATATATATATATATATATATATATATATATACATGCAGACTCAGTTCCCTTCGAGTTGTCGGGTTATGTTCTATTTATATTTCTACTGATGCCTACGCAAGGTTAATCTATTTCAACTTAATTGTGGTTCGTCCGTGTCACTTAAAAAGAGACTCCAGGTTGCCCTTGACTATAGACGATCACTTTACTTTTTATTTAACCTTCATTTTTACGTTGATAAACAATAATTACAGGTCTTCAGAATAATTCTAAGCGAACCAACTGACCTCTATCAAGTACAAAATACCCTCCCTAATATCATTCATATGTTTGCACATGACTGTAAATTTTGTAACTATTCGTATTACGAGATATTTTCAGTTGGACACCTCAATACGATCGTCATATACTTATAACCGGCCAGGGTATTGCAATATTTATTTATAGGCAGTAACTATGAGGATGTTGCGGGATACCTTTCATCCGCCAATATGAGTTATGTTTGAGAGAAGCAGACAGTGATTCACTGCAGGTGCTTGCAAAATATGTGCATCAAGTACGACCGGTATACTTGCAATTTCACTACAGATGACAAGTGCAAGTTCTTCAAATATGTTTACAACCTGTGTCGTTGTTTTAGTATTAGTACAGCGGCCAACAAGAAGAACATTGCAGAATGAATAAGAATAAGACATCGTTGCATATAATGAAGGAATTTGGTTATGAGACGATTAAATTCTTCGGTCTTCTTCAGGTGCCATTTTGCATTTCGTGGTTTGTATATATCTTATTATTGTTTTTCTAAAGTTGCTCAATTAGGGATTGGATACATAAAATCCGTTACCCGGTGTGTCAATCAGGTTTCAAGGAAATTAAATTAACAAGCATTTACCAGTCACATATATATTCCTGTCAAGAGAAATACCAACGTTGTTTGTTTTTCATTTTTTTTTTTTTTGGCAGAGAGGTGCCGCCGTGTTCCCACATAAGGCGCGTGTTATTCCCAAATAGTCACCCAGTTTCTACTGACCAGCTTCAACGTCGCTTAACTTTGGTGATCTTAAAAGAACCGATGTGTCAACGTGATTAGGAGTTGGTGTCTGTTCCGATGGATGCTACACCCCATAGACCGGTAATGTCTTGGCCTTCGGGTCTTGATTTACGCCGGTCTATTGGTCTGTCCTGTGCAGTTCTAGGAGGTCCACCCTCCCAGGCTTTGCCTTCTCACCCTTTGAGAAGGGGTTAGTTTATTGCTAATCGCCTGAAGCCCCCCTACCGGGGAATGCCGACGGGGCTGCCCAGGCAATTTTTAATGGCCAGAGTGCTCAAATTCTCGGGCGCTGGTTTTTCAAATCCCACTTTCCCGCCCTTGTGTCACATCGTACCTTGTGGGAGGAAGATAAATAAAACCAAGTCTAGGTACATTAAATAAATATTTTTTCTGTTTCATTTTACTTCAGTTGAAGTTCTCAGAAAGCAAGGCCCTCTTTCCTGGGGCTAACACTTGATCTCTATATGAGATACATAGATATTCGAATAGTCCATTAAAGTTCTCCTTTACCTGTCGAACGTTGAGTTAGTAAAGAAGTTAATAACATTAGTTTTCCTCTCCCTAATTGACCAGTTACCTATGTTATAGTATATCTTTCTTGTGGTCTTTTGGTCTCACCGGATTCTAAGACAAGAATCAGTCTAATCTAGTGTAGTATCTAGCTAAGTGCTGTAACTTGATGTAACATTACTTGGAGAAGGTGCACCATTCTTCGTATGAGCCAGTGTACAGCCGTGTCGAGGTTATGTTACTTGGGCTTCGAATACTATGTTATTTTGAATATTTGGTCAGTGTTTACTTGTAGAGTGAAGTGACTTCATGTAATGTTGTCCTGGCAAACCCTTGTACAGAGAGACCGAAGACATTCGAGGAGTGTGTCTAGCAGGTAATTCAAACTCTATACTATGTCCTAACCAATACATTTATAATCTAGGCTCTCTGTTCAGTAGGACACAAGAACAATACAACATATCTATTAATATATATATATATATATATATATATATATATATATATATATATATATATATATGTATATATATATATATATATATATATATATATATATATATATATATATAGGGTGTTTCAAAAGTCTTGGGAACATAACGATTTTTAATAACTCAAAAACTATTAGGAGTTGAAAAATGAAATTGGTACCGTTGGAAAGGTTAAAGTTTCAAGTTTTGTGGGGAATCTTCAAAGTTGCTCAATATGAGCACCATTCGTCACACGGCAGACATCTAGTCGATAGTCCATTTCCTGCCAAACGCGTTCCAGCATCTTGACGTCAATGGTTCCTACAACTGCCGTTACTCGAGCCTTTAGTTCGTCAATATCTCTTGGAAGGGGCGGCACATAGACTTGTTGCTTGACAAAGCCCCAAAGGAAAAAGTCACACGGGGTAAGATCTGGAGACCTAGGAGGCCAGGACATGAGAACGTCATCACCTCGCCCAGATCTCCCAATTCATCTACCAGGCAGCCTTGTGTTAAGAAACTGCCTTACTCTAAGACTCCAGTGTGGTGGTGCACCATCTTGTTGAAAAATGAAGTCATCAGATTCTGTTTGTTCTAACTGAGCCATTAACCAGTCTTCCAGCATGTTGAGATAGGATTCACCAGTGATAGTTGCCTCTTCAAAGAAGAACGGTCCATAGACACCTTTCTTGGAAATTGCACAAAACACGTTCACTTTTGGTGAATCTCGCTCGTGCTCAAGAAGTTCATGAGGATTCTCAGTACCCCATATGCGAGTGTTATGCTTGTTAACTTTGCCATTCAGATGGAAGGTCGCCTCATCGCTAAAAACAAGCCGGTCATCAAAGCCGTTGTCTTCCAACTTCTCTTGCATTGCAATGCAAAAGTCACGGCGAAGTGGCTTATCAGTGTCCTTCAACTTTTGGACCAACTTGAGCTTGTAAGGTACCATTTGCAGTCGTTTCCTTAAGACACGCCAGACAGTTGCTGGAGCAAGCTGAAGTTCCCTGCTGGCTCTTCTCATTGATTTACGGGGGCTCCGCTGAAAGGCTGTCCGAACTTGCTCAACTGCATCTTCTGAAGTTGAAGGGCGACCTGTTCGCTTACTTGGGCACAAACACCCATCTTTCACAAATTTAGCATGCCATCTGACAATGGATTTCCTTTCAGGGGCTTCTTTTTTAAATTTCCTGCGAAATGCACGCTGAACACATGTCCACGATTCAGTCTTTGCAAATTGGAGGACGCAAAATGCCTTGTCTTGTTTAGAGAACGCCATTACTGCACCTGGAAAGATAACACGAAAATCATTAGTATGACCAAACACTTGATTAAGCAAGCTTTAAAATGGCACCAGTTTCATTTTTCTACCTGGAATAGTCCATGAGATATACGCATTTGTAATGTTCCCAAGACTTTTGAAACACCCTATATATATATATATATATATATATATATATAGGTAGAAGGATGAAAAAGAATTAGAAAAGCAAAAGGCAGTTCTTTTTTTAATTCAGTTGCTCAAAACAAGGTATATTCCGCAAAAAGGCAATTTTTTCAATTAATTTTTTCCTTAAGCGAGGCTTTTCAAAGATCAAAATCTATCTGCCCTATCCTGTATATTGAGCTGTTTACTTTTCACAATAGGTTTTACCTTTCCTAAAAGTTCGCTTTTAGTTCTCCACTTTATATATATATATATATATATATATATATATATGTATCTCTCTCTCTCTCTCTCTCTCTCTCTCTCTCTCTATATATATATATATATATATATATATATATATATATATATATATATATATATATATATATATATATATATATATATATATATATATATATATATATATATATATATATATATATGGCACAATCACGATGACACACCGGTTCCCGTTAGATCACCGAAGTTAAGCAGTGTCGAGCCTGGCCAGTACTAAATGGGTGACCGTTTGGGAATACCAGGTGCATATCTCGGCCTTGTTCCCAGTCGTCTTGTATTACTACTTGCCATTGGAATACGGCAATGCCGACTCAGGAGAGCGGTTGCTGGAGATTGCGCAACCCTTGCAATTACAAATTCACGTGGGGCACTTATACGTCGAAATCGACGAGAGAGTCCATCATATATATATATATATATATATATATATATATATATATATATATATATATATATATATATATACACACACACATTTATATCTATACCTAAAAAGCATTGAAAGCAAATTAAAGAGTGGATTAACTATCAAGCCCAGCATGACTGAAACCACCCACTTTTTGCCAACTTAACCGACCCGGAAAAAACAACAATCAAAAATCATATCAACGTGTTATTTGACTCTTTTGATGCGATCTTTGAAGGTGGGAGTTTTCGGAGATGCTTGATAGGGTTACAACGTTGATTCAGTTTCGGATTTCGGAAAGGTTAGAATAATCTAATAAATACCGTCGAGAACAACGATTAAAATGCCGTGTGCATAACAACGACCCTGTAAAGAATTAAAAATAATTTTGTCAGATGAACAGGATCCTAGAAACCTAGAGACCATATTATACAGAATATAACTTACAAGGTTGATTAATTTCATAAGGCTGAGTTTTATTAAGCGTGAGTTATGAATTTGTATAAATTATAGAGGAGATTTAGAAGGCTATCACAATGCAAGAAATGGAAATATGTCGGCGTTCAGAAGTAAGACAAAAACAAGTGATTTTTTATATATTTTTTCAAAAAATTTTTTTTTCCTATATAGCAAATCTTACTTGATTAAACAACACTTCAACACTGATCTAATCTGTGTGACCGTGTTCCATAATATATTTCGAGGAAGACCTCTTTGTCAAATGGTAGGTGTTTCAAATCTCAAAAATCGTGTGGATGGCAATATTGCTTATAACGAAGTAAATATTAATATTCGCAGCAAATTCTGTAAATTAGTTAGCACATTTGCTATTTTTCCCGTTTCTAATGTTGATTATTTAATTTATTATCCAAGATTTCATTCATAATACGGCAAAATTCTGATATGTAAACATGCCTTATCTCATCTGAAGAACGGGTCTAATATAGAACAAAAATTGGCACATGCTCTTATTTCAAGAACGATTGATGATAAAATGCTTGCATTAAATTGTCGTATTTGTGAAAGTACTTCACTGTAACATTATCTACAAACATGCGTGTGCATCTCAATGGCAAGATTGCGACAACAAACCATGGCAAAAGTGTTATTTCTCAATGTATTGAATTAATTGTTTCATTTGCTGTTTAACATTAACATTGTGGCGTTTGTCTTCCCGTTGGTCAATCATAAGCACCAAATAATTCGATAGTTACAGAGTTATTCGACTTTCCCGGGCAACGCCGAGGCACAGGTTGGCCAGTAAACATTATAATATATTACGTATACATTTTTTAGTGCAATTATCCTGATTATTAATAAACTTTCTAGATAGCCAGTATATTTTCATACTACTATATATATATATATATATATATATATATATATATATATATATATATATATATATATATATATATATATAGACCAATATATTTATATATATAGAAGAGAAAATATTAATAGATACTACACTTTAAGTTTAAGTATATTGTGAAAAGTAAAAATGAATGAAAAAATAAACCGAGCAAAATAAGCCTTTTTTGTTGTAATAAATATATAAATAAGAAAAAAGATAGAGAGAGGGAGTGGAGGTTTCCAGACGTAGAGAGTAGATGGTTCGAATCGGTAAATGTTAGCAGGACCTGTGGCCCGGCGTTGGCCGGGAAAAATATGACAGAATGATTTAAAGTTTGTAAACAAACGATAGAAAACAAATAGGTCACATGCGGACCATTTTTTTGGGTGTTTTTCAGTAAGTTTTAATATTTAATTAGCGTTTGGCAATAATAGCGTCGATAATGTAAACACGATTTTGTTTTCTCATTTTCATTATTTTGCTACGCTGAAAATTTAGGTTCTGTTCGGTAATATTTAGGTTGCTTTCGGTATTATTTGCTGATATATAATTTGTTTTCGGTACTATCTAGGTTGTTTTCGGTAATATTAAGTGTGTTTCAAGTTTTATACGGTGATATTTAGATATTTTTTCGGTAATAGTTAG
>OY744534.1:80837162-80842162 GCA_963556195.1 Sepiola atlantica | reverse complement strand
CCCATTCTTCATCATGAATCGCGAATGGAAGACGCACATCAAACGAAGTGGTTGATGTTATGCCCCCCCCCCACCTCAAAGAAAGCTTTGCTTGCAAAAAAAACTTATACACACTAATGTCTCCTCCATTAACACTCCTACTAATGCCCCCTATCAAATTCGTATTTTAATATATATATATATACATATATATATACATATATATATATATATATATATATATATATATATGTAAAGATAGATGAAAGAAGAGTGATAAATATGTACGAATGTCTAGATTTATTTCAAACGTTGATTGTTCAATGCAAGGTATATACGTTAATAAAATTATGTTTATAATTCTTTCCTTAAGCTAAGGCTTTTCAAAGATCAAAATCTTAAGCGAAAATTCCACATTTGAAAAAATATTAAGAAATGGAGAGTGAAAAATAATATCTATATATATATATATATATATATATATATATATGATTATTTTTATTTACACATACATCTACATAATCTGTGACATCGGAATGTCGATGTTATCAATCAACAGCTGTTATAAACTGAGATCTCATCAGGCAGAGTTACAATCCGATTCTTATCTTAGATTATGCCTGATCAGATCTCAGTTTTAACAGCTGTTGATCGATAACATCGACATGCCGATGTCGCAGATTTTGTACATGTCTGTGTAAATAAAAAAACACTCATATATAAAAGTTCTATTTGATATTGAGCATAATTTATAAGTCCGGTTGAAGTTCTTTGGATTTCTATCTTGATGATGTTTCCTTGCCTGGATTAATATATATATATATATATATATATATATATATAGTAGAGAATGGTAGTTTGCTTGAAGCATTGCTGGGTATAGTAGTAGTAGGTTTTTGAAAGACTGTGGGCAATGCAAGTTCCGGGTAAGATGCAAGTTGTAAGGAACAAAAACAATAACAATAAATCGAATACGAAATATGACTTACTATTTATTTTTCCTTTTTTTTTAAAATCTTACATAACAGCAAGAGTGTTTTTATTTTAAGCTGTTCGTGTGATGTCCGGGTGATTAAAAATCACTATTCGATATTTCGGGAAAAGACATCCCTTTGTCAAAAATAATTAAACCAGGAGAAATTTGTTTTCTTCTGCGACTGTGTAGAGAATACTACAAAACAAAATGGCTGCCAGATGTAGACCGCAGCGAAAACTATAGCAGTCTCGCAGGGAATGTAAATTAAATTACATTTTATTTTAAGGTTATGTTAAATATATGATTTGGTGTTCAAAAATATTTGTGTAATGTTGGTTAAGTGTATGGTGTTCGATAGACTGTTAGTTTTAATAATATATATATATATATATATTTTTTTTTTATTTATAATTTTTTAAATTTTTTTTATTAAGCTTATATTTGATTATTTACTTTTATTTCAGTGTGTTTTATCTACATATTTTTATTTTGTTTATCTTTCGTATTTTAAGAATTTTAATATAAAGTAAAGTAATTAATCTCACATTTTAAATATTCTAGATCTATCAAACTTATCGATTATCATCTATTTAAGAAGTGTAACTAATTGCGAGTTTCGTCAAATTAGTTTATCGAATTAACTTGATATATTTACTATAAGATAAAGGGGAGTAACTCTGGATTTTTTTTTGGTGGAAATCTGTATAACAATATTAGTATATATATATATAAAACATATATACACATACATGCATATATACATATATATACACATTTATGTATTATTGTTTGTTCAATTGTTTATTTATATATATATTCTTCATTTTCTTTACATATTTTTTTTTATATTATTATTATTTACTTTTTTAATTTATTTTATTAATTATTTGTGTAATATTTGCATGTTATTTGTATACATTTTATATGTGTTTGGATTAATTAATTAATAATGCTAGGTTATGGGGTGTATTATTTTGGTGGGTTAGAAGAGTATGTTGAATATGTTTTTTTTTTTTTAAGTTTCCACCACTTCACTCATTACTTACCTCCTATAAGAAATCACCACACACCCAAACAATCAAATAAGCCCCTCCCCATATTACCTTCCATCCTAATACACTTTCAACCACAAACCAAAAACCATATTCAACATACTCTTCTAACCCACCAAAATAAGTCACCCCATAACCTAGCATTATTAATTAATTAATCCAAACACATATAAAATGTATACAAATAACATGCAAACATTAAACAAATAATTAATAAAATAAATTAATTCTGTTTAATTCAAAGGGGGTATGAAAGGGAGTGGAAGCTGGTCATTAAAATTCAGCTGAGTCGGATGAAATTTAATCAATACTTATTAATAAATATTCTATTAATAAATATTCTATTAATAAATATTCTATTAATAAATATTCTATCAATAAATATTCTATCAATAAATATTCTATTAATAAATATTCTATTAATAAATATTCTATTAATAAATATTCTATTAATAAATATTCTATTAATAAATATTCCCCACATCATATATTGTTTAGAGTAATTTAAACAGGGTTTAGGTGGCGTAATCGCATTTGAAAATTCAAATATTCAAGATCAGTAATTAAATTTGATTCATAGGTATTATTATACCAATCAAGCAAGAGTCTCAGAATTTCAATTTCCTCTCAAGACCATCTGAGTTTAATCCGAACACTTCAGATTTTGTCTAAAATCAGAGTAATGTATTTTATTTTGATCAGAACTTGACTTAGAATACTAGACATTATGTTTAGTTTCATTATATCATGATTTTAATCTTTGTAAAGGAACATAACACGTAGTGGAAAACCTTTCTGCTCGGCGAATTAAGTTTATCCGTAATCTGGTGGGTATTGTTTTAGTATATATATATATATATATATATATATATATATATATATATATATATATATATATATATATATATAGAAATTGGTAGTTTGCTGTAAGCATTGCTGGGAGTAATAATAAAAGTTTTTAAAAAGGTTGAAGGCAATGCGAAGATCCGGATTGCTGGAAGATGTGAAGAACAAAAACAAAACAAAACCGAAATAAGTCGGATATAGATCGAAAGGTTTGTTTATTTTTCTAGACAGCAAGGGGGTTAGTTTGTAATATCCGGATTATCAAGAATCAATTTGATATATTTCGAGAGATTTTTTTTTCTTTCTTTTTCCTCTCCTTGTCAAAAATAAATAAAAGAAAAATCCCGGATACCGAGAAAATGCCAGGCATTTTCTCGGTATCCGGGATTTTTCTTTTGTTTTTGTTCTTCACAGCTTCCAGCAATCCGGATCTTCGCATTGCCTTCAACCTTTTTAAAAACTTTTATTATATATATATATATATATATATATATATATATATATATATATATATATATATATATATATATATATATATATATATATATATATATTCAAACAGGTTATCTTCTAGTCAAGGTGCTTGAAAAGGCCAGAGGGTCGAAATGAATTATCGCACCGGTGATTATGTGATTCCGTGTTACTTTAGTTTATTTTATTCTTGCTCTGTTTATTACATTATTTAAGTGATAAAATCGTAGATATTTCTCGACATGGCGTCCTGGCCCGATGGTAAAACGCCATATTGTAGACATCAATATCGAAGGTTCGATCTTCGTCTAAGTTAGCCATGCTGATGACGGCTGTGAGTCAGAAACACGTGTCCATGGATTACTTTTATGTGCGTATAAAATTAATGTAATATATATATTACATGGCTAACTTAAACGAAGATCGAACCTATATATATATATATACTTCTTATGTAAGATGGTGGGAGAAATCCTAGCAGAGTTCTCGATTTATTGCGAATCAAAATTAAGAGCCTTATATTTATTCAATGTTTTTAGTACAGAAAATTAGTACAACTTTAGTACCGTCGGTTTCAAGCTCAGAAAAACTTAACCATCCCTCAACGATCTGTTACATTTTACTTCACTTTTTTCCGTACTTTATTAAACTTAGTAGTCTCACATTTCTCTCCCTAACACAACTTAAAAAAATATATATACTTAACACTCCAAACGAGAGTGATACGTGAATTCACATTTCTGTAATAGTTGACTACATGAGCTGAAGAGAGTCGGAAGGTTAAGTCCTACTAAGCTTGAAACCGACGATACTAATGTAGTACTTATTTTCTGTACCCTCCCCCCCCAAAATTTTTTTAAATAATATATATATATATATATATATATATATATATATATATATATATATATATATATATAGAGAGAGAGAGAGAGAGAGAGAGAGAGAGGGTGATTTTAATAAAACATATACACTATACTAAACTCCGTCGTCTCATAGAATCGTGTTTAATCCTACGTGATAATAACACAATTATTCAAAGATCAGGATTCTTTAATATTTCTACATCTTCTGCCAGATCGATTCTAATCGAAATGAACCTAAACCAATATGATAACGGATAACGTCTACAACTTTGAGTCTATCTTCCTCCTCCTCCTCCTCCTCCTCCTTATTTGTTTAATTCCTTGCTGTCATTCATTTTAAATTACTACTAATCTTCCTTCCCACTTTATTAACTTACAGCGTTTCAGATCGGCGTTTATATGCTAACTGCTGATTGTTTTCTTTCTTTCGTTTTCTTTTTCTTTTTCTTTTTTTACATTTCTTTCTTTCTTTCTCCCTTTCTACTGGTTATTACACGTGACTATTTTTCCACAAATTGCGTTCGTTGTATAAATTTGAAAACTTTTCTGTTTTTAATTAAAGTTTTGTATTTTGGTAGAACTATTCAATACGTGTTTTTGAGTTTATTGTTGCTAGTTGTTGATTTGCTTATCCTTTATTCCATTTATATATATATATATATATATATATATATATATATCTTATATATATATATATATATATATATATATATATATATATATATATTACTAGTTCATGTATTCACATAACATTTCATAAGGGGATATACTTTGTTATGTATCAATTTTAATTATTTACTTCAAGAGTGC
>OY744534.1:80822162-80832162 GCA_963556195.1 Sepiola atlantica | reverse complement strand
CGCCGCAATGTAGCATCCTTGTGCTTGTTTTACAAATACTTCAATGGATTATGCTCCGATGAATTAGTTACTCTGGTGTTCCCTCGACGTAAATTCACTAGACTAACTCGAGAATCAACTAACTCACATTCATTCACTGTGGAGGTCCCCAGATGCCGGAGAGCCTTCTACTCAAATAGCTTCTTTCCTCGTGTACTAGCCTCTGGAACTCCCTCCCTGCCCCCTGTTTCTCCGACATACTGACATGTAGACATATTAAACTAATGTAAACAGACATCTCGCAATTTGGGTTGACCTCCGCAACCTTCTCCTCTTTTATTTTTCTCAGTAGTCCCTTACGTTTACAGTGGCGGCCTGCCTTGTATGGGTGTGAACTATTTAAAAAATATATATATATATATATAACATCTGTACGGACCCGAAATAATACGAACATGAAAACAACTCGAAAAGCTATTGGGAAAACTGGCAAGAATGAGCAACTACCTTACATTGGAAAACGTGATCTAAAGCTAGGTCCCCCAGGACTAATCTTAAAATCACAAGTCAGTTCCAGGAGAACAAAAAGCATCGCATGAGCTAGCCGGAATAGAATACACAACAATCGGTGGAACAAATATCATTTACGAACCAAAATCTCAAGCGATCTCGCCCTTATTTTTGGGAAGCATATCACTGACAGATGACAATATTCGCATCCAAGAATTTCTAGACATATCATATAATAAAGAATTATCATATAATAAAGAATTATCATATAATAAAGTCTCTACCTCTTAGACAAGGCCCAAAAAAGAGTCGCCAACTTGATAGGTCTTTCACTATCCACCAAGCTCCAACCACTATCCCACCGCCGTAACGTTGCTTCCTTGTGCCTGTTTTACAAGTACTTCAATGGACTGTGCTCTGATGAACTTGCTGCTCTGGTGCCCCCACGACCTAAACTCACTAGACCAACCCGACAATCTGCCAAATCCCATCCATTCACTGTGGAGGGCCCCAGATGCCGAAGAGCATTCTACTTTAAAAGCTTATTTCCTCGTGCTGCTGGACTCTGGAACTCCCTCCCTGCTCCCAGTTTTCCTGACGGTACTGACATGCAGAATTTAAAACTAATCTAAACAGACATCTCGCTGCACAGCTCCCGATTTAGGTTGATCCCCCCTCTAAAAACAAAACTTACACCCTTTTTCTCAGTAGCCCCTTACGTCTACAGTGGCGGTCTGTCTTGTTTGGGGTGAAATATGTTTAAAAAAGAATTAAGGAGGTCAAATCTCGCAAAATAAAGATGTTGTAAAATCTCTATTCACAAATAAGAGCCATTGTCAACAAAAGTAAACGTCAACTGACTTCCTCTGAGGACTTAGTGCTGAACGAATCCATACGTAGAAATGATAGCTCTAATAGAAGAGACAGCCTTGAATAAACCCAAGACACGAGGAGATGAGCTAAGGTGGAAGGTGAAACAAGCACTCGAAGATTTAAAACCTCGAAAATCTAACATCTCAAAGGAAGAAGTATTGGCTATCAAGTCACTACGCAGTGATGATGATATCGTAAAACTACCAGCAGACAAAGGCAATGCTACAGTGTTAATAGACAGAGCGGAATATTCCAAAACATTGGAAGATCTAATAGGATCTGGTGGCTACTGTAAAGTTTAAAAGAATCCGACTTTGAAAACAGAGAGGAAGCTGTCACAAATCCTTAGTAAGAACAAGGACCTAATACCACCTGCAAAATTATAGTTCAGCATTACAGCAAGCTACCACACCTATATAACATTCCTACGATTCACAAAGATGGTATCCCATTAAGGCCTATTGTAAGCGCCCGAAGTTCAGCATGCTATCTATTGAGCCGATTCCTTTTAGGTATAATCATCCCACTCACAGGCAACTCTCCATCGTATGTAAGGAATTCAGCTCACTTCGTGGAAAAATCAACAATGCTTCCATTGATTACAACCAGATTGTAAGGCTAAATGCAGTGAGTCTGTACACGAAAGTACGCACTGATAGAAACTCTGACGGTGGTACGGGATGAGTTGACTTCAGATGCTTCACTGAAGGAACGCACTTGTATCCCAATTGATAATCTAATGGAGCGGTCGACCTTCTGTGTAGAAACCACATACTTCGCGATGGGATCTGTTATATACCGGTCGTAAGAAGGTCCAGCTACGGGACCACCATTGTCCCCACTACTGGCCAATGTATACTCAGTATACTTCGAGGAAATGGCGTTAGCATCGTGTTGATTCTAACGCCATTTCCAACAATGTGGCGACGATATGTGGATGACATATTCATACTCTGACCTCATTAGGAAGATGTTCAAATATTACTAACATAACATGACCAACATAACACATGTGGTTTCTTGAACGCCAACAAGGTCATCTACGGACGTTCAACGCAGGGACAAGCCCCTCTCAGGAGTAAATACAAAACAACATTGCTAAAGAGCACAGCTACCATAAATTCAAGATGACAAGACAATTTGATGGCCTGCTAAACAAAATCTATCCGTTTGATTAAGCAGTATCTCTCGAGCACTTGTTGAAATCCCCTGACAGAATTCTGAGCCCTTTTTTAAGATAACGAAAGGGTAAATTCCTTGACCGTATCTCTGTTGAAATCTACAAAGTTCGAGGGGACCTTTTAGTGACTCATCTGATTAAGTTCTTCATTAAAATCTGAGAGGACCAAGGAGTTCCATTCAATTTAAGTAACGCTGCCATCGTAAAAATTTACACGAACGCATGACTTCCAGGAATTGAGACATTTGGATGAGCACTGAGACGGCAGTGGACAAAGCTGTCGTGCCCCCGACGCTTCTTTATGCCTCGAAGACCTGGACGACAATGGCTCTGAAGAAGGTCCATCAACGTTGCCATCGGAGCATTTTGATCATCTAGTGTTGGGGCTACCGAACAAATATCAGCGTCCGCCAGGAGGCCGACATCACAAAGGTTGAAGGCTCTGTCATCAAAAGTCGACTGAAATTGACTGACCACGTTGTGAGGATGCTGGACTCTCGACTGCCGAAGCTGCTTTTCGATGGCCAACTTAGAAAAGGAAACCGCATTAAAGGTGGCCAGAAACAGCGCTACAAAGATCTCATGAAGGTCAAATTGAAGATGCGACAAAAACGAAATACTACAATACGGACCTTGGCGATAGAGATGGAGCGTCGGAGTGTCAACTATGCAAAAGAATGTTAAACGAGGAACTTGAGTATTCATAAAAGTGTCGCCAGGGTCCAAGTGAACCACTTACTAAACGCAAAAAGCTCCTCAACCAGTTGAGCCGGGGATGCTTTTGCTTTTCTCAGACGAGTAAAATTTTACCCGAACTAGTTTCATAACAGCCAGAACTTACAGTCCGCGTGAAGCATTGCGTCTCATGAAGATGAAGTTTTCTAAAGTCCGCGTGAAGCATTGCGTCTCATGAAGATGAAGTTTTCTAAAGTCCGCGTGAAGCATTGCGTCTCATGAAGATCAAGTTTTCTAAAGTCCGCGTGAAGCATTGCGTCTCATGAAGATCAAGTTTTCTAAAGTCCGCGTGAAGCATTGCGTCTCATGAAGATCAAGTTTTCTAAAGTCCGCGTGAAGCATTGCGTCTCATGAAGATCAAGTTTTCTAAAGTCCGCGTGAAGCATTGCGTCTCATGAAGATCAAGTTTTCTAAAGTCCGCGTGAAGCATTGCGTCTCATGAAGATCAAGTTTTCTAAAGTCCGCGTGAAGCATTGCGTCTCATGAAGATCAAGTTTTCTAAAGTCCGCGTGAAGCATTGCGTCTCATGAAGATCAAGTTTTCTAAAGTCCGCGTGAAGCATTGCGTCTCATGAAGATCAAGTTTTCTAAAGTCCGCGTGAAGCATTGCGTCTCATGAAGATCAAGTTTTCTAAAGTCCGCGTGAAGCATTGCGTCTCATGAAGATCAAGTTTTCTAAAGTCCGCGTGAAGCATTGCGTCTCATGAAGATCAAGTTTTCTAAAGTCCGCGTGAAGCATTGCGTCTCATGAAGATCAAGTTTTCTAAAGTCCGCGTGAAGCATTGCGTCTCATGAAGATCAAGTTTTCTAAAGTCCGCGTGAAGCATTGCGTCTCATGAAGATCAAGTTTTCTAAAGTCCGCGTGAAGCATTGCGTCTCATGAAGATCAAGTTTTCTAAAGTCCGCGTGAAGCATTGCGTCTCATGAAGATCAAGTTTTCTAAAGTCCGCGTGAAGCATTGCGTCTCATGAAGATCAAGTTTTCTAAAGTCCGCGTGAAGCATTGCGTCTCATGAAGATCAAGTTTTCTAAAGTCCGCGTGAAGCATTGCGTCTCATGAAGATCAAGTTTTCTAAAGTCCGCGTGAAGCATTGCGTCTCATGAAGATCAAGTTTTCTAAAGTCCGCGTGAAGCATTGCGTCTCATGAAGATCAAGTTTTCTAAAGTCCGCGTGAAGCATTGCGTCTCATGAAGATCAAGTTTTCTAAAGTCCGCGTGAAGCATTGCGTCTCATGAAGATCAAGTTTTCTAAAGTCCGCGTGAAGCATTGCGTCTCATGAAGATCAAGTTTTCTAAAGTCCGCGTGAAGCATTGCGTCTCATGAAGATCAAGTTTTCTAAAGTCCGCGTGAAGCATTGCGTCTCATGAAGATCAAGTTTTCTAAAGTCCGCGTGAAGCATTGCGTCTCATGAAGATCAAGTTTTCTAAAGTCCGCGTGAAGCATTGCGTCTCATGAAGATCAAGTTTTCTAAAGTCCGCGTGAAGCATTGCGTCTCATGAAGATCAAGTTTTCTAAAGTCAGCGTGAAGCATTGCGTCTCATGAAGATCAAGTTTTCTAAAGTCCGCGTGAAGCATTGCGTCTCATGAAGATCAAGTTTTCTAAAGTCCGCGTGAAGCATTGCGTCTCATGAAGATCAAGTTTTCTAAAGTCCGCGTGAAGCATTGCGTCTCATGAAGATCAAGTTTTCTAAAGTCCGCGTGAAGCATTGCGTCTCATGAAGATCAAGTTTTCTAAAGTCCGCGTGAAGCATTGCGTCTCATGAAGATCAAGTTTTCTAAAGTCCGCGTGAAGCATTGCGTCTCATGAAGATCAAGTTTTCTAAAGTCCGCGTGAAGCATTGCGTCTCATGAAGATCAAGTTTTCTAAAGTCCGCGTGAAGCATTGCGTCTCATGAAGATCAAGTTTTCTAAAGTCCGCGTGAAGCATTGCGTCTCATGAAGATCAAGTTTTCTAAAGTCCGCGTGAAGCATTGCGTCTCATGAAGATCAAGTTTTCTAAAGTCCGCGTGAAGCATTGCGTCTCATGAAGATCAAGTTTTCTAAAACTGTCGCTATATTTATGAGTATTTTCAACGATGACCGCATCATGCGCCCCCCCCCCCCCCCCCCCATCTTAAAAAAGCAACTCAAATTCAATTCAAATGTATATATTCAGTTTCCGTTCAGCCGGGGGTTTTTACCCCGCCTAATAAAACCGGTATTGTCCGGGCCTTTGGGTCTGGATTTACGCCGGTCTAGGAGGTGTACCCTCCCAGGCTTCGCCTCCCCTCTTTGGGGAGGAGTAAGTTTATTACTTACTGTCTGAGGCGCCTCTACAGGGGAATGCCGACGGGGCTGCCCAGGCAATTTTTAAATGGCCAGAGTGCTCACCTCTCGAGCGCTGGCTTATCTAATCCCACTTTCCCGACCTTGTGTCACATCTTACCTTGTGGGAGGTAGATAAATAACATTCAGTTTCCGTCCACTGCTATGATTGGAAAGAATGTCTGTGAGAAAGTCCATAAGTTTGGCAACAGGACTCCGTGTTACACTACCTGGAAATCCCAGTTGTCTTTGAGAATGTTCGCGAGTTCACCAGTCTTAACATCTGACCCCCAACTTGGCTGTTTGCAAATCTTTGAACTACTAAATCTTGGTGCAGTTTTTTAAAAAAAGCCACCCGTATCGCCTGCAACATATATGAGTGCAGCATCAGATGTTCAGCCGTCTCTTGAAGGATATCCTGAAAGTCGCTCACTCCAGTTCAAATCCGACCTAGAGGTTGTGGCGGTCCCTTCGAATGAATGCTTCCCTGCAGGGTGCAACATGGTTCCTTTCAATTTCCACAAGAATTCGAACTCGGTACATTTCCCCAATCATTCCCGATCCTCTCATGATTATTTTCATGCCTCAACTGACAATCATTCCATCTAATTAACCCTTATCGAGTGGCGTTTAGCCTTGTTAAGTGTTGACCAATTTAGTAAAAAAGGAACAGTTTGTTTCTAGTCATGTTTTACGTGCTCGACTGATCTCCAATCCATTCTTCCTTCCTGTAAATCATTCACAGCAAAAACTCGCCCAGCTATAACAATAGCAAACAACTTTTTTTCTCTCCATCTGTATCAAGAAACTTAACTTCCATCAGAAAAGGTTTTTCCTATCACATCTCATGTGTAGAAAAAATACCGCGAGACTGCTTACCAGTCAACTACAACACGATCATCTTCAAGTCTAATGTGAAAATATACTTGTTAAGCCGTCCTTTTGGATAATGTTTAGCTCCTTACATCAAGTGGCTTCATGCCTTGTCTGGAGCAATTACCATAAAAATCAAATCCACTTAAGTAATATTCTGCCCATTCCACCCATTGTTTCCAACCCTCTTGTGGTGTCGATCATCGTCCAAATTATAATCTAACCGTTATCCTCAAGTGCTGCCCAGGCCTTGACAAACAGTGACCCATCATTAAAAAATTACAATATTTTCACAAGGAATTATAAACATTTAAATGACGAAAGATGTTTTTTGAAACTATTTTATAGGTAATTCGGTGGTTCTGTAATAAAAAGCCTAAAAAAAGTTTTTATTGTCTTATAGTGTTGGAGAGGTAAGTAAGGGGCAGGTGACTCTTACTACGATTTTTAATCAAGATTTTCTCTGAAATTAGGAACATGGATGTTAACACTTTCAAGTTCGAAGATACACTGTATTTTACCGCAGACAGTTAGCGTTAGGGTTAGGGTTTATGGTTAGGGTTAGGGTTAGGGTTGGGGTTATTATTAATTAAATTTATTTAAATTACATTTTATGAAAATATATTGTTTGAAAGTTAGAGCTGTTGTGAAGAGTTACCTGCCCCTTATTTACCTCTCCTACACTAAAAGACAAACAAAACTTTTTCTCGGCTTTTTAATACAAAAGCACCGGTAATTCTGTACAGGAATGTGACTCTGGACTTTTAAAAGTGTCAACGGAATGTTAACTACCCGGCTTCGAAATTCAACCAGTTTCAAACAGCCGGCGCTTCTAATCGTTCAGCTATTGACAACAGCCCACAAGTAAGAGAAATCTTAATGTTGTTGTTTTTTATGAACAATATTAACACCGAAGAGTGATCGAATTGTTTTTACGGATATTCTTTTTAATTATCGCTAATTGTAGTTAGCGATTCCACTTGCCACATTGCTTGATTCAAAACATGGTGATGCATGGATAGTACTCCACATGCATACTGATTCGCTGTATCACAGCCCTTGAGTGTGGCTAAACAGGCAAGCGTTTCAAGCCAGGATCGAATGTCAACTATTTTTCGACATTCCTTCACCCATCCCAATATACAAGCCCAACTCGACTGATTGCAACCCCGGTTACTATTGTGGGGCGCATTGAGGAAAGACGAAAACTGTACCTCTTGCGACACCAAAAAAAAAAACGAGCTGTTTGCAGGATCAAACTGGTGTTCGTCATGAAGGTCTTGTGCTCCAGTTAATTCAACAACGCTCTAATATTTCTTTATGTCTCTGTCAGCATTTAGAGAAAGAGTGACGCTTTTTTTTCAGATAATTTACATAGTCTGTTGGTACACACGGTATACGCATCTAAATTAGATGGAAAAGTTGCGGAGGTTCGGAACGACTCCTTCGAGTGCTCTGTATTTTGCAATAGATGCATTAAAATGTGACTGTGATTTTGAGAATTCATCAGTTATTAGCAAAAAAATGATGAAACTGAATGCACATCTGATGCATAGGTAATTTCAAATGGAAGGTTACGCCCTCTAAAAAACGCTTTACATACTAATACATGTGAATGTTCAAATGGAAAGTTGTGCTCTTTGGAAACGCTTTACATACTAATACATGTGAATTTTAAAATGGAAGGTTGTGCTCATTGAAAACGCTTTACATACTAACACATATGAATTTTCAAATAAGCGGTTGCGCCCTCTGAAAACGCTTTACATACTAATACATGTGAATTTTCAAATGGGCGGTTTCGCCCTCTGAAAACGCTTTACATACTAATACATGTGAATGTTACAAATGGAAGGTTGCTCACTCTTAAAACGCTTCACATACTAATACATGTGAATTTTCAAATAGGCGGTTGCGCCCTCTGAAAACGCTTTACATACTAATACATGTGAATTTTCAAATGGAAGGTTGCTAAGTCTTAAAACGCTTTACATACAAATACATGTGAGTTTTCAAATGGAAGGTTGTGCTCACTGAAAACGCTTCACATTCTAACACATATGAATTTTCAAATACGCGGTTGCGCCCTCTGAAAACGCTTTACATACCAATACATGTGAATTTTCAAATGGAAGGTTGCGCCCTCTGAAAACGCTTTACATACTGATACATGTGAATTTTCAAATGGAAGGTTACACCGTCCAAAAACGCTTTACATTCTAACACATGTCAATTTTCAAATGGAAGGTTGTGCTCTCTGAAAACGCTTTACATACTAATACATGTGAATTTTCAAATGGGTGGTTGTACCCTCTGAAAACGCTTTACATTCTAACACATGTCAATTTTCAAATGGAAGGTTGTGCGCTCTGAAAACGCTTTACATACTAATACATGTAAATGTTCAAATGGGTGGTTTTACCCTCTGAAAACGCTTTACATTCTAACACATGTCAATTTTCAAATGGAAGGTTGTGCTCTCTGAAAACGCTTTACATACTAATACATGTGAATTTTCAAATGGGTGGTTGTACCCTCTGAAAACGCTTTACATTCTAACACATGTCAATTTTCAAATGGAAGGTTGTGCGCTCTGAAAACGCTTTACATACTAATACATGTAAATGTTCAAATGGGTGGTTGTACCCTCTGAAAACGCTTTACATACCAATACATGTGAATTTTCAAATGGAAGGTTGCGCCCTCTGAAAACGCTTTACATACTGATACATGTGAATTTTCAAATGGAAGGTTACACCGTCCAAAAACGCTTTACATTCTAACACATGTCAATTTTCAAATGGAAGGTTGTGCTCTCTGAAAACGCTTTACATACTAATACATGTGAATTTTCAAATGGGTGGTTGTACCCTCTGAAAACGCTTTACATTCTAACACATGTCAATTTTCAAATGGAAGGTTGTGCGCTCTGAAAACGCTTTACATACTAATACATGTAAATGTTCAAATGGGTGGTTTTACCCTCTGAAAACGCTTTACATTCTAACACATGTCAATTTTCAAATGGAAGGTTGTGCTCTCTGAAAACGCTTTACATACTAATACATGTGAATTTTCAAATGGGTGGTTGTACCCTCTGAAAACGCTTTACATTCTAACACATGTCAATTTTCAAATGGAAGGTTGTGCGCTCTGAAAACGCTTTACATACTAATACATGTAAATGTTCAAATGGGTGGTTGTACCCTCTGAAAACGCTTTACATTCTAACACATGTCAATTTTCAAATGGAAGGTTGTGCTCTCTGAAAACGCTTTACATACTTATACATGTGAATTTTCAAATGGGTGGTTGTACCCTCTGAAAACGCTTTACATTCTAACACATGTCAATTTTCAAATGGAAGGTTGTGCTCTCTGAAAACGCTTTACATACTAATACATGTGAATGTTCAAATGGGTGGTTGTACCCTCTGAAAACGCTTTACATTCTAACACATGTCAATTTTCAAATGGAAGGTTGTGCGCTCTGAAAACGCTTTACATACTGATACATGTAAATGTTCAAATGGGTGGTTGTACCCTCT
>OY744534.1:80814662-80817162 GCA_963556195.1 Sepiola atlantica | reverse complement strand
GTGCAATTTCTCACAACTTAACAACTTTTACAAAGTTTATATTGGAGTGTGATTTTTTTATCATTACACACTGTTACCTAATTCTTTAAGATTGCACTTAAAGTTTTGAAGTGGTTTCCTCTTTATAAAGGATATTTATTCAGTTATTAAGTGGCTTTGCAGTCTTTAATTACTTAAGCGTATACATAATATGGAATCATAGTGTTATGGGTGAAGTACAATCAAATAGAGTTTGAAAACAGCATCTGGACGGAAAAGCAATCGCTCACATCGTAGTTGTAACATTCAAGTACCCGGTGGACACTATGGCATATACAAATAGTTATCAATCCACCCACCCATCTCAGTCTTTCCTCAACTTTTTATGTGTGCCTATATGTATGTCTGCATATATATTACAATGTTACCCCTCTTAAATATCAATATATGTATCAATCTATATTTATGTATATATACATATATATATATGTGTGTGTGTGTGTGTGTGCGTATGTATGTATGTTTGAAGAGTAAAACCATTTTCAAATCATAGTTAAATAATGAGTATAGACACATAACTATACACCCTAAACCCAAACCCTACTCCTACCCCTAACCCTAACCCTTAACCCCTAACCCTGACCCCTTACCATAACCCTAACTCTAACCCAACCTATAACCCCTAACCCCTACCCCCTAACCACTTACCCTAACCCTAACCCTTACTTCTAACCCCTAACCCTTACCTCTAACTCCTGACCATAACCCTAACCCTAACTCCTAACACTTAACCCTTACCCTTAACCTTAACTCTAACCGTAACCTTTAACTCCTAACACTAACCCTAACCCCTAACTCCTTACTATAACCCTAACCCTAACTCCTTACCATAACCATAACCGTAACCCTAGCTTCTAACCCCTAACCACTAACCCCTAACCCTAACCCTTAACATTAACTCTAACCGTAATCCTTTACTCCTAACCATAACCCTAACCCCTAACTCCTTACCATAACCCTGACCCTAACCCTAGCTCCTAACCCCTAACCCCTAACCCGTAACCTTAACTCTAACCGTAACCCTTAACTCCTAACCCTAACCCTAACCCCTAACTCCTTACTATAACCCTAACCGTAACCCTAGCTTCTAACCCCTAACCCCTAACCCTAACCCTTAACCTTAACTCTAACCGTAACCCTTTACTCCTAACCATAACCCTTAACTCCTAACCCTAACCGTAACCCCTAAATCCTTACCATAACCTTAACCATAACCTTAACCCTAACCTTAACCCTAACCTAACCCTTAACCTTAACTCTAACCGTCATCCTTTACTCCTAACCCTAACCCCTAACT
Organism: Sepiola atlantica; assembly: GCA_963556195.1. Taxonomy (NCBI): domain Eukaryota; kingdom Metazoa; phylum Mollusca; class Cephalopoda; order Sepiida; family Sepiolidae; genus Sepiola; species Sepiola atlantica. Next base: position 80,815,826 of record OY744534.1, on the reverse strand, counting down.
CTTTACCATAACCTTAACCTCAACCAATTTAGTCATCTGTAATCGTTTCTTTTTAAGTAGGTTGTATTGTCGCTAAATTATGTATTTTGGATGTTCGATGATATAAACACGTCTTGCAATTCGTTTTTCAATAACGCTTTCTTTCCAGTTATAATCTGAGAAATTGAGTTTTTCGATAAACTTGAAAACTGTTTTATCTGTATTATATTTTTTACACACTTTGATTGTGTTATGTAACAGTTTATCAGATACAGATGGCTTAGGATTAGGGTTAAGGTTAATGTTAATGTTAATGTTAGGGTTAGGGTTAGGGTTAGGGTTAGGGTTAGAGTTAGGGTTAGGGTTAAAGTTGCGAACGTATGTACAGCTGGTGTACTACTACTTCAAGGTCAAGTACTAGCCAACGATAGGTGTTGTATAGACAGATTAAGACCCAGAAAACAGCAATTCTTCCCCCTTTGTCAGAAATATTACTCATGGAATGTCAGTTCTAAAAGACAAAATAAGGGAAGCGAGAGTTACGAGGCTGCTGAAAGTAAACCTAACATCCACTTTCTACTCTCCGTATTACGGCGTTTGTATTTGTCATGTGGATGTGATTGTGTGTATTTGTGCGTAGTATTTGCCAGGGATTTTGATAGAATTTTATATGAGTAGTGGTAATCGCTTGTTTTATTTTGATGTGTAGGGTTGCGTCGGTAGGGGTTGTTGTTGAATGGTAGGTTGTGGTGTTTTTTGTGTGTTGTCGGGTGTATTATGGTACTTGTATTTGTTGCATGTGTTCGTTCGTCCGGTGGTATTCATATGGTTAATAACTCCTATTATATGGGTTTGTCTGTATTTGATAATGTCGTATGTAGTTGTTGTTTTTTCCATTGAATTTCGTGTTTTATTGTTGGGTTGGCCATGTTCTTTTGGTTTTATCATAGGGTACGTCTCCTTCTTATTATGTAAGGTTTTTAGCTAGGTAATTCTATGTTTTATCATAGGGTACGTCTCCTTCTTATTTTGTAAGGTTTTTAGCTAGGTAATTCTATTTTTAATTATAGGGTACGTCTCCTTCTTATTATGTAAGGTTTTTAGCTAGGTAATTCTATTTTTTATCATAGGGTACGTCTCCTATTTATTATGTAAGGTTTTTAGCTAGGTAATTCTATTTTTTAT
>OY744534.1:80802162-80809662 GCA_963556195.1 Sepiola atlantica | reverse complement strand
CTACATTTTCCGCTGTCCGTACTGAACATGGTCTCCCAGATCGTGGAAGATCATTCACTGAACCCTGCTTCCGAAATCGGGCCACAAGACGATCAATTGTGGTCTGACTGGGAGATTGTCTGACATTATAATGTCGATGATAGGCTCTTTGGGTTAAGGTTATTGAACGATGGTTTCCGAAGTAAAGTTCAATAATTTTGGTTCGTTGTTCAGTGCTATATTTTTCTATGATAAATTAGCAATGTTTATATCTGTAATATTCTGAAAAATAAGGAGAAAATTTGATTAAATGTGAAAGTTGTTACTGATTCAAACTAATGCGTGACTTTTGCGCCACACTGTATGTATATATATATATATATATATATATATACATATATATTGTTGAATATAAGAGACAACTCATGTCTAGATATCCTTTTGTAGATCCTTTCAATAGTCCGAATCAGGATCTTAGTTTCGGAGGGGATTTGGCTAATGAATTTGCTATAGTTTGGATTTGTCTTCCAAGTACTTTCAGACCAATTCGGGTCCATCTTCAGGGGAATAAGGTTAATCAGGTACAAAATTATAAAATAATATTTTTATGATTTTTTTGTAAATAGTTTCATGGAAAATGTTCTAATAGGATAAAAGTATGCTCAATATTGAGAATAGAGCATTGTTATAGTTAAATCATAGCGAAAATGATCAAATATATTATTAGATACTAAACAAATGTATTATCACATTTTCTTGAAACGCAACAAAGTTTAGAGTTAGTGTTTAGGTTAGGGTTAAGGTTAAGGTAAACACATTTATTATTATATTTTTTTAAAACGCAATTAAGTTTAAGGTTAGTGTTTAAGTTTGGGTTAGGGTTAAAGTTAAAGTAATTATCACATTTTCTTAAAACGCAACAAAGTTTAGGGTTAGTGCTTAGGTTCAGGTTAAGGTTGCGGTTAACACATTTATTATCATATTTTCTTAAAACGCAACAAAGTTTAAAGTTAGTGTTTAGGTTAGGGTTAAGGTTAAGGTTAACACATTTATTATCATATTTTCTTAAAACGCAATAAAGTTTTGGGTTAGTGTTTAGGTTAGGGTTAAGGTTAAGGTAAAGACATTTATTATCATATTTTCTTAAAACGCAACAAAGTTTAGGGTTAGTGTTTAGGTTCGGGTTACGGTTAAAGTTAAAGTAATTATCACATTTTCTTAAAACGCAAGAAAGTTTAAGATTAGTGCTTAGGTTCGGGTTAAGGTTAAGGTAAACACATTTATTATCATATTTTCTTAAAACGCAACAAAGTTTAGGGTTAGTGTTTAGGTTAGGGTTAAGGTTAAGGTTAAGACATTTATTATCATATTTTCTTAAAACGAAACAAAGTTTAGGGTTAGTGGTTAGGTTCGGGTTAGGGTTAAAGTTAACACATTTATTATCATATTTTCTTAAAACGCAACAAAGTTTAGGGTTAGTGTTTAGGTTCGGGTTAGGGTTAAAGTTAAAGTAATTATCACATTTTCTTAAAACGCAAGAAAGTTTAAGAATAGTGCTTAGGTTCGGGTTAAGGTTAAGGTAAACACATTTATTATCATATTTTCTTAAAACGCAACAAAGTTTAGGGTTAGTGTTTAGGTTAGGGTTAAGGTTAAGGTAAACACATTTATTATCATATTTTCTTAAGACGAAACAAAGTTTAGGGTTAGTGTTTAGGTTAGGGTTAGTGTTAAAGTTAACACATTTATTATCATATTTTCTTAAAACGCAACAAAGTTTAGGGTTAGTGTTTAGGTTCGGGTTAAGGTTAAGTTAAACACATTTATTATTATATTTTTTTAAAACGCAATAAAGTTTAGGGTTAGTGGTTAGGTTCGGGTTAGGGTTAAAGTTAACAAAATAATTATAACATTTTCTTAAAACGCAAGAAAGTTTAGGGTTAGTGCTTAGGTTCGGGTTAAGGTTAAGGTTAACACATTTATTATCATATTTTTTTAAAACGCAAGAAAGTTTAGGGTTAGTGCTTAGGTCTGGGTTAAGGTTAAGGTTAACACATTTATTATTATATTTTCTTAAAACGCAACAAAGTTTAGGGTTAGTGTTTCGGTTCGGGTTAGGGTTAAAGTTAACAAAGGAATTATCACATTTTCTTAAAACGCAAGAAAGTTTAGGGTTAGTGCTTAGGTTCGGGTTAAGGTTAAGGTAAACACATTTATTATCATATTTTCTTAAAACGCAACAAAGTTTAGGGTTAGTGTTTAGGTTCGGTTAGGGTTAAAGTTAACAAAGTAATTATCACATTTTCTTAAAACGCAACAAAGTTTAGGGTTAGTGCTTAGGGCGGGTTAATGTTAAGGTTAACACATTTATTATCATATTTTCTTAAAACGCAACAAAATTTAGGGTTAGTGTTTAGGTTAAGGTTAACGTTAACAGATTTATTATCATATGTTCTTAAAACGCAACAAAGTTTAGGGTTAATGTTTAGGTTAGAGTAAAGGTTAAGGTTAACACATTTATTATTATATTTTCTTAAAACGCAATAACGTTTAGGGTTAGTGTTAAGGTTAGGGTTAGGGTTAAAGTTAACAAAGTAATTATCACATTTTCTTAAAACGCAACAACGTTTAGGGTTAGTGCTAAGGTTCGGGTTACGGTTAAGGTTAACACATTTATTATCATATTTTCTTAAAACGCAAGAAAGTTTAGGGTTAGTTCTTAGGTTCGGGTTAAGGTTAAGGTTAACACATTTATTATCATATTTTCTTAAAACGCAACAAAGTTTAGGGTTAGTGTTTAGGTTCGGGTTAGGGTTAAAGTTTACAAAGGAATTATCACATTTTCTTAAAACGCAAGAAAGTTTAGGGTTAGTGCTTAGGTTCGGGTTAAGGTTAAGGTAAACACATTTATTATCATATTTTCTTAAAACGCAACAAAGTTTAGGGTTAGTGTTTAGGTTCGGTTAGGGTTAAAGTTAACAAAGTAATTATCACATTTTCTTAAAACGCAACAAAGTTTAGGGTTAGTGCTTAGGGTGGGTTAAGGTTAACACATTTATTATCATATTTTCTTAAAACGCAACAAAATTTAGGGTTAGTGTTTAGGTTAAGGTTAACGTTAACAGATTTATTATCATATGTTCTTAAAACGCAACAAAGTTTAGGGTTAATGTTAAGGTTAGGGTAAAGGTTAAGGTTAACACATTTATTATTATATTTTCTTTAAACGCAATAACGTTTAGGATTAGTGTTTAGGTTAGGGTTAGGGTTAAAGTTAACAAAGTAATTATAACATTTTCTTAAAATGCAACAAAGTTCAGAAATCAATGAGTGTCCTTTAAATCTAGACTTTTCAAAGAAAAACTATTATTCTTTTCAGAAGGTAGAAGCCAGTTCGGTAACGATCAAAACTTTAGCTTCAATTAAATTTTGAAAATTACATCAATTATTTGATATATTTGCTTATGTTCGCTATGATTTTATAGACATATATATATATATAGAATGAAAATTAGTTTTATAGCAAGTAAGAAATCATCAGACCAAAATGAAATGAAGCATAAATGTTTATGTGTAACTTTCCTGCGATAATTTGTTTTTATACTCCTACTAAGCTATAATGACGCACGAAGACAGCTAAAGCAAATGAGTCGAAGAAGAAACTATCAGTAACTACCGCAGCTTATATGCAAAATCAGTGTTGCCAACCGACTCTTCCTATCGACTTAAATGTTAAAGGTACAACTCTAATGCCAAGCATAAAAGCATAGTGTGACAAGCACACGCCTTATAGTCAGATAGATCAACTGTGACATTCTCAACAAACCGTCAGCATAGTATCCTAGGTAGCAGTATCACTCCCTAGTTCAGCTTTATTCTCGCAGACGTCAATGGTACTTAAACTGATAAGATGCAGAGTAGCAAGTTTGTTTTCTAACAACATAGATCAATATGTAACATAAATAACCAACTGTAAAGATTTATGTATCCGGGTGTTGTTACCGAAGCTATCGAGAAGCCATGTAGGGTAAATAATTAATTTACTTGATCTATAAGATAATGCATGTGTTTGTGAAAACAAAATAGTCTGCTTCTTCTTCGTCTTTCGTGTGAATCAGATGATTCTGGTGTTGGCATTAGTTTTCCCGATGTTTTTCTAGTTATAAATCTTTCTGGAAAGACATCGGGTACTTACAGGAAGGACCACGAGAAGGTTGCCAACATCCCTAAGTTAAAGTGGTACTGTGGAACCGACTGGATTCGAACTTGGAACACCCAGGTCTTCAGTCCGTGTCGATATCCACTTAACCACCGTCACTTCCCAAAAAGTCTGCTAAATAGTATTTACTTACTATATTGAAAATCTGTGATTCAGATGCATGAAGAGTTTTCCGCATCTCATTAACCTGAAAATGTGTCTTGACGCACTTTATTTTTATACTACATGATAACAACGCACTCCAGGAAATAAAACTCAACTTAACGGACTCTTTGTTTTAAAATGTATTACGATGAGCTGACGTGCCCGTCTCAAGATGGGTTCTTAATGCCGAGGGTATTTTAATAAATGCCAACAAGCTGCACACTAAAATACGCAAAGCAATCAAAACAATACTACAAATGCGAAGATACAGCTAAATTATTGGCTTAGAATTGGTTTACATTTTGCAGATTGAAGCTACCATTACGGCAAGAGCTCGGACAATTCTGAGTTAGAGAGGTATCATGAAGACCTTGGCGCTATTTCCAATCTCATCAATGTCATTCACTGGAATTCAGGTGAACCGACTCAAATCAGAGGTCTCAGAACTGGTGCGCCGTCAGAGGGAAAACCTAAAAATCAAAGACCTCTTCCTATTAAGGTTATAGTTTCGACTTCTTTACATGAAAAAAAAACTTTCTAAATAAATCCAAAAAGTTTAGCTGGGGAGGAAAATGTATGTATTTTTGGAAAGAGTTCTCTCTGAAAGATAGAATTCGCTTGAGAACTCTGAGAGTCGAACATTAAATTCACAGAACTGTTGAAAAACTTAGTATGCGGATATGAAACGAGAGGATTATGCACTCGTTCCTCTGATAATTGAATGGAAAATATGTAACTGTAAAACTCGTGCACGTTGTCCACTACAAAATAACTGCCTAACCAAAGGCATTTTACCAAACCACAATATTAACCAGTAACAAACACAATAACAAAAAATACTACGTAGATGTAACTTTCATAGATTTTAAATTCAGGTATAACAACTATAAAATCACATTGAGGAGCTTTTAGGCTCCTCAATGTGATTCAAAATATAACTAGTGAACCATTACTGAGAACTGAAGGAAAGTAGACGCTCACCAAAAATTGAGTGAACAGTACGTACATAGTACGATGGGGCAGTACGTGTAGATATTTAATCGACCCGTGCAGATTATGTTTGAACGAGAAGCTTGAAATTTTAAATTTTAAAGATTACAAAAACTTACTAAACTATAGAAGTGTAATAGCAATCAATTGTAGGCATAGAACAAACTTTACTTTAGCATACCTACATACATAACAAATTAAATTAATAAATCAACATCTAAAGTAGTAATAAAGAACAAAATACATGTAAAAAATATTCCGATCACGCACGTGCTAAAATAAGTTGAGCTATTAACTCAACACACTGACAAAAAAAGACACGCCGCACCAAAACTAAAGAAAAGAAAATACGTCAAGTAAAGGTCAGCCGGGCCTTTGTTTGAGAAGAGCTTAGTCAATGGGTAATGAAAACATTAACCTGTGGGAGAGAAATAACAACGCCTCTCATTGGTTAGTTATGTATATAAAACACCACGTGAATATATAAAAACACAAACAGTAACAAAATGTATGTGCACTTAGCCTGACAATTCCCTGTAGGAATGAACCGACCTGGTTTAGTTCAACCGACATAAATATATTTTCATATTTTACTACTAGGCTCTCTTCACGTATTGAGCACAGTTGAAGCAAATACTGAACATCTGTACACAAAATATTGTATCACCTTATAATATTACACGGGTATACATTAATTAATTAATTAATTAATATATATATATATATATATATATATATATATATATATATATATATATATATATATATATATATATACTTATCTCTGTATACATATATTTTTTCTTGCCTCATTTTACTTCAATCTAAGTTCTCAGAAATCAAGTGACCCCCTTCTTAGAGCTAACACTTGTTCTCTATATAAGATACATAGATATTTGAATATTCCATAAAGTTCTTTTTTTCTAAAACGTTAAGTTAGTAAAGCGGTTAAGAACATTAATTGTCCTTTCTCAAATTGACCAGTTAACTATATTATAGTATATCTGTCTTGTGGTCCCTTAGTTGTACCGGATTCCAGGACAAAATTCATCTAGTCTTGTGGAGTATCCAACATAGTTCTGTTACTATAGCAAACATCACTTGGAGAAGGTGCACCATTTCAAGTTTGGGGTAACCATACCGAGGGGTTCTCATTTGGGCTTCGGATACTATGTTATTCTTAAATATTTGGTCAGGGTTTACGTGTAGGGGGACGTATCTGCATGTCAGGTTGTCGTGACAACCCTTGTACAGAGAACCCTTAGCCGCTCGAGGACAGTGTCTATAATATAAAGTTCTCACCTCTCTCTCTATTGCTTCATTTTACTTCAGTCAAAGTTCTCTGGGGCTAACACTTAACTCCTATATAAGGTACACATATATTCTATTAAAGTTCTCCTTTATTTCTCAAACGTTGACTTAGTAAAGAAGTGAAGAACATTAATTTTCCTCTCCTCAATTGGCCAGTACACTTTCTTGTGATCTCCTGGTCTTACTATATATCAGAGAGTATTTCAGCTAAGTGCTGTTAGTTTGGGTTAACATTACTTGGTGTAGGTGCACCATTCCTCGTATGAGCTAGTGTATATCTGTGTCGAAGTAATTTTATTTAGGCTTCGAATACTATGTTATCTTAAATATTTAGTCAGGGTTTACTTGTAGAATGAAGTATCTGCATGTAAGGTTGTCCTGACAAACCATTGTACAGAGAGACCGAAGACACTCAAGGATGTGTCTAGTAGGTAATCCAAACTCTTCTATATATATATATATATATATATATATATATATATTTGTTTCATTTTACTTCAGTCGGAGTTCTCAGAAATCAAGGGCCCTCTTAAGCTAACACTTAATCACTATATGAGATACATAGATATTCGAATATTCTATTAAAGTTCTTCTCTATTTCTCAAACGTTGAGTTATTAAAGAAGTTAAGAACATTAAATTCCATCTTCCCAATTTACCAATTAACTATGTTATAGTATATTTTTCTTGCGGTATAATATTTTTACCGGGGTCTAGGAGAAGAATGGAAAATCCAGCTAAGTGCTGTTACTAGGGTAAGGTGCACCATTCCTCGTATTCGCAAGTGTATAGCCGTGCTTATAGGGTCTTATTTGTGCTTTGAATACTATGTTATTTTGAATTTTGGGTCAGTATTTA
>OY744534.1:80764662-80797162 GCA_963556195.1 Sepiola atlantica | reverse complement strand
ATATATATATATATATATATATATATATATGCATTTAAAAATGAAAAGTTCCGAATACGTTCGTCGAACACTCTCGAGTAGTCTTCTATCTGTACCCGCTCCTGGGTACATATATATCTTAATTCCCCTTAATTACGTGACAGTGGATATGGCGACTACTTGCAGATTCTAGGCTGTGAACCGGGTTTGCGCCTCCCGACCGTCTGAAATGGTTACTGTCCTGCACTGATGAGAGCAATAAGCTTGAAACGCAGTAGCGTCTATATGTATTAATAATTAAATATTTATTCATAAATATTATACTAAGCCCCTTTAAGAAATTAAAGTTGAGCACTCTCGGGGATGTAAAAATAGAATGTCAAAAAGCTCTAATGCAAAGTTCCGAATACGTTCGTCGAACACTCTCGACTAGTCTTCTATCCGTGCCCGCTTCCAGGTACATATATATATTAATTTCCCTTAATTACGTGACAGTTTCCGTTGGCCGAGTGAATATGGCGACTGCTTGCAGATTCAATGCTGACTCTGTGAACCGGGTTCGCGCCTCCCGTCCGTCTGAAATTGTTAGTTTCCTGCACTGATGAGAGCAATAAGCTTGAAACATTAGAGTATATACGTATTAATATATATATATATATATATATATATATATATATATATATATATATATATATATATATATATATATATATGTCAGGTTCCGACAACGTTCTAATTTACTATCTGTGGCCGCTTTGTTTAGACATAAATGTAACTTAATTCATTTTCTTTATGTGATCATTATTCTTGGTCGTGTAGTTAAAACCTGCGGAGTCTAGAGTGATTTTGTAACTGGGTTCGAATATTGCAACTGTCTGAAATTATCATCTCCTACACTGATGATAGCAAAAGCTTGAAACGCTGGAGTATGTAGTTAAAAATAATTTAATATTTACTTATATATATATATATATATATATATATATATATATATATATATATATATATATATATATATATATATATATAGCCATTATTTAAGCATTATTATGTGTCCTAGTTTATATGCAATAGCCCGAAAAACAGCCATTATTTGTCTTAGTTCATCGGCCTGGGTTCATAGTAGTTGGATGACTACACCCCTTGTTGAAAAGAGTAGGTACATTCCACAGTCAGCCATCGCCGCGGTTTGCTTAATCTGTGTAAATTAATAGACATTCTTGTATGTGGCGAGGTAGCTCAGTGGCAGAGTACTCGCTTACTATGCAAGTGACTCGGGTTTCGAATCCTGAGTTCGGATGTGGTCTACTGATGAGCCCAAAAGGAGGGCGAAACTCGAGTCTAGGACTTCCGGTTTGTTTCTTTCATAGGTTGTAGGTTGCGGCGTTGTCTGATTGTGGAAATAATTATATATATATATATATATATATATATATATATATATATATATATATATATATATATACAGGGCTTTCTTAGAGCGGGTTCTTTTTTACTTCGGCCAAGTACTGTAATAACTTATAAATTTAAAATGCGAAAATATATTGTGAGATGAAACATTGCTTTTCTAAAGAGCAGACGTAGTTAACGTAGTTTATAAACGTATTATGATTAACTATATGGTTGAAATATATGTTTAAAAAGCAGGAAAAGTTAAAACTGGGCGATTATTAAATCGAACGATAACAATAGCAAAGTCTCTCCACAGAGCTTCGCCACATAATCGAGAACCGAGATTTCGCCAGGGGACTGGTTGTTCCCTTCTGGTTGATTAGAAAGTTATACTAGAGTACTTGCTGAAGGCATCTTTAGCGTTGTACTTAGTTTTGGAGAAAGGTTTTCCCGTCCTTTAACATTCAACGCCCCGTATACCTAAATGGCCTTGTACCTTGTACTGGTCAGACTGAACGTCGTTTTACTTAGGTTATCTCACGAGAACCGGTTGGTAAACGTGATTATAACTACAGCTAGCCTATTAAGCACAATCGTAACGTGCGGAAACAAAATATCCCTTGTGTCCTGAAACGCGGCTGCGAGGGGGTATTTTAAGAATGTCCAAGAGAGCTAAGATTACTTGCGTAAATGTTGACGTTACAGAAGAATAATATTATAACGTTAATACCGCTGAAAGTAACCAGGTTATATAAACTAGCACGCAAAACAGCCATTATTTGAGCATCATAATTTGTCCTAGTTTATATAGAATAGCCCGAAACACAGCCATTATTTGACCATCATAATTTGTCCTATTTTATATACACTAGCCCGCAAAACAGCCATTATTTGAGCATCATAATTTGTCCTATTTTATATAAACTAGCCCGGAAAACAGTCATTATTTGAGCATCATTATTTGTCCTATTTTATATACAGTAGTCCGCAAAACAACCATTATTGTAGCATCATAACTCGTCCTATTTTATATACACTAGCCCGCAAAACAGCTATTATTTGAGCATCATAACTCGTCCTATTTTATATACACTAGCCCGAAAAACAGCCATTATTTGAGCATCATAATTGGTTCTATTTTATATACACTTGCCCGCAAAACAGCTATTATTTGAGCATCATAATTTGTCCTATTTTATATACACTAGCCCGAAAAACAGCCATAATTTGAGCGTCATTATTTGTCCTTTTTTATATACACTAGTCCGCAAAACAGCAATTATTTGAGCATCATAATTTGTCCTATTTTATATACACTAGTCCGCAAAACAGACATTTTTTGAGCATCATAATTTGTCCTATTTTATATACACTTATCCGCAAAACAGCCATTATTTGAGCATCATAATTTGTCCTTTTTTATATACACTAGCCCGCAAAACAGCTATTATTTAAGCATCATAATTTGTCCTTTTTTATATACACTAGCCCGCAAAACAGCCATTTTTTGAGCATCATAATTTGTTCATTGTTTATATACACTAGTCCGCAAAACAGTCATTATTTGAGCATCATAATTTGACCTATTTTACATACACTAGACGGCAAAAAAGCCATTATTTGAGCATCATAATTCGTCCTATTTTATATACACTGATCCAAAAACAATCATTATTTGAGCATCATAATTTGTCCTATTTTATATACACTAGCCCGCAAAACAACCATTATTGAAGAATCATTATGTGTCCTAAGTTATATACAATAGTCCCAAAAACAGCTATTACTTGAGCATCATAATTGGTCCTAGTTTATATACAATAGGGCGAAAAACAGCCATTATTTAAGCATCATTATTTGTCTTAAGTTATATACTATAGCAAAAAAACAGCCATTATGTAAGCATCATAATTAGTCCATTGTTTATATACAATAGCCCGGAAACAGACATTATTTAAGCATCATTATGTGTCCTAGTTTATATGCAATAGCCCGAAAAACAGGCATTATTTGTCTTAGTTCATATAGAATAGCCCGAAAAACAGCCATTATTTAAGCATCATTTTTTGTCTTAGTTTATATGGAATAGCCCGAAAAACAGCCATTATTTAAGCATCATTATTTTCCTAGGTTATATACAATGAAAGGATGGGATTTCTTAAAATGTATAGCACCATCCGAACATCGACTATTGTTCCCTCAACTTTTAATCGTTTTTTTCACTTATTAAAGTGAGAAAAAATAGATAGTACCAATATTTTGTTATGGTAGGGGTCACGTATCGGAGGTAAGCGAAACCGGCGAGGGGTACGTTCCCCAGTATATTCCCCGGCACACAGACAACGGAAGTCGCACTTGACTCGATTTACAAGCCTCATCAAAAGAAAAAGTAACATCTGCTTCTAAATTGGCGATCGTTATTGTTGTTGGCATTATTATTCTGTCTTTTTCAGCCCTAGCATAAAACAATAAAGTTCATCGCTAAAGTACATCCGAATCATTTATTTCCTACTGTGTTTCCGGTTAAAAACTTCCGGTTCACAACATTAACGTTTCATTTATATCATTTGATGATTTATAGCCATTTAACTACATGGATAATTCCCGCCATTGTTTTTTTGTACAGATAAAGCATTTTCAGTTTTATATTAGTTTTGAAAAATCAAGTTTATTTATATATAACACGTAATTCATTAATGTTTTCCTTTTAAGTATATACAATAGCCCGTAAAACAGTCATTATTTAAGCATCATAATTTGTCCTAGTTTATATAGAATAGTCCGCAAAACAGCCATTATTTAAGCATCATTATTTTCCCTAGTATATATACAATAGCCCGATAAACAACTATTATTTAAGCATCACAATTTGTCCTAGTTTATATACAATAGCCTGCAAAACAGCCATTTTTTAAGTTTAATAATTTGCCTTAGTATATATATACAATAACCCGCAAAACAGTCATTATTTAAGCATCATTATTTGTCCTAGTTTTTATACAATAGCTAGAGAAACAGCTATTATTTAAGCATCATAATTTGTCCTTGTTCATACACAATAGCCTGCAAAACAGCCATTTTTAAGTTTCATAATTTGTCCTAGTATATATACAATCGCCCGATAAACAACCATTATTTAAGCATCACAATTTGTCCTAGTTTATATACAATAGCCTGCAAAACAGTCATTTTTTAAGTTTAATAATTTGCCTTAGTATATATATACAATAACCCGCAAAACAGTCATTATTTAAGCATCATTATTTGTCCTAGTTTTTATACAATAGCTAGAAAAACAGCCATTATTTAAGCATCATAATTTGTCCTTGTTCATACACAATAGCCTGCAAAACAGCCATTTTTAAGTTTCATAATTTTTCCTAGTATATATACAATTGCTCACAAAACAACCATTATTTAATCATCATTATTTTTCCTAGTTAGTACAAACCCCTGTATGCCAATATCGATATTTACCTAGATACGACCGCTTTATAGCTATCTGGTGCTACCAGACTAGTATTTCTCAATATATCCGGTTCCTGACTTAAAATGCATCAAACATTGATAATATTGTTTTTTTTCCTTTCTCCCCGCAAAACTTAACCATGTTCTGCAATGCTAAAAACAAAAGAAAAAACAACAATTTTCCTCTACAAAACAACCAAAAACACACCATAAATAAATACATAATCTATAAACAAAACTTGAAGTATATAATTTTTTACCAAAATGACCGGAGTCGGCATTAAATAACTCTAAAAGAGTTGATATGCCGTAATACAAAACAACAAAACCAAGCATCATGAACAAATATTTCAATATATAAAGAACTTTAATTGTATTATTTAGATTGTTCGGACTATTGCTCTCATCTTGGGTGTTGTTTTCAAAACGTTTCGGCTGATATAACCTCCGACATTCTTCAGGTGTATTTTGACAATTACTGTTAAAATATTTCCACTGTTTGAATGCATTTAAATTTGTAATTTTTAAAGCCCTTTTTAAGTCGAACAAATACATTAACATTATTATATATATATATATATATATATATATATATATATATATATATATATATATATATATATATATATATATACATATATATACATTAATCACCTAAAATGTAGTGGAATGGATTCGTCTAAACACTTTAAAATGCAGCAACATTTTTGTAAGTAACGGATAAATTTTATTAGACAAACGAACAGCACAGGTAAGGAGGAATTTTTATTATTTATTTATTTATTTATATATATATATATTTTTAAAATTTATTTATTTATTTTTATTTTTTTAATAACTAATATAAGTTAGCAAAACATTTATACAGAACAAAACTTTGATTTAGTATACGGAACGTTTATGTTTTTGCCTTTTAAGGGAAGTAGGGTCTGATCAACTCTGCTGGGAAGCCATGCAATTAAATACTGTCTTGTTTTTAAATTCCCGAAACAGTTTTTCATGGTACACAACTGATGATCCCTTAAATAATGTTCGAAGCAAACTAATATAATAATTGAAAAAGTTAAATTTACTTACATAAGTGATTTTCCACTAAACGACCTGGGACTTAAGGTTTTTAAAAAAAAATTTTTATTTTTTATTTTAATGGCTGATAAACATCCGAGACTATATATATATATATATATATATATATATATATATATATATATATATATATATATATATATATTAGTGTGTCAATTAAGTTTCCGGCGTTTGTTTTTAATACATCTTAATTTAAAAAGTCTAATAAAAAAAATAATAACAGCTTCATCAATAACTTCATCAACTTCTTCCAAACGTTCAATAAGATTGGTAGAACTCAAACAGAAACAAATAAAAAGAAACACAACACGAAGAAGATGTCGAAAATATGAATTTCTCTAAATTTCACATTCCATTTTACTGAAAATATTGTGTAAGTTTAAATAATCGACAAAATGTCAAGATTTTTTTTGTAATACAATAAATCAAATATTTCGGACGATCACCCGTCTTTTTTTTATGAAACTAAGAATCCGACATTTTATTATATTTTTATTTTTTGAATATTTCCTCACGCCGACCGTCGACGCACTCCTGCTGTAATGTGAAGACGGTGTAATTTCACGATCATGTGATGGTGGTGGTAGCACAAATAGTTGTGAATCTAATCGCCGATTATGCTAATAGGTTATACACTGTTCTTTTCACATTAGAAGGCATTTTTTAAAATTAAATACAATTTTGTTTAAGAAATCCATAAGATGCCTTCTAATGTGAAAAACACACACACACATACACACACGAACACCCACATATATATAGTCTAAAGAAGCTTTGAGTTATTTTAACAAAAAAAAAAAAGAAAAAAAAAGTAAAATGCAGTTCTAATTCCTAGAGAAACTAACTAAATCCAAGATATTGCAGACTTAACATTCGTTGGGAAATTCATAAATAAAAAAATAATTTTAAAAATATATATATATATAAATTTAAAAAAAAGGAAGGGGGGTTAAGTATCTAACAGTAAAACAAAAACAGGAGACCTTAC
The DNA here is from genome assembly GCA_963556195.1 of Sepiola atlantica. Lineage (NCBI taxonomy): Eukaryota > Metazoa > Mollusca > Cephalopoda > Sepiida > Sepiolidae > Sepiola > Sepiola atlantica. The sequence goes on along the minus strand of OY744534.1, from coordinate 80,790,249 downwards.
GCGTTTAATATTAACACGGGGATCATCAGCTGTTTACCATGTAACTGTTTCGGAGATTTAAAAACAGGATAGTTATAATATTCATGGCTCTCCAATGGTACTTATTAATCTACCATTTCCCCAATAATCAAGTGTCGAAATAATTCAACTTAAAATTTCACTAATATATACATAAATAAATAATAATATATATTAAGGTAGTAAGCCATTAGATATATATATATATATATATATATATATATGTATATATCTTTATAATATAGCAGGAAAAATCCCAGCAGAGTGTTCGATTAATTGAGAATTAAAGTTCAAAATTAAAAATTAAGTGCGTAATATTTATTTATTTTGGTACAGAAAAATTAGTACAACAATCGTACCGTCGGTTTCAAGCACAGAAGGACTTAGCCATCCGCCTCTCTTTAGCTTCTGTTGAGATGACAACAAAAGCTCTAATTTTTCTGTACCAAAATAAATAAATATATATATATATATATATATATATATATATATATATATATATATATATATATAAGAGAGAGAGAGAGAGAGAGAGAGAGAGAGCTTATTTTGTAAGGTATCGTCAACAGCCATTAGCTTTAAGGCAATGCTCATTAGGTAAAACTGATTCGAGCTCAGGCAATTGCAATGTTTACATTTCGTTACATTGAGATATTTCTTACATTCAATCAGTGTCGCATGATGGCGTAGGGGTTAGCATCGCCGACTGTCAGCTCGATCCCGGCTTGAGGCACTAACTGGTCTAGCCGCACTGATGACCTGTGAAACAGCGAAACACACTGTATGTGGATTACTATATATATATATATATATATATATATATATATATATATATATATATAGGTAGTAAGTCATTATTTAAACAGGCGTTGTTGAATGACACGGACTTTTCGCGTTTGTTGATTTTTTCAGTGGTTAGGGTTAGGGTTAGAGTTAGGGATAGGGTTATGGTTAGGGTTGTATTTTCTATGCGCCGAAGAAGCTTTTTAGTCTCCGATGGTAGTTGGTATTGTATGCTTCCGAGTGTTCTTGATTCGGCAATCACTCAAGCGCTTTCAACCTTCGTGGTCGTCATCAGGAGTATTTAGTTTTAGTTTTAAGAACACTTGGGTTGTTGTGTTTTTTGTAGGAGAGTTAAAGAAAAGAAAGGGGTGTGGTCCAGTCTATTATTTATTGTTATTTGTGTGTTCATTACTTTTGTTTACTTATATATTTTTATTTATTTATTTTATTATTTAATTTTATTCATTTATTTATTTATTTATTTATTTATATTTGTACATGTATTACTTTATTTTTTTAAATTGTGGAATACGTTTAATATGTTAATACCGGTATTGAAAGCTATTTTGTTAATATTGGGTTGTTTTTTTTCAATATATATATATATATATATATTGTATATATTTAATCTATCAAAACATTGTTGGTTACATATGTGCATACATGTTTCGGTTGTGCTCTTCATAAAGAGTCATCCTCGCGATTCATCATTTTGGTCTGAAGAAGTTGACACTTTAGAAAGAGTACAACCGAAACATGTATGCACATATGTAACCAAAAACTGTTTTTATAAATAAACATGTACACTAAAGAACAGCTCTATTTGTTATAGAGCACTTTTTTTAATAACGACTGAAGTTTCAACGGATTAGCATCTACAGAAACTAATATAATACATGTACCATATATATATATATATATATATATATATATATATATATATATATATATGCAATAGTTTGGATTTGTCTCCCAAGTACTTTCAGACCCATCCATAAGTACTAAACTATATTTAGAACTATAGACATTTTAGTATATTATTACTGATATTAAAGTTAATTCTATTGATTAGGGTTTCTTTTATATATATATATATATATATATATATATATATATATATATATATATATGTATATAGTTACGTACTTATTACATAATTCCCGCCAAAACTTTCTATAATACTAACACATGATCTGTACCTGATTAACCTAATTCCCCTGAAGATGGACCCGGATGTGTCTGAAAGTACTTAGGAGACAAATCCAAACTATGGCAAATTCATCAGCCAATTCCACTCCGAAACTAAGATCCTGATTCGGACTATCTACCAAATATATATATATATATATATATATATATATATATATATATATATGTGTGTGTGTGTGTGTGTGTGTGTGTGTGTGTGTGTGTGTGTGTGTATCAAGGCAGCATTTTTTCCTTAAGACACGTATTACTAAAAATAACCGACAATTCTTGTCTGGATATTTTCGTATTGATCCCTTCGATTTTCCGGCTATTAACAAGATTGACAAGATCAATTTTATCACTAGTACTAATATACTTAAATGCTTATAATACTTAATAAATATAGTTTCATATTTACATTTTGCTCGCCATAATTAATTATTAATCTTTACCTGTTTTACATTACTCCACTGAAGATGGACCCAGATGGGTCAGAAGGTACACTGGACCAAAACGTTAATTACGGCAGTTTCATCAGCCAATTTTCTTCCGAGATTAAGACTTTAATCCGGAAAATTGAAGGGATCAATACGAAAATATCCAGACAAGAATTGTCGGTTATTTTTAATAATATAATATATATATATATATATATATATATATATATATATATATATATATATATATATATAGCGAGAGAAGGAGAGAGAGAGAAACAGAGAGACAGAGAGACATAGAGACAGATGTAGATGTAGATAAATGGATGTATAGCTACTGATTATGATGAAGACCTAAGGGAATGGGTAAATTGATTTTCGTTAAATAAGTGTGTTTCTATGTGCACCTTACAAGTGTAAATCTTGACGTATACTTGGATGCCACGGATCAGGTGTTTGTCATATTTACAGGGTTTTTAATGTAAAATTACCAGAAACCGCTACGGGGTACATCATTCCATAAAAGACAAAAAAAATAAAAGAGGTCCAATAGAAAATGTATAAGTTCTAACCCCCTAACCCTTTTCTGAAAACCCCTAATATTTTATGCGTTAACTTCTCCCTAGATCATCCGGTATTGGGATTGAATATTGTCTTTTCTTTTTATCTTGTTTTTTTATTTCATTCTCTTTCGTTTCTTAATTTGTTTTCGTTCTTATTAACCACCCCCCTCCACCCACCAACTAAGCGGAAACAGATGTTGAATGAAAAAGAGACAAGTGCGATTATATACAATGGAATTAAACAACAAATAAAGTGTCGAAGGGAAGAATTTTGAGTGTGAAGAATGGGGCTCAGCCTAAAGCAGCGTGACTTTTTATACATACTAGCAGGATTCGTGCACAGACGTTGCCCGGACCTCTGAACCAAATATATGAATAGTTGTACTCGATTTTTGTTACTTAGTTATAAATATTAATTCCAATCTTCTGTAATTATTCAATTTATTAATAACATTTGTATTATTTAATAACTATAAAGGAGTATCCTCGACGCAACGTACTTATGGAAAGGTTACATGTTTCTATTGTGTGTGGACGGTTAAGAAATTGTCTCTATACACAAACATTAGAAGGGAGGTAATATTTGATCTAACAACAGAAAATTATATAAGCCTTATTAACCTTATCGCTAACGGTGAGTCCAATGTCAATATTAAAAAAAAACCCAGAAACGCTTCGAACACGGTGTGCGTAATGAATCCGTGAAAAGTAATTTATATTCTAAAGGAACCGATAAAAGTCAATTTCGCCCAAACATGTTCAACTCGGTTTCGTCAACACTTCATTATGAATTAAAAAGTATCAGGCAACAGGCGATAACCTCATTTAACCTTTAAAAAGAGGTGGTAATGTCTGTGAGGATTGTCTCCCGTTACGTTGGAACTGAGATGAATTCTAAATAACACAAAAACGCTGTGTTTATTTATATCTTAATACAAACATAGAGTCCGATTAACAACATGAAAACAGAAAAGCAAAATAAAAACTGAAATGGTGCGTGTTACTGACGCGTAACAGAATCGTTAAAAGTCAATTTATCCCAAAAGTAACCTTTTCTATTCCGTCAGCATTAACCCCCCGCGGGTTAGAGTACCTCAGCCGACATATATATATATATATATATATATATATATATATATATATATATATATATATATATATATTTTAAATTCTAACGGCTAAATTTCGTTCGAAAGAAAGAACAAAAACTACTTTTTTACGTCACACACACCCATTATTTCCAAGTATTGTACTTGTGCTTTTAATTATTTTTTCTTTAAATCAATCATCCCGATGAAGTCTTTAAAATGCAGACGAAATGTTGATGAATACATAAAAAATTTAAGTTTTGCTTTTTCATTTTCCATACATTACAATTTTTTCATTTTCCATTACATTACAATTTTAAAATTATATATATATATATATATATATATATATATATTAGTTCTTATGCAGTTCACGGACCGTGCTTTTTTTTAGATAGGATTTCAAGTGAAATTTAATTGTTACGGTATCTTTATTTATTAAATTGTGAACTGAAAGTATAGAAGTTAACCGACAAAAATAATTTTTCATTATTGATGTGAGGACGAAAGCGTTAGGAACTCTCCCAATAGGACTACTCTATTAATGAGGTACACTAAATATCAATTTTACGATAGATACTACGAATATATGACGTAATCTACTAAACCCGACATGAAAAATAGCCGTTCACAATGGATACCGTCAGAAAATGATGACGTCATCGATAAAAATAGAGAAAGAGAGGGTGGGTAAATATGCTATATGGGGGTTTATCTAGAAGAGGTGTGAACCGAAGGGTCATTGGTCGTCTATTAGAAGAACCGTCAAACCCACGGGGTCTAGTATACGATTAAAACTCTCGCGTTGTTGTAATGTTGATTCCTTCCGTGCCATCGTGCACACTTCATCTAAAGTAGCAAGTGAAATGGAATGATGTAAATGAGAGAAATATAAGGGAGGAAGGATGAATTTAAGGAGGGGAGGAAGGGGGAGGGGCTGGTTGACAAAGATAGAGAGACGAACTATTATAGAATGGAAATGCGAGAGGTAAGACGAGAGAGAAGAAGAGGGGGGTATGGTATGTTATGACATCACAATGTATTCTGACTGCGACATCCGTTGACTTTTAATCCTTCTATAACATAATTATCAATCACTGTTAAAGTTAATAAATTATATATATATATATTGTATTTTTATGTAACTATTTTTATTGCCGATTGCAGCGTTCGTTGTTTTTTTGCTTACTATTATTTCGATTGTTTCACTTCCTAAGTGATTAAAAAGCAGAAGATTGCATTATTAGTCGCCCTTAACTTTATAGGACGTATTTTTCGTTAATATATATATTTTTATTAATTTTATTTATATATATATATATATATATACATACATATATATATATGTATATATATATACATGCATACATATATATATATATATATATATATATATATATATGTATATATATATATATACATACATACATACATACATACATACATACATACATACATATATATTAATATGTATATAAATATATATTTGTTTGGGAAAAAATTATTAAAAATAATACGTCAACGAGTTGTTGTCTAGTATATTGTAAACACCTATAAAAATTGCAATAATATTGTTATTTATTATTGTTATTTATTATTGTTATTTATTATTGTTATTTATTATTGTTATTTATTATTGTTATTTATTATTTCAAAATTAAAAAAAGGTTTTTGAAGTATTTAATTCATTGTGGAGGTGCATAATAAATAAAACCTGCATAATTTAATCAAATTTTATAGCCGGACAACAACAACCAATTAATCTAATATATAAAGGCACAAACACATACACACATACACACACACACATATATATATATACATATTTATATAGATAGATAGATAGATAGATATAGATATATGCATATGTATGTATATGTATATGCATGTATATTAATATAGTAGAATTGTCGGTTCCCAAACAAAATGTCGACCAATAAATCGTCTGAATTTTTCCGACCTCACAAATAAGAAAGTAAACCCACATAAATTGTTTGGGACTACTTTCAAATTTGCCGTAAATTATTTTAAAAGAAATACATTTAGGAAATTAGTGAAAACAATTTATTTGGGTTTACTCAAATCAGATAACTGCAGAAACATACAGCAACAAGTGCCAAAGTCTGAAAATTAAATTTGTCATTTTTCAGACTTTGGTACTTGTTGCTGTATTTTTTTCTTTTTTTTCAATCTCCCATCCAGATGAAACCTTCTAATAACTGACACGTAGATGGATATTTAATTAATGTTTTTGTTTTCCTTGTTTCATTATCCATTACGTCGGTACATTTTTCTATTCTTTATCATATATATATATATATATATATATATATATATATATATATATATATATATGGGTGTGTGTGCGTGTATGTGTATTTTTATATACATAAGTATATGTAGTATTGGTAAGTTTTGTTCATATGAGTTTATCCCATTAACCTTATAAAACTTACGTCATAATATCAATGACAAGTAGAGATATATTTTAGTATGAACTTTTTTTCATACAAATTTCATTTGACTTCTGTCGAAGTTCTCAGAAATCAAGGGGTCCATTTCTTAGGCTAACACTTGATCTCTATATAAGATACATAGATATTGGAATATTCTATTAAAGTTATTCTATACCTTTTAAACGTTGACTTAGTAAAGAAGTTAAGAATATTAATTTTCCTCCCCACAATTGGCTAGTTAACTATGTTATGTCTTTTTTTATGGAAATCGCTCCAGACAAGGCATAGAGCCACTTGATGTAAGGAGCTAACAAGAACGAAATATGATCATCGCAAAGACAGGAGATGCCTATTGGCCTTAGTCTTGAAGAGAGCAAGGCTATAGGCAGGAGGAAAACAATCAGCAGGAAGAGAGTTCCACAAGCCTGCAGTTCTTGGAAGTAAGCTACTGGAATAAGAAGCTGTATTACAATGAGGTTTCAAAACACCGAATCAAACGAGCTGGAACAAAAGAATGATGTATTTTGTTCTCATCAGATTCCAAGACAAGAATGTATCTTGTCTAGTAGATTATTTATCTGAGTGCTTTTATTTGGGGTAATATTACTTGGAGAAGGTGCACCATTCTTCATATGAGCCAGTTTATAGCCGTGTCGAGGGGATCTTGTTTTGGCTTCGAATACTATGTTATTTTGAATATTTGGTCAGGGTTGACTTGTAGGGTGAAGTATCCTCATGTCAGGTTGTCCTGACACACCCTTGTACAGAAAGACCGAAGACACTTGAGGATGGTGTCCAGAAAGTAGATATTTATCTACCTCCCACAAGGTAAGATGTGACACAAGGTCGAGAAAGTAGGATTTGAAAACCAGCGCCCGAGAGGTGAGCACTCTGGCCATTAAAAATTGCCTGGGCAGCCCCGTCGGCATTCCACGGTAGGGGCGCTTCAGGCAGTTAGCAATAAACTTATTCCTCCCCGAAGAGGGGAGGCAAAGCCTGGGAGGGTGGACCTCCTAGAACTGCACTGGACCGTCCCATAGACCGGCGTAAATCAAGACCGAGACAATACCAGTTTATGGGGTGTAGTATCCATCGAAACAGATACTACACTTTGATCTTAGCCAAAAGGTGTCCAGAAAGTAATTCAAACTCTCCAGTAGGTAATTCAAACTCTCTCTATATATACATATATGTGCGTGTGCGTGTGTGTCTATACGTACGCGCGTCAGTGCGTTGTCTCTTTATGTACAACTATGTGTGTATGTTTATTACTTATTCATCAAGTGTATTTATTTCATTATAGCTGTTCTTTATTTATGAACCTGTTTCTCTCATATTTTGTGCGGAGAGGTTTTGTCTCGAAAGAATGTACAAAATAAAAGCAGACGCGCTAAGAGGCTCCAGTGGCGGTCTGAAATGAAAGGGAGGGAAAGGACGTAAGAGGTGCGATGATCAGGTTCGGAAGAAGAAGAGACAAAAAGACAGCCAGAACAAACAAACAAACAAAAAAACAAAAACAGACACAAAAAGTGAACTCCTGTGATGTGAAAGTGGCAAGAGCATACTATGCGCGAGAAAAATGTCGAGAAAATTAGATTTTCGACTTGTTATTAAAAGATGGCGTTTTTATTGGCAGACATATGTTTTTCATTGTCCTACTAATATATTCACCTCCCCGCGAGGGCAAGATATGGCACATAGCCGGTACCATGGTGAGGGGACTCGGTCTTATAACACGTCTTGGACATTGTTTTGGGATCTCTTTTAAACCCCTGTGATGCGTTTAGAATCCGGGATCTAAATTTTTCATTATTCTTCGAATATAGTCAATATGCACGGTTATTGGAAAGTAATGACCTATACTTGCAAGTTATACTTGTAAGTTATTACTTAAATATCATTCTAACATATATGAATAGGGGAAGACAGAGTTATGAATAATATCTTATTTGTTTCTTACTACGAGCGATGTTTTTAACAATGGGGGGAAAATGCTGTTTTCTGGGTCGGCTGCTGATTTTAATACACGCATCACCATTCGTCTGTCAATCTATCCATCTTTTTGACCCTAATCTTCGAGTGGGTTTTTAGCCTTGATAAGTGTTGACTCATTACTAAAAATAAGTAAAAAGAAAAAAGTTCCTTGTGAAATCAGTTGATGCGGTTTCCAGGCAGCTTTAGATTCTGGTGGCGATTGCTGGCACCCCTATCGAATTTTGAATAAAACCTCATGCTATACACGTTCTTAACATGTTCATTTCTTGTAAAAAATATATTTCAGTAATAAATTACGAGAACTTAATAATAGGAAGTTACTTTCCATTCAACCTGTATCTAATATAGTTGATTCTCACATGCAAACATCGAGTAAAAGATAATGTTAAAAGTGGGTTTAATGTCGAGTGGTCGAATATCTGACTTGCCATAAGCAAGAAAAACAACAACAAATAAACATTTATAAAAAATTAGTATTTATTCCGCATAATGGGACACCACATCAGTTGAATTCGTGAGCTATTACTAGAAGTCTGGTACAGGTGACACAATTGAGAAAAATCTGCATTCTATTGTGCAGCTAAGTCTGTAATACAGACGTATTTGTCACTTGAAATACAGTTTAGCCGGTCTAATATATTGATTTTAATATATTGATTCTAATATATTGATTTTAATATATTGATTTTAATATAATGATTTTAATATAATACTTTGAAAAATTGATTTTAATATATTGATTTTAATATATTGATACTAATGTATTGATTTTAATATATTGATTTTAGTATATTGATTCTAATATATTGATTTTAATATATTGATTCTAATACATGGATTTTGATATATTGATTCTGATATATTGATTCTAATATATTGATTTTACTATATTGATTCTTATATATTGATTCTAATATATGAATTATAATATATATATTCTAATATATTAATTCTAATATATTGATTTTACTATATTGATTCTGATATATCGACATAAAAAGTTTCAAGTTCGACTACTACGTTCCCAAATTCGACATAAAGATTCTAAAGTTCGACGACTACGCTCCCAAATTCGACATAAAGATTCTCAAGTTCGACTACTACGTTCCCAAATTCGACATAAATATTCTCAGGTTCGACTACTACGCTCCCAAATTCGACATAAAGATTCTCAAGTTCGACAACTACGTTCCCAACTTCGACATAAAGATTCTCAAATTCGACTAATACGCTCCCAAATCGACATAAAGATCCTCAAGTTCGAATACTACGTTCCCAAATTCGACATAAATATTCTCAAGTTCGACTACTACGCTCCCAAATTCGACATAAAGATTCTCAAGTTCGACTACATCGTTCCCAAATTCGACAAAAAGATTCTCAAGTTCGACTATATCGTTCGCAAATTCGACATAAAGATTCCAAAGTTCGACTACTACGCTCCCAAATTCGACATAAAGATTCTCAAGTTCGACTACAACGTTCCAAAATTCGACATAAAGTTTCTCAAGTTCGACTACTACGTTCCCAAATTCGACACATAGATTCTCAAGTTCAACTACTTGTTCCCAAATTCGATACAAAGATTCTTAAGTTCGACAACTATGTTCCCAAATTCGACATAAAGATTCTCAAGTTCGACTACTACGTTCCTAAATTCGACATAAAGATTCTCCAGTTCGACTACAACGTTCCGAAATTCGACATAAACATTCTAAAGTTCGACAACTACGTTCCCAAATTCGACATAAAGAATCTCAAGTTCAACAACTTGTTCCCAAATTCGACATAAAGATTCTCAAGTTCGACTACTACATTCCAAATTCGACATAAAGATTCTTAAGTTCGACTACTACGTACCCAAATTCGACATAAAGATTCTCAAGTTCGACTACTACGTTCCCAAATTCGACATCAATATTCTAAAGTTCGACTACTACGTTCCCAAATTCGACATCAATATTCTAAAGTTCGACTACTACGTTCCCAAATTCGACATAAAGATTCTAAAGTTCGACTACTACGTTCTCAAATTCGACATAAAGATTCTCAAATTCGACATAAAGATTTTCAAATTCGACTATATCATTCCCAAATTCGACATAAAGATTCTCAAGTTCGACTACTACGTTCCTAAATTCGACATAAATATTCTCCAGTTCGACTACAACGTTCAGAAATTCGACATAAAGAAGTTCGACTACTATGTTCCCAAATTCGACATATAGATTCTCAAGTTCAACAACTTGTTCCCAAATTCGACACAAAAGTTCTTAAGTTTGACAATCAAGTTTCCAAATTCGACATAAAGATTCTCAAGTTCGACTACTACGTTTCTAAATTCGACATAAATATTCTCAAGTTCGACTACTACGTTCCGAAATTCGACATAAATATTCTCAAGTTCGACTACTACGTTTCCAAATTCGGCATAACGATTCTCAAGTTCGACAACTACGTTCCGAAATTCGACATAAAGTTTCTAAAGTTCGACTACTACGTTCCTAAATTCGACATTAAGATTCTAAAGTTCGACAACTACGTTCCCAAATTCGACATAAAGATTCTCAAGTTCGACTACTACGTTCCTAAATTCGACATAAAGATTCTCAAGTTCGACTACTACGTTCCGAAATTCGACATAAAGATACTCAAGTTCGACTACTACGTTCCTACATTCGACATAAAGATTCTAAAGTTCGACTACTACGGTCCGAAATTCGACATAAAGATTCTCAAGTTCGACTACTACGTTCCGAAATTCGACATAAATATTCTCAAGTGCGACTACTACGTTTTCAAATTCGGCATAACGAATCTCAAGTTCGACTACTACGTTCCGAAATTCGACATAAAGTTTCTCAAGTTCGACTACTACGTTCCTAAATTCGACATTAAGATTCTTAAGTTCGACAACTACGTTCCTAAATTCGACATAAAGATTCTCAAGTTCGACTACAAGGTTCTTAAATTCGACATAAAGATTCTCAAGTTCGACTACTACGTTTCCAAATTCGGCATAACGAATCTCAAGTTCGACTACTACGTTCCGAAATTCGACATAAAGTTTCTCAAGTTCGACTACTACGTTCCTAAATTCGACATTAAGATTCTTAAGTTCGACAACTACGTTCCCAAATTCGACATAAAGATTCTCAAGTTCGACTACTACGTTCCTAAATTCGACATAAAGATTCTCAAGTTCGACTACTACGTTCCGAAATTCGACATAAAGATACTCAAGTTCGACTACTACGTTCCGAAATTCAACATAAAGATTCTCAAGTTTGACTACTACGCTCCCAAATTGGACATAAAGATTCTCATGTTCGACTACTACGTTCCTAAATTCGACATAAAGATTCTCAAGGTCGACTACTACGTTCCGAAATTCGACATAAATATTCTCAAGTTCGACTACTACGTTTCCAAATTCGGCATAACGAATCTCAAGTTCGACTACTACGTTCCGAAATTCGACATAAAGTTTCTCAAGTTCGACTACTACGTTCCTAAATTCGACATAAAGATTCTCAAGTTCGACTACTACGCTCCCAAATTCGACATAAAGATTCTCAAGTTCGACTACTACGCTCCCAAATTCGACATAAAGATTCTCAAGTTCGACTACTACGTTCCCACATTCGACATAAAGATTCTAAAGTTCGACTACTACGTTCCTACATTCGACATAAAGATTCTAAAGTTCGACTACTACGCTCCCAAATTCAACATAAAGATTCTCAAGTTCGACTACTACGTTCCGAAATTCTGACAGAAAGATTCTAAAGTTCGACTACCACGCTCCCAAATTCGACATAAAGATTCTCAAGTTCGACTACTACGCTCCCAAATTCGACATAAAGATTCTCAAGTTCGACTACTACGTTCCCAAATTCGACATAAAGATTCTCAATTCGAATACTACGTTCCTAAATTAGACATAAAGATTCTAAAGTTCGACTACTACGTTCCCAAATTCGACATAAAGATTCTAAAGTTCGACTACTACGTTCCACAATTCGCGAAGATATACATGAAGATAGTCGGAGTTTACATCGACTCAAACGTTGGTTGTGATTATAACCAGCGAAATTGCAATAATAGTCTTTAGAAAGCAAATCATACACATTTTAGATTTTGTCTTAAACTGGGCTAGTGTCGAGAAGAGGTGAAACACGTGTAGGTCCTTAAGGAGATTTAAACTTAAAAAATCATTGATTTTCTAAAACAAATGCATGTTGGCATATTAGGAGAAATAAATCGTTTCATAATAAGTATTCTGTTTTGACATTAACATATTTGTCTAAACTACAAAATACATTGAACCAGAAGAATTCACGTCCCAGGATAGGTAAAATTAATTCATGAATAGAACTGTTTTGCACCACTTTTATGTCTCCTTACGAAAATAAAAATCAACAAAAAATGATTCTAAACCTTATGTCTAGAATCGTTATTCCAATTTTGATATAAATTAATTACATTATTTTTATTCTATAAATAGTTTAAGGCTAAAGATTAAGGATTAGGGTAAGGGGTGGGGTTAGGGTTAAGGGTTTAGGGTTAAGGGGTTAGGGTAAAGGGGTTAATGTTAGGGTTAGCGTTAGAGTTAGAGTTTAGGGTTACGGTTAGGGTTATCGTTAGGGTTAAGGTGTTAGGATTAAGGGTTAGGGTTAGGGTTAGCGTTAGGGTTAGGGTTAGGGTTAGGGTTAGAGTTTAGGGTTACGGTTAGTGTTATCGTTAGGGTTAAGGTGTTAGGATTAAGGGGTTTTAAAGAAGAAATTAAAATTAAGTCAATCTCGATTAATTGCTGACTATTTACTAAGGATCAAATTTAATGCTAATCTGAAATATTTGAATTTTCAAATGGGAGGTTGTGCCCGCTAAAACCCGTTAAATTTATCCAAAGAAATTAAAATGTGGAGAGTGTTTATTAATTGATTCTAATACCAATTGTTAAAACTTCACAAACAAATCGAAGGTAGCTGAATTTTCACGAAGTATTTCACTTCCGAGTTGCCCCCATTTGCATAAAACTAAATTAAACTAAATATAATCCACATTACCTATTCTTACGCTTAGCATTTGTGTTTAAAAATAATAATGATAAGTTTATTAGTGTAGAAGTGAATCCTATACATACAAGTAAATTGTCCCTTAGTCCTCACATTCCATGAGCGATGTTTCTGACAAAGGGGTGAGAATTGCTGTTTTCTGAGTCGAAATCTATCCATATTAAGACTTATCGTTGGCTAGTTTGTTTTATTAACATTAAAGTGGCATTCTTAGCTTCTTGCATGAAGTGGCCTTGTCCGGAGCGATTTCCATTAAAAAAAAAATAAAACACATATACGCGTACCTAACTTTCTCAGATCAGGCTGCCCTGTGGCTCCCTGGTACGAAATTCACCTACATTGACGTTTTTTTTTGTTTTTTTTGTAAAACTTAATTATGTTCTACAAAACCAAAAACAAAAACAACAGCCCCTCTCCCTTTCTCCCTCCCCTTTTTTATTTTTATTTTCCTACCCTACTCCCGGTCCTGGATATGACCTTAAACTACATCCGATGGTGAGATCCGGCTTACGGACTTTGGGGAATGTGGAGCCTCCTCTTAATTACCATTGCTCCCAGGTCCACCCTGACCCGGAGTGGTAGTACCTGTTAGGGTCCCAACTATGGGTTAAATAGAAACAGATATTAAAAGGGGGAAGAAACAAAAAAGAGAAGAAAACAAGACCAGATTCGGCATTAAATAACCCAAAAAGGGTTGATATGCCGTAAAACAAAACTACCATACTACCATACCTAACTTTCTATAAATAGAGATACGTATTTTATTAGTTTGTTTTTTTACGGCATATCAACCCTTTTTTTTATTCATTTTCTGCTGAACATTGATCAGATCTGAGAACATATGGGGTATTCGGGGCATCCGTAACCCTTAAAGTCTAATTTTCATTAAAAGGTGTGTGTGTAGGGTATTTCGAGTAAAACGACAAAGTTGAAAATGTTCTGCTATCTCCAGTTAAGCCATTCGGTATTGTGATGGTAAATCTATTAGGTTTTAGTTTTTTTTTTAAACCCCGACGTCTTGTTGATAGATTAGACCATTTGTCATTTAAAACTCCGTTGGTCGTCAGATTCTTGCTGGAACATTTCCGCCCTCTTCTCCCGGACCTTTTTCTTTCGCTTCTCTGCGTTCCACTGCTTTTCTCTCCAGCCGCGAAATGGTCATACGGGATTTGGGACTTCCGACGTTTTGGCAGGAGGGTGGAAACGGGTCAGGGGTTATCAGTGACCCCAGACTATGAACATACACATACGCACACAAGAGCAATACCCAGCGCGCATTGGGAGGCTGGCGTATATAGGCGAGTTTAAAAGAAAGAATTGCCACAAGATGAACCAGTCGTATAACGAGTTCGGTTTCAATTTAGTTTGCTGTAAACGTATAATATTTAGTCAGACGTAGCCATTCAAAGTCCTTCTGTATTCTTATTACTAAGCTTTACTATTTTTTGTGCACAGTCTACAGAAATACTGAAAACTGTCGTCAAAATAATTTTGAATATATTTTGAATATATACAGCCGAGTCGACGACTATCAAATAGATGGTTGTAGGTTCGATTCCGGCTTGTCGCACTGAATAGCTGTGATACATCAAAACAGTCAGCATCCCCGTTTCGGGTTGTTCACTGTGGAAAGTGACATCGCCAACTATTACTAGCGACAATGCAAATCTCTTTACAAACAAATGGAGTATCCTCTATTTTTTTTAAACATAGTTCACCCCAAACAAGTCAGGCCACCACTGTAGACGTAAGGGGCCACTGAGAAAAAAGAAAAAGGGAGAAGGTAGGGGGTCAACCTAAATTTGGATCTGCGCAGCGAGATGTCTGTTTACATTAGTTTTAAATGTATGCATGTCTGTACTGTCGGGGAAACAGGGGGCAGGGAGGGTGTTCCAGAGGCCAGAAGCACGAGGAAAGAAGCTATTCGAGTAGAAAGCTCTCCGACATCTGGGGACCTCCACAGTGAATGAATGAGATTTAGTTGATTGTCGAGTTAGTCTAGTGAATTTACGCCGATGGGGTACCAGAGTAGCCAATTCATCTGAGCATAATCCATTGAAGCATTTGTAAAACAAGCACAAGGATGCTACATTGCGGCGATGGGACAGGGACTGGAGCTTGGTTGACAGTGAGGGACCTAATAGGTTGGCGATTCTTTTTTCGACCTTGTCAAGGAGGGAGAGACTAGTAGATGATGCACCAACCCAGATGTGATTACAATACTCCATGCATGGGCGGATGGTAGCTTTGTAGAGATACAGGATAATGTCAGGTGTGAGGAGTTTACTAGCACGGTAGAGGGAGCCAACCTTCTTTGCGGCAGCCTTGGCAATGTCTTCAATGTATTTGTTCCAATTCATGTTACCTATTAGTTGTCAGTGTTTATATAAAACATTGAGATGCCACTTGCTAACAGCGCCCTCTTCGTATTCAAGAGATTAGAGCTGTCGTCTACAAATTAGATTATTGTAGATTAGATCCCGGCTTGAAGCGGGTGATAGGCTAGGCGAACTGAAGAGCTGTGATACTGCGAAACACCTTGTCACTGTATAACTACATATATATGTGTGTGTAGAAATGAAACAAAAATAAATAATATTGAATCTGACTCATCCTAAGGTAAGCCCGATTTCGGCACTTATATCGAATATGAACCAGTTTCCGTGAACTTCGCGTCGGCAGCGTTCGGACATGTTACGTAAACACCCGAGAGATGACGAGCGATTAGTCAATCAGGTGAAGGTTTAGTCTAGCTAGTTAACTAGCTAGACTAAACACCACGTGTATATAAAAACACCCGGCAAAACTAACTCGATGCATTTTAGCCTTACGATTCCCTCCGGGGATGAAACGCGGAAGCATCTGTGTAGCTTAATTGCCATAAATATATTTTCATAATCTGATTGGTTAACTAGCTAGACTAAACACCACGTGTATATATAAAAATACCTGGTAACACAAACTCCATGCATTTTTGCTTGACGATTCCCTCCCGGGATGAAACGCAGAAGCATCTGTGTAGCTTAATTGCCATAAATATATTTTCATAACTTACTACCTAGCTTTACTCACGTATCGAGCACCGTTAAAGTAAATACTGAAAATTGATAAATGAAAAACTTAATCTCCTTTTAAAATTGTATGTGAATACATGAAATAATAATAATATATATATAAAAAACCGAAAGAAAAAAACTATTATCCTGATGAAGATTCCTGTGTGAATCGAAAATTTGAATTTAAATAAATAATATGTTTATTTAAGGAAAAGCTTCTGCATTTTATTGATTTCTAAAACCGTTTAAAATTACAAAATTTAAATGCATTCTATAAAGTTGAACTTTTTACTAATACTTATAACGTGCGACCAGAGCACACACCAGTTGTGGACATTATTACACAACGAGCTTCCATAACAACTGAAGCACAAGATTAAGCGACACCATGTCGTTTAAAAAAAAGGAGGAAAAAATATTGTCTATTATTCTGATGAAGATTCCTGTGTGAATCGAAAATTTTAATTTAAATAAATATGTTTATTTAAAAAAAAGCCTTTGAAGTTTACTGGTTTCAAAAACCGTTTCAAATTACAAAATTTAAATGCATTCTATAAAGTGGAACTATTAATTTTATTATTATATTATTTTATTATATGTTTATTATTATTTTTATTTAATTTATTTTTATTGTTAATTTTCTTCGTTTTATAATATTTTCCTATGTATGTATATATATATATATATATATATATATATATATATATATATATATATATATATTTCGTTTTTATAATTTTTCTTTTTTATATATAATCTTTCTTATTTTGCTTTCATTATCTTTATTTTTATCTTTATTTTTATTTTTATTTATATTTTATATTTTATATTTTATTCTTTTTTTACTCTTACTTTTATTTTATTTATTTTATTTTATTTATTTATTTATTTATTTATTTTTTTTTTTTATTATTATTTTTATTCTTTATCTGTATTCTTATATTTACTATACTCTTATTTTGGTCATTATTCTACCGGTACTATTTATTGTTTAATTAATCTATTTCTATAGTTTAATTTCCTTTATATTTTTATATATTATTGTCAGCATATTAATTGTTTTATCTTAACTTCAACTATTATAATTTTTTTATATATAGTTTATTATTCCTATTTTTTTTTTAATTTTAATGTACTCGACTATAATTTATTTCAAACTTAATCTCTAATAACCCATTATACCAATTTTAGTGTAGGAGGATTGCAAGGCTTTGTAGTCTGTCACTCTGCTTGTTTGCCCTTTGGCCCTATCAGCTATTGGTTCTCTTGATGTTTTGCTTTTTGTTTTCTAAGTGTTTTTTTTGCCTTTTCTGTATAACGTGTTGATGCAGGCGCTGATGAAGACACGTTTGGACAATCTTTAAAAGTTATTTTTAAAAGTATAAATAAAATAAAGTATTTCCAAAATGTTTCGGAAACGATTGTACGCCAAATTTGACTTGTTGTTGGAACTCTAGGAACGCAAAATGTAATGACTTGATCCTTTATATGTGTTTTATATATATATATATATATATATATATATATATATATATATATATGTGTGTTTGTTATTGTATTTTAGCGATAATTGTACTACTGGTACATTTGCCCCCCTTGAGCATTGTGGAGTTTCCTCCTTTTACATATGCAGGAGTTTTCTCCCTTGCATACGCACTTTTTAGGGACGTGCACACACACACACACACACACACACACACACACACATATATATATATATATATATATATATGTGTGTGTGTGTGCGTGTGTATGTGTGTGTGTGTATGTGTGTATAATATAAAATAGTTATCTACGGACACATATTTTGAAGTTACTGGGCACATCAATGTGACTGACGATGACTGGATTCGAAATTGCGATCCCTTGGATTGTGGCTGAGTGCGCTTACCGTTACACAAGAGTCTGTCTGAAATTACGTGATAGTCTATCGTTTATAATGTTATTTTTGTTGTTATTGTCTTAGAACCCTGTCATAGTCAGCCACGCTGATGAGCTGCAATAACGGCGAACCACGTGTTCGTTGATGACTATTTAATCCATAAGTAAATATATATCTTCCTATGCATTCATAATCACGCGTTATAGTGCTGATAAACTTACATTATTTACATTTAAACTGGTGTTTTCTTGTGGTTTTTATGTTCATAACGGGTTGACTGTTTCAACATTTGGCTTTTATGCTTCGGGATTTTGGGACTTCTCACTGATTACCAGTACGCTTGAACCGGATCAACAACGTTCAACGACCCCATACTGTGAAAATACACATACACATACGCACCACCACGCAAACCCCATCGCGTATCCCGAGCTGGCAAGGAAGCCAACGTCACAAGATCCGTTGGTGATTTGCTGAATTCAATGCTTACCGTTTGCTGAAAACGTGTCATATTTATGAGATGTTTAAGTATTTGTCAATACTAGACGAATACTCGTCACAGGATGGGTTCAATACAGTGTTGCACTTCTTTTATGTCACCTTACGAATATTAAAACAAAATATAATCCTGCTAAACCTTATGTTTAGAATCCCTATTCCACTTTTGATCAGAATCTATTACATGGTGTTGATTCTAGAAAATGTTAAGAAGAAAGTGAAAGTCAGCGAGTTTTGTTTTATTCGTGTCAAATGGAAATGGATGAAACTTAATTCAAATTTGAAATTTGAAATTTGAAATTTGAAATTTAAAATTTGAAATTTGAAATTTGAAATTTGAAATTTGAAATTTGAAATTTGAAATTTCGAATTTGAAATTTGAAATATCAAATTTGAAATTTGAAATTTGAAATTTGAAATATCAAATTTGAAATTTGAAATTTGAAATTTGAAATTTGAAATAGGAGCTTTTGTCCCTGAAAACCCTTTAAGATACTCAAAACCAATTGAAATTTGGGAAATATTCATTAATTGATGCCTATTGTTTAAATTTCACCACCGGAGGTATCTGAATTTTCACAAATGGATCCCATTCTTTCTTTTCCTCAATTTGTATAAAACTAAATTAAAGTCAATATAGCATAAATTACCCACTCTTATGCCTAGCAGCCATTTTCCAAAATTCATAATCGTCGGTTCATTATTAAGGAGTCAATCCCATTCGTGAAATATATAAACATATAGACATACTTTATGTGTGAAATTTACAAAAGGGAAAACAAATTAAACACTAGAAGAAATCAGCATAAGCGATATTTACCAGTTTCGTTTGGATCAACTCAAGACGTTAGTGTATCCGAACGAAGCCGGTAAATCTCTCGTTTTTTATGATTTCTTCTTGTGTTTATTTTTTTTTTCTTTAGCCTTTTTCACACATTCTGTCTCCACACCATTTCATTTTATGTTATATCGTGTATTTTATCCATAATGTATAAACATATAAACCGATAAACATATCCACATACATTATATGAATGTATAAACATATACATATAAACAGATAAACATAGCCAAATACTTTATATAAATGTATTACCACATACATATAAACAGATACACATATCCACATACTTTATATAAATGTATAAACATATACATATAAACAGATAAATATATCCATATACTTTATATGAATGTATAAACATATACATATAAACAGATAAACATATACACATACATTATATAAATGTATAAACATATACTTATAAACAGATACACATATCCACATACATTATATAAATGTATAAACATATACTTATAAACAGATACACATATCCACATACATTATATAAATGTATAAACCTATACTTATAAACATATACACATATCCACATACATCATATAAATGTATTAACACATACATATAAACAGATAAACATATCCATCTACTTTATATAAATGTATAAACATATACATATAAACAGATAAACATATCCACATACATCATATAAATGTATTAACACATACATATAAACAGATAAACATATCCACATACATTATATAAATGTATAAACATATACATATAAACAGATACACATATCCACATACATTATATAAATGTATAAACATATACATATAAACAGATAAACATATCCACATACTTTATATACATGTAGATTCCTACGAAAGAACACAATAATTCGAATTAATTTAGATTATGTATTTTCAAACATGTTGTGTTTCTCATTCGGCTGTTATTGTTTTGTTGAAAATTTATTGAACTAATCAAGTTGGATGTTGGACTTCCGAAAGGTTGGCAAAAGGGCAGAAACGGGCCACATTTTAGGAGTGACTACATCATATGACCATACTGATGCGGAAATATGAGCAATTCAGTTATCTATATACGGACTAAGCTTAACAGAACGGTTATGTCACTTTTTATTGCTAAATTTAAAAAAAATTACCTCCCCCCCAAAAAAAATAGCTTAAATTTTTGTTGCTTGCGCTGCACGGATGTTGAGGAAGTCACGGCCGAGCACGCCTTCTTCAATTGCAGCAAGTTGCATGAGTTTTTGAAGTATATCAATGAGGTGACGGCTCGCATCGTCCCCGGGGAGTTGGCACCCCTAGAGGTAACATCTGTAGTGTACAATGTAATGCCTTCGTGGCACAGGGAGAAAGAGGTAGTGTTTCTCACGATCGTAGCCGTAGCTAGACTAGTATGGTTGACCTCACGCTTAAACATAGGGAAGTCGTCATCTTATTACGATCTGATTTCGTACTTTAAACATCAGCTTAAAGTCAAAATCAGATGTGATAAGATGATATGCACTCTGCACTATTTAAAAGGAGGTGGATACACATCACTAGCTTATGTGTGTTTGAGCGAATCAATTTTGAGTACGTGTTACCTTCCTAGATATGTTGCACACCGACCTGAGGTCTTATCAGAACCCACCCCAGTTAGCAAAGTCCCTTAGCTAGTGGTACAAATGGGTCCTGCCGACTCTTTTTTCATCCAGAAACTGTCTTGCTTGTGCTCAGCTCTCGAAAAAACCCGGAAAACAGTGGGCATCTCAAACCTCAATAGATTTGGGAGGGTCCTATTAACGACCACACATCGCATTTTTTCAGCAATCTCTGTTGTTTCTAAGCACTCACACTTACCCCGAACCGATGAATTACTATACATATTTTTTGTAAATAAATAAACTCAAACAATTAGGTATAATGTTAAGTAGGTTTTACCCATAGACTGAATGTGGTATTTTGGAGATTGAAACTAGTTTAGAGAATAGACAAAAACGACAACAGCCGACCAGCATCCCAACCAACCCAATTTCGGCCTTGTGTCACGTCTTTTTATATAGAGAAAATGTGCTATACTATGAACCTTTTTGTAAAATTTTGAAGATAAAAACCTTGAAGTTCCCGCGAGTATTTTGATAGACCTAAATCATTTTGAATTATAGCAATTTCGTCAGATGAAACTAACGTTAACTTGTTTCTGAATTTTGAGATGAGGATTTATAATTTATATTATTTGGATTATTCGGACTACTGTTCTCGTCTTAAGTGTTATTCTCACAACGTTTTGGCCGATGTAACCTCCAACCTCATTCAAATGTATTTCGTCGAACTCAAGAATCTGCACAAAATCTCGAACGGAACCTTTTATTCAATCCGCGAGGATAGCATGCTGTCTTTCAGTCGGCCATAACCGGGTAGAATTCTTCGGTAATTCGAAATTCTGTTTATCGCCGGCACTGAGGATTGAACTTGCAACCCTCAGAAGACTGCACCTAAAACTGAATGTTATCTAGTACTTTATCCATTACGTTCCGTTTGAAATTCTGCGAATGCTAATATGGCATCCCAGAATTTCAATTGTTAACGCCTCCCTTGGATCTGCACTGGTCCGTTTTTTGCTGCCTAGCTGAAATCACGTGTTCGTTCTCGGCTGTTTTTGGTTAATTGTCTTCTTCACTTCAGACTTTTTTGTTCATTTGTTTTTGTCACCTGAAGATGATTCGCCAAAGAATCGAAAACGTTCGTGATACATATGGAACATGTATTCATATATTTTTTATTTTGACATTAAAAAAAATGTATTAGAAAAATTGAAAGAGAAAAACATGCATAATCAAGCGTTGGAGTTCTGTTATCTTTAACCTTATTTGCATAAGTGAAATGATTCTGCCATAATTTACACAATATATACATATGCATATATATATATATATATATATATATATATATAAATATATATATATATATTTATATATATATATATATAAATATATATATTTTTATATATATATAAATATATATATATATATATTTATATATATATATATATATATATATATATATATATAGGACGTGTGCGTATTTAGTTTTGTGTATGCGCGTGAGTAAAGTTGTCTATATGTATGATATCATCAAGTCGTATGTGTCATAATTTTGACACGGCAGTTTTTAGTTGATTAACTTAAAGATCCCTCCCCTTCGACCGCCATAGTTAAATATAAGTTTTAAATTTCCCCCTCTCTATAAAAGATGTATCAAATTGCTTGCTACCACCACTCTCTCTGGTTGTGTTTAAATTGTCGTAGGGAAATTCAATTTTCTATCAGTCTCAAAAATGTAATTGTCTGAGTGATGCTTGAAAAAACCGCACGGTTGAAATAAATTATTGCATCGACAATTATGTGATTTCGTGTTATTATATTTTATGTTATTCTTGCTCTGTTTTCTACATTGAGCTCTCATACCCAGATTTCCTCCTGGAATTATCCCATTATAACACAAATATATATATATATATATATTTATTTATATATATATGCATATGTATATATATATATGTATAGTTTAAAAAAACTTTGAGTCATTTTAAACAAAGAAAGAAAATGCAGTTTAAATTCCCAGAGAAACTAACTAAATCTAAAATATCGCAGACTTAGCACTTGCATAAGCCGACCCACCGTTGGAAAATTCATGAATAAAAAAGGGGGATTCAAGTATCTAACAGTGAAACAAAAACAGGGGACCTTAACTTGAACGTGAAATATTAAAAAGGGGATCATCAGCTGTTTACTATGTAACTGTTTCGGAGATTTAAAAACAGGACAGTTATAATATTCATGGCTCTTCAATGGTACTGATTAAACGACCATTTCTCCAATAATCAAATGTAGAAACAGCTTCAGCTTTAATTTCACTAATATATAAAGAAATAAATAAATAAATAATAATAATAAAAATAACAAGCCGCGCATGCGTGGTCCCCCTCCGTATGTGACTCGATGTGACGAGTGTAAAATGCAATAAATTTGTGCAATTTGGGGCATTTTTGACCTCCCTTTTACCCTCTGGGGGTGCGAACCAGAATTAGTCTGAGGTCAAGCATGCTCATTTTATATCCAGAACAATTGCTTCTACATTTTGGCCAAGTTTCAGAAAAATTGAATCGCTGGATCAAACGTTATGGGAGAAAAGGGTGAGTTTTTGCAATTTTGAGGGCTTTTAACCCCCTGGGGGCGCGAATCAGATTTTTTCCTAGGTCAGCGATACTTATTTTCTATTAGGAACAATTGCCTCCACATTTTGGCAAGTTTCAGAGAAATTGAATGGATGGATGTAAAGTTATGGGGCAAAAAATGTCATTTTTTGCCATTTCTGGGCCTTTTGACTCCCTGGGGCCTAATCAGATTTTTTTTCAAAAATCGAAGAATGTCACTTTCTAACCTGACCAAAGTTACAACTTCATGCAAAATTTCAGAGAAATTCAATGGATGGTTGCGGAGAAAAATTCGGACAGACGGAAATGCCTCAAACCATAGGTCCCCCGATTTTATAACTCGGGGGAATAATAATAATAATAATAATAATAATAATAATAATAATAATAATAATAATAATAATAATAATAATGTATTACGCTTAAGACTAGAGTGTGATATGGTAATTTGCATTTCAAATAACTAATCATATAAAATAACGTTAATATATATATATATATATACAGGTCAATGTTTGTTATAGAAATCGATATCGATATATTAACAGTTGTAACATTTAAATAAGTTTGAATAATGGTCATATTTTTCACCGTATCTAAAGACACCATTGAAATTTCCGTCGTTTCTATTTGAGGTCATTTATATATATATATATATATATATATATATATATATATATATATATATATATATATATATACATGGCCATTTGGCTAAGATCAAAGTGTAGTATCTGTTTCGATAGATACTGCACCCCATACTGGTGTTGTCTTAGCCTTCGGGTCTTGATTTACGCCGGTCAATGGGTCTGTCCTGTGCAGTTCTGGGAGGTCCATCTTCCCAGGTTTTGCCTCCCCTCTTTGGGGAGGAGTAAGTTTATTGCTTACTGTCTGAGACGCCTCTACCGGGGAATGCCGACGGGGCTGCCCAGGAAATTTTTAAACCCCACTTTCCCGACCCGACCTTGGGTCACATCTTACTTGTGGGAGTAAGATAAAAACTGGCCTTGTGCCTAGCTCCTGGAGAGGAGTAAATCAATATATATATATATATATATATATATATATATATATATAGTAATAGCTAAATTTAGCCTGACGATTCCCCCCGGGGATGAAACACGGGAGCCTCTGTGTAGCTTGATTGCCATATATATTTTCATTGCTTACTACCTAGTTCTACTTACGTATCGAGCACTGTTGAAGTAAATACTGAAAACTGACACATTAAAAATTATATCTCCTTATAATATTTTATGTGGATACATGAAGTACTAATATATATATATATATATATATATATATATATATATATATATATATATATATATATATATATATATATTTATATATATATATATACATATAAACAGGGAGGTAGAGTATAATAGATAAACTTCGTATTGTTTTTTGTTTAAATGAAATTAAATTTTTTCGAGTAAAGATCTCGACTGTGTAATTGAGTGGCGTCCACCTGTAACAACATGGAACGAGGATGAAGGTTTATTCCTCCCGACAG
>OY744534.1:80727162-80759662 GCA_963556195.1 Sepiola atlantica | reverse complement strand
ATTATGGACAGAGGGTCGAGAAGAGAAAGCGCAAACCAGACCTCCACTGGAAGAGCGCGGACAGCTCTGGGACCTTGGGGAGGCTTGTTGCCACTCGGGCCCCAGAGGGGACCGATGGCCCTTATCAACGGGAAATCGTTGGTAGGTGGCTTTTGCGATTACCGCAAGGTCATCAGCAGTGATGAACGAAAAGAGGTGGAGCATACTGGAAGTCTGAGGAGACTTGTTGTCACTCAGACTCCAGGGAATACCACAGGTTTTCGGCAGTGGGCGATCACTGACGATGACCAGTGTGATAACTGCTAGTGAGTAAATCATAATAATAATAATAATAATAATAATAATAATAATAATAATAATAATGATAATAATAATAATGATAATAATAATAATGATAATAATAATGATAATTATAATAATAATAATAATAATAATAATAATAATAATAATAATAATAATAATAATGTATTATATTTTCTTTATTGTATTGGTAAGTTTTATTAATTGTACTAGGAATATTTATTAAAATCTCGAAATATTCATCTAGAACAATGAATAATTAGGGAGAACTGAACTAATGATTGAACAAATTTTAGATCACATACTTTTTACAAAATAATAATTTAATTACGTAATAGGATAAAATAATGAATAATAATAATTAACAATTTAAATTGAAAATAAAAATTAGGATAATTAGTAAATTCATAAAGCGATAAAATAATGATATCTTATGAGTGACCGGATGTACAATAAATCGCAGAATTGATACAAAACTTCTTAACTGTATTAAAAATTAATAATAATAACGAGGAATAATTATCAATCAATTGAAGCATAAATAAAAAAAAAATTACCAGAAGTAATGATTAAACAAATATTAAATCACGTGGTCTATTTTATGTTTTTGTTTATTTCATAATAATAATTAGTTGATGACGTAATAGGATAGAATGATAGTTCAAATACAAATATGTCAAAATTAGCTATTTAATCCTATCACTACGGAAGTTGTGTGTGATTAAACTGGAAATGTCTCCTAATAAGATTGGTGGATTATGATATGATATATTCGTACGCATTAAGAGCGGGAAAATGAGTAAAAAAAGGGAGGGAAAATGAACTAAAGCGAGAGGAAAAACGAAAGTTGTTGAAATAAAGACAATTATAATTGGTGTGAATTAATTATCCTTTGATGTGTGAATTCTGCCCTGTGTTTTTATTTGTGAATAAAATATGAACACTGTAACGGAATTGAAACGTACGAATATGTTGGGAATAATATATTATGAACATTTAAATAGAAAGGGAAACACATTCTGAGGAGCGTTTCCCTTTTGGTTGGATTTATAAAAAGAAGACATAAACGGAATATAAAATAAAATACGTATTAGTAAAATGAACATTGAGAACATTTGGGGTGTTTAGCTTGATTGTGGTGTGTTGTACACTGATGAAGCGTTTATGTGAATGTTTGGTAAATTTTGTATGCAGAAACAAGTGTTTGTAAATAAAATGTTTTTGAATAAAGTAGTATTATATATATATATATATATATATATATATATATATATATATATATATATATATATATACTTTCTCCACACTACTCCTACGCAAAGGTTTTTTTCGCTTTCTACAATTCATTGGACCTTTTTTCAACGGAAATTTACCACCCGGAAAAACCACATATCTTATTTACGGAACGTCTCTTTCACTGCATTTTTTAAATAATATTTTTCATATATTTTTCAAATATTTGAACTTTGGTTTTTTCGTAAGCCAACTTATCTATCTCTATTTCTCCTCTGATGATAAGATCTCGATCTTTGAACAGCCTTGGCTTAAGGAAAGAATAATAAACACTAGTTTATTACTGAATACACCTTGCATTGAATAATTGAAATTTGAAATAAATTTGGACAATCGTTGCATATTTATCACTCTTTTTTTCTTCTATCTCTTTCTCTCTCTCTCTCTCTCTCTCTCTCTCTCTCTCCATATATATATATATATATATATATATATATATATATATGGGTATTTTTATTTACACATACATGTACAAAATCTGCGACACTGGCAGTTTAATAAGTGTCGATCGATAACATCGACATGCAAGTGTCGCAGATTTTGTGCATGTCTGTGTAAATAAAAATAACCATATATAAAAGCTCTATTTGATATTGAGCACTTTTTATAAACCCGGTTGAAATTCTTTGGATTACTACCCTGTGAATGTTTTACCTGGATGATTATTATTATTATTATTATTATTATTATTATTATTATTATTATTATTATTATTATTATTATTATTATTATTATTATTTATATATATATATATATATATATATATATATATATAGTATAAATTTTTATTGGTAAAAACATTATTGGTTACATATGCGCATATATGTTTCGGTTGTACTCTTCACGGAGTCAACCTCTTCAGATCAAAGTCTTCTTTGGTTTGAAGAGGTTTACTCTCTGTTAAGAGTACAATCGAAACATGTATGCACATATGTAACCAATAATGTTTGTATAAATAAAACGGTATACTAAAGAACAGCTCTTCTTGTTATTGAACAATTTTTATAAACACTGGAGTTTCAACGGATTTACATTTACAGAAACTAATAGAATACGTGTACTATACACACACACACACACACACATATATATATATATATATATATATATATATAATGGTAAATTATTAATACCTACAGTCGCCATATCCACTCGGCCAACGGAAACGGCCACGTAATTAAGGGAAATTAAGATCTATATAAGCGGGTGCAGGTAGAAGACTAGTCGAGAGTGTTGTTCGACGAACGTATTCGGAACTTTGCATTAGAGCTTTTTGACAGTCTATTTTTAACATCCCCGAGAGTGCTCAACTTTAATTTCTTAAAAGGCCTTAGTATATATATTTCTTGAAGGTGCTTAGTATATGTATATATAAATGAGTACGGATTGTAATCCAGATTTATCCTGCTTGGACTTTTTACTAGCACTTAAGATAACCACCTCCAGAAATAAATGGTTTGAATACTTGAATATATATATATATATATATATATATATATATATATATATATATATATACAGTATCTACAATAAGTGAGTACACCCAACGAATTTTTTACTTTTTACTTGCTACAACTTTAATTTTTCGTAGGATTTAAATGAAACTCGATGTGAACATAGCCATGTAGTGGTTTAATAGCTTTATAAACTATGAAGGAACAAATATCTTTTCAATGCAAAAAAAATGAACAAAAACATTTGGAGCAAGTAACAAAAAGTGAGTACACATGAGCATTTTAAACAAATAATCTTATTTTTAATACTTTGTATGGCCTCCATTGTTATCAATAACAGCAGACAACCTCCTAGGCATTGATTCGACTAGTTTATGACATGTGTCCGCCGGAATTGCGTTCCATTCACACTTGATGACCTCCTTCAGTTCGTTATTATTTCTCGGATTTTTCCCTTCAATTTTCCGTTTCAGATGCTCCCACAAATGCTCTATTGGGTTCAAATCAGGTGACATACTCAGCCATGGTAAGGTATTCACCCATTTACTGTCTAAGAACGCCTTCGTAGCCCGAGACGTGTGCTTAGGGTCGTTATCTTGCTGGAAAACTCCACGTCTGCCAACACTTGTTAGACTTGGTAACATTTTTCCTCCAATATCTGGCAGTAGAGTTTGGAATCCATTTTTCCTTCGATGAAAGCAAGTCGTCCAACTTCTTTGGCACTCATACACCCCCAAATCATTAAGCTCCCACCCCTATGCTTTACAGTTGGCATGACACATTTATCCTTGTAAGCTTCCCCTTTTCGTCGCCACACACGCTTAACGCCATCTGATCCGAATAGATTTATTTTTGTCTCATCAGACCAAAGGATTTTGTCCCAAAACTGCATGTCTTTGTCTTTATGTTCATTAGCAAATTCATAGCGCTTCTTTTTGTGAGAAGTTTTAAGCAGAGGCTTCCTCCAGGGCATGCAGCCTTTAAATCCATCTTCATGGAGAATGTTGCGCACTGTCTGAGCACTCACAGTTACGTTTAAACTGTGTGAAATTTCTTCTGCGATGCTAGCAGCACTCCGACGTCTGTTTCCCTCTATTAGTTGTTTGATGTGCCTCTTAGTTCGATCAGAAAACTTATTTGGTCGACCGGGACGGCGGCCATTTTTGACGGTTCCAGCTTTTTTGTACCGTTTAACAACTTTGCTACCGTATTTCGGCTAATATTTACATGATCACTAATTTTCTTTATATGAATGACCACTCTTGAATAAATTAACAATAGTTTCACGAGTTTTTTCATCTAATTCATTGTCATGAGGAGCCATTTCCAAGAATAATATGAAAAAAAACTTTGGTAGCAATAGATCCAAGCAATAGCAGCGGAATGTAAGCAAAAAGCCGGTAAAATGCTTTAGGTTATCTATTAGGGTACAATAAAAAGGTGTCAACAGAAAGTTCTACTATTTATAGCTAATTGAGTACATATTTATTCATGATAAGTGACTTTCATAACTGTGTACTCATTTATTTTACTGTGACTTTATTTTACTGTAACTGTTTTTGATCAATTTTTTTGCATTGAAAAGATATTTGTTCCTTCATAGTTTATAAAGCTATTAAACCACTACATGGCTATGTTCACATCGAGTTTCATTTAAATCCTACGAAAAATTAAACTTCTATGAAGTAAAAAGTAAAAAATTCGTTGGGTGTACTCACTTATTGTAGATACTGTATATATATATTGCTGATGGGCCAAAACAATGGTATGCTCGTAATAAAAAACAAGTGTCTGTGTGCTTCCCTACATTTAATGTGGTTAAAATAACATTGAAATATTTTCTAACCTGACTTTGTGTTATAAAATTTATATTTGAAATATATATATATATATATATATATATATATATATATTTATATATATATATAATCCCATGCAAAATGGCAGTATACTAAAATCATATGCCCTTAATAGGTTAAGATGAAAATTCATATACACTAAATGTACAAAAGCAAGGAAATTTCCTAAATTTTTACACTTTTATTGTCATTAAGGGTATACCTACATATGAACCAAACGATGTCATTATCACATCACTACAGTATAAATCTCTATGCATGAGTGGATGAAGTGTGTGAGGTGCGCTGAATAAAAATTCCTACCAGTAAAATATATGTATTGTTGTGCTCGCATACCCTTAATGACAATAAAAGTGTAAAAATTTGGGAATTTCCTTGCTTTTGTACATTTAGTGTATATGAATTTTCATCTTAACCCTATTAAGGGCATATGACTTCAGTATACTGGCATTTTTCATGGATTTATATATATATATAAATATATATATACATAAATGAATAAATGCGAAAGTTTTTTCCATCTATTCTAAATATATTATAATCAAAATAAATTACCATTATTTAATCCTACGGATATAAGAATATATTGAAATATCCTATATATAGGCATCTCCTACGTACTCAAACAAATGTAAATTCTGCTTATTTGCATATTTATTCATTTTTAAGTTTTTAATAAATTAATATTCTGTTATATACCTTTCTACTTTGTATTGTCACATTTTCTTCTACATACGCAATCGTTTTATCGATAGTACTATTATTATAATTATGAATAAAATTAGATAAAAAAGATTTTATTTAAAAAAATGGTAGCTTTTAAATATTTATTTAGAATTTTATTTTCAAGGGAGATAATTTACTTCCGGCTTTTGTAAAGTTTTTAAAATCGCGAAGATGGTTGAGAACAGATACTACACTTTGATCTCAGCCAAAAGGCCACGAAACCATAGAAAATGTTTTTTGTTACTAGGCATTTTTAAATTAAAAGAAAACAAAAGAAATTGATTAAATTGGAATATTTTTTTAATGGGTGGTGTAGTGTAGTATAGGTTCTGTTGTCATAAGACAGTCCTCCCAGGAATTACCTCCTCCGTTTTACAGGGTGTGTAGGGGGTAATTCTCCAAAAATAAAAAAAAAACAAGACTCGATTTAGTCAGAATATTTTTTTAAGGGGGGGGGTGTAATGTAGTATCGGTTCTGTCCACGCAAGAATGACTTTCTTATTTTTTAGTGGAGGGAAGTCGTGTTCGTTCATCATGATATTATCGTCTGTCAGGGGGGGGGGGCAGTGTAATATATGTTTGTTCACCATAATACTAGCTAAGGAAGACCGATAACTCAAGTTTATAATAAACATGTCTTTTTTAACTAGAAAACTATGAAAGTTATCGTTTTTCCTTAGCCATCATATTCATTTTTGTTAATAAAGATGGCGACTATATTTTTCGAGCCAATTTTCACTTAGGCGTTTCACGTGCCATGGTTTTTAATGTTATCAAAATAAATAAACGCAAAAGTTTTTTTTCTCCACCTATTCTAACTATATTGACACTAAAACGGTTTATGCTTATTTGATTCTTTATAGTATATTTTCATTCGTCATGATACATTCCTCCCAGGCATTGCCTTCTCTTCGAGGGGAAGACGGTACAGTATACATGCGTTCATCCTCAGGATTACCAGTTTTGTGTGCGGAGTGAGTTAGTGTAGTATCTATTCTGTTGTCATGATATCACCCTCCCAGGCATTAACTCCTCCTTTGGGGCTGGGGATCAGTGTATGTAGTTGGTTAATCATAATATAATCCGCTCAGCCTCTCATTTGCATATTTATTTATTTATTTTAAAGTTTCTAATGAATTAATATTTTGATATCTGTTAATAATTAAATAAATGCGTTTATTATTTTTTTAATAAATGTGTCCTGTTGTTGTTGTTGTTATTATTATTATTATTATTATTATTATTATTATTATTATTATTATTATTATTATTATTATTATTATTATTATTATTATTATTTACTTCCTCCCACGAGAGAAGAGTTAGGCACAATGTCAATATTTAACGTGGGGGAGAATCCAGCTCCCCCAAAATGAGCACTCTTAATTGGAACAAAAATTTTAATTGCCTCGGTCTACAAGGATTTCTCCTTCACTGACAGAGAACATAAAACTAAGTGCAGATTCAGTACAGATACTACATTTTGCTCCGAGACAAAAGGCCAAGGATTTAACATGTTGGTAGTGATGATGATGATGATGATGATGATGATGATGATGATGATGATGATGATGATTTGTCATAGAAAAGAAATAAACCTCCTCTAATCTTTCTAAATTACAAAACAAGTATTTTTCTTTAATATTCTTTATGTATTTTTCTTTCTTTTACAATAAAGGTGAAAAGTACAAAGTACCCATTTCGAATTACTCAGTAATATAAAAGTCGAGTATCTGACCTATCGACGTTCCACCCGTATGTTTATTCATTTCCTTATATAACCAGTTTTAATGGGGAATTCATTTTCATTTTTATGCTGAAACAAAATAAAATCTATCTGCGTTTAATACCTTATGAATTGAACTTTTTGTTGTTTTTCCTAAAAAACAAATTTGACGATGTGAATGCACAGTATATTTCCCCTATATTAGAATATATCGAGTAACACTACGACAATAATCATTTTTTTAAATTTCTTCTAAATTACCAAAATGTCAAATGAAAATTACTTCTTTGGTTTTTGTAAAAAAGACTACAACGTCAGTAATTACCGCCCAGAGGGTGAGTAGTTGTTGCTAGTATATATATATATATATATATATATATATATATATATATATATATATATATATATACAAATATATTTCTCTCTATATATATAAATTCTTATATATATATATATATATATATATATATATTGTATATATATATATATATTGTATATATATATATATATTGTATATATATATATATATTGTATATATATATATATTGTATATATATATATATATATATTGTATATATATATGTATATATATATATATATATATATATATATATATATATATATATATATATATATATATATATATATGGGAAATGAAATGGAAAAACCAAAAGGGATGTTTTTTTTTATATATTCATCAAGATTTTGTCTTTATTTGTAAGACTTCCTCAGGATGATATATATATATACTTATATATATGTCTCTCTCTCTATATATATATTTCTCTCTCTCTTTCTCTCTATTCAATGAATTAAAATAGTACAAGTGTTCCAAGAATTAGAACATCAAGTCCAGTATAGCGTATGATCGTTTCCAAAACAGTTTGGAAATACTTTATATATATATATATATATATATATATATATATATATATATATATATATATATCAAAAATATGCAACCAGATGGAGCGTATATTTGCTAGTATATATAAGAAAATAAATTCGATTGCGTAATGTAACTGCACTTACAGTTTGCTTGTGTTTGTCACCCTATACAATCATGTGCTAAAAAAATATGCCTCTACATATGTTTATAAAGTGTACAACATAATATTACATGCAGCAAACATATATTTTACTAACTCGTAAATACAAACCTCTAGCATCACCACCACCACCACCACCACCACGACTACACATAGATTTAAAACATTTTCATTTTCATTTTACGTAGACAATTTACACGAGATTTCCTAAACTCTCGCCAGTAGATTGTGTAGATAGTTCATTTAGAGTTACCTCCCTTTAGTTAAAGGAATAAGCATCGCTATTCTTTAGTTTAAAAACTAGGTGTACATACGGTGCGTTGCTCGGGAGACTGTTTACTTTCACATTTAAATTAAAAAAAATTTTTGAAACGAAGTTCACTCCAAACAAGGCAGGCCGCCACTGTAGACGTAAGGGGCTACTGAGAAAAAAGGGAGAAGGTGTGGAGGTCAACCTAAATTGGGTGGTGCACAGCGAGATGTCTGTTTACATTAGTTTTAAATGTCTGCATGCCAGTACCGTCAGGAAAACAGGGGGCAGGGAGGGAGTTCCAGAGGCCAGCAGCACGAGGAAAGAAGCTATTGGAGTAGAAAGCTCTCCGCCATCTGGGGACCTCCACAGTGAATGGATGGGATTTAGCTGATTGTCGAGTTGGTCTAGTGAATTTACGTCGAGGGGGGCACCAGAGTAGACAGTTCATCGCTTTCTTTTTTTTCTTTTCTTTTTACCAAATCATAATTTTTTTAAATACGATTAATGCATTGTTTGATTATTAAATTATTAAATATAATTTTAAAAATATTTAAATAAATTGTTTTAATATTATACTTGGCTTGTTTTTTTAAAAAGCAAAGTGTAGTATTTTTTTTTATACTTCATTTCATGTTTTCTGTCTTCGATCAGTGAAGAGTGAAGGTAAAATCCTTCTAGAGTGAGGCAATTTTTAATTTTGTCCGAATAGAGAGTACACGTTTCGGTGGATCTGGATTATTCCCCACATTTTAAACCGACCCTTTGTTAAACATTGCTCTCGTGGAGAGAAAACTAAATAGATACAACATATTTAATTTTATGTAATTTTGTTTTCATTTCTATTGATAAAGTTATTTGATGTAAAAAGCTTCCGAAACCGTCATTTTTTTTAATACATGAGAATTTGCTAAACAAATTTAGAACCAGAAATTACTTTTTATTAGACATTTTAAATGCTTCCTAATACCTTTTTTTTTAATTTCAAATTGAGTCTTACTGTACTTCTACGACTAATAATTCATCCTTTCCTTCTTCTTCTTTCGTGTGAATTCAACGTCGCTTAATCCCACTGATCTAATGAGAACTGGTATGTCAACATGATTATCATGTATGTATTCTTGTACATTTTTATAAAAGTTCAAACTTAAGCGTGTCAGATGAACAAATCTGCTCTTCTAGTGATAAAAAGGCTATTTCAAACTTAAGTATGGTAGACTGACCGACAGAGCCTCGAATAGAGATACTTGGACGCATCTAAAAAATGTCTCGATATTTTTTAATTATTCTTCTTCTTTCGTGTGAATCAGATGATTCTGGTGTTGGCATTAGTTTCCCCGATGTTTTGCTAGTTAGAAATCTTTCTGGAAAGACATCGAGTACTTACGGGAAGGACCACGATAATGTCGCCAACATCCCTAAGTGAAAGTGGTACTGTGGAACCGACTGGATTCGAACTTGGAACACCCACGTCTTCAGTCCGTGTCGATATTCACTTAACACCGTCACCGCTTAGGGAATCCTAGAAGAACTCTAACACCACAAAAAAACAACAAAAAATAGGGGACAGGACTCAATTATTCTACTAGCTAAGAGACTTTGTTTGATCAGGATAGTCTTTCCTTTGTCAGAACTTAGGTTGGCACGCGCCATACCTAGGCAGGGAACACGAACTCAAATCTTTCTGGGACGACATCGGGTACTTACGAGAAAGTTGCCAACATTGATAAGTGAAAGTGGTACTGTGGAACGGACTTGATTCGAACTTGAAACACCTAGGTCATCAGTCTGGGTCAATATTCACTTAACCACCGTCACCTTCCGTTCTTCATCTAAAGCAAGTCGACAAATCTGAATTTTTAATATTAAATCTAGAAATATTTTGTCGGAAACTCCCTTAATTTAATATTAGTTGCGTAAAAAATGTTATATATTTATGCATTATTGTGAAAAACATGTTAATTAATTAATACACTAAAAGTTATGGATTTAAAAATATTTATTTCTTTACAAAAATCATGTAAAATACAAAGACAAAAAAACAGTGAAATATATCTAGAAAATATATCGGTAGTTTTGGCATATTATATTTTATACTATTATTATATTATTATTTGTTATAATTTGTTATAATTTTGTTTTAATTATTATTATTTTATATTATTTGGATAATTCAGACTACTCTTCTAAGTTTGGTTGTTATTTTCCGAAACACTATTTCCCATTTACATAAAAAAAAAACAATATCAACGTATACAAAGAACTACAAGTAAAATGAATAAATGATTTTTTTATAATTAATTTTGATGTTTTAAAATGCGAAAAAAAATTCTTTACCGTTGTTTTTATTGTAAGTGTTTAAATTAAAGAAAAAAAGTCAACTTTTACTGGTACACGTTGTTACCCTCCATATATATATCGAGAGAGAAAATAGTTATTCGATGACACGTGTTTCTGCTGGGATAGATAAGTTGGCAAAAGCCAAGATTTAAAATTTGAAAAATTGCCTTGCCCCACAATCTTTATTTTACTTTTTCAAAGTTTAAATCTTGACCTTTGGCAACTTATCTATCCCAGCAATTTCCTCTGATGATAAGATTTTGATCTTTGAAAAGCCTGGCTTAAGGAAAAAAATTCATTGAATAAATTGCTTTTTTGCGGAAGATACGTTGCATTGAGCAACTGAATTGAAAAAAAGATCTGCCTCCGTCTAATTCCTTTTCATCCTTCTACCTATATATATATATATATATATATATATATATATATATATATATATATATATATATATTTATATATATATTTATTTATCAGCCCCCTCCCCACAAAGGCTGGGCACTTTCGAGTAGCTTTAATAACAAGCAGTACAAATAGCTATATGCACGATCCGAACGACGTTTCGTAGATCACTCTAACTGCCTGGTAAATAGCCGTCGATTTTCGCTATTTACAGTTAAAGTTCCTCTATATTTACTAACTAATTGGCTATGGCCGTTTGGACAAGATCCCCGACTACGAATCAGTGGCGATTTGTGTTCGGGGTTCGCGCCTACCGACCGTGGAGAATTAGTTCCTAGACTGAAGATTGCGTTAGCATGAAACATCGATGTCTCTAGGTATTTAAATAATTAATATTTATTTATAAAATATTATTGTATATATATATATATATATATATATATATATATATATATATATATATATATATCAAGCGAAATATTAGATAAAAAAGTCAAGATGAAGGCATTTTTCCCTCTATCTTTTATGTTAAAATTCAAAAGATGCTTAAAAAATGAACTTTCCCAAAAGTTTTTGTTATTTTTCACTGGCGATAGAAACATAGCTGGGTTTTTTTTTTAGTTTTTTCTATTTCCTAAGCGGTAAAGAATATTGAATTAGGTCGCCCTATTTGATAGGCGTATTATTATTTCTATTATATATATATATATATATATATATATATATATATATATATATATATATATATTAATGTTTACGTACATAAAAGTTACGTGAGAGAGAGGGAGAGAGAGAGAGATAGATAGATAGATAGATAGAGAGAGAGGGGGGCGTGATTTTACCCGCGTCAAATTGTGTGTGCTTATTGCATCCTGATAGCATCGTCTGAATTTATTGACAGACGATGACTGAACATTAGTAAACATGTCACTAACAAAAGTCGCAAATAGACGCTTGCAAAAAGGTCTCACCGAAATTAAAGAAAGAGAAAGGATGAGGGAGAGAGAGAGAGAAAGGGAGAGAGAGAAAGGGAGAGAGAGGGAGAAAGGGAGAGAGAAAAAGAGAGAGAAAGGGAGAGAAGTCAATAGAGTCTGCGTAAAAGGAAGTCGTTTGTCGTGAGACGCCATTTTACACAAAACGACTGAACACAAACAAATGCGCGTTAAACCTTAACAACAGATCGGTCCAAATGCAGTGACTTTTTATGGATTCTCCCGCGGGCACATTCGACGCTGATGATGGTTAACCAGGGTGAAGAAAGCAAAGAATACAAGACAGGCGTATGGCATGCAGCATCTGTCTAGGGCAGTGGTCAGTCGGGCGTGAACAACAACAACAACAACAACAACAACAACAACAAAAATAAGACAGTCGAGGGCAGAAAGCTAAAAATTAAATGATATTGGAAATGTAGTTTTATGTAAACTAAAGTTCTATAAACTAAACGGTAGAATAGAAAAAAAAGAAGAACCACGTGAAACTTGTCTCTTAAAAAACTAGATACATAGATAAATCGATAAGAATATACACAGACGGATACACAGATTGCCATAGTAATGAAGTTTTGAACACAGCTGCTAGGCGTAAGGGTGGGGCACATGGGGTATATTAGCTTAATTTAGTTCTATACAAAGGGGTAAAAAAAAAGGTGTGTAAGTACTTCGTAATAATTCAGATCCCTCATATTTTTGTAAAATTTTAATAATAAGTATGAAACATAAATGAATATATATACCCCTAATTTATTGGGGGGGGGGGGTATTTTAAAGGTTTTTGGGGCGCATAATATAGGCACAACCGTCATTTGAAGATTCAAATATTTCAGATTTGCATTGAATTCGGTTCATAGTCAGTAATCACTAATTAATAAAGAGTCATTGATTTTATTTTCGTCGTAAGACCCCTTAGGCTTTACCTTAAATTAGAACATTTTTAGATTCAAAACGATTCAACCAGGGTTTTTTACCCCGCCCGGTATTGTCCGAGCCTTCGGGTCTGGATTGTCCGTCCTGTGAAGTTCTAGGAGGTGCACCCTCCCAGGCGTTGCCTTCTCACCCTTTGAGAGGGGGTTAGTTTATTGCTAATCGCCTGAGGTGCCCCTACCGGGGAATGCCGACGGGGCTGCCCAGGCAATTTTTAAACAGTCAGAGTGCTCAAATTCTCGAGCGCTGGTTTATCAAATCCCACTTTCCCGACCTTGTGTCACATCTTACCTTGTGGGGGGGGGGGAGATAAATAGAATCAGGTAATTAAAATAAACCATACACAGACAGATTGTTCCGCTGTATAACACAGCTCTTCGCTTTGACATAGGGTAGACATGTGCTTCAAACTAAAATAGAAGTTATCTCCATTTTCCGACAGTTAGGCCGTCTATACTTTACGTTATCAGCACAAGCCACTCTACGGAAAACCTTAATGTTTATATAAATAATAGCAGCTGCCGAGAGTGCTCTATTTATCAACGAAGGGCTTTGCAACATATATATATATATATAGTATGATTTTTTTTAATTTATACAAACATTATTGGTTACATATGTGCATACATGTTTCGGTTGTACTCTTCACAGAGAGTCCACCTAAACCGAAACATGTATGCACATAGGTAACCGATAATGTTTGTATAAATAAAAAATTATATTTAAGAACAGCTCTACTTGTTATTGAGCACTTATTATAAACACTGGAGTTTCAACAGATTTACATCTACAGAAACTAATTCAGTACATGTACTATATATATATATATATATATATATATATATATATATATATATATATATATATATATATATATAGCAAGCTAGTTCGGCTTAAGCGTTGAATACTGTAGACTATAAGACACTTCCCCCGCATCCCGGGTAAGCGTATCTTCATTTTAATCACTCTCTGTGTCGATTTCTTGCGGCCGTGTGGTCCTGAGCGTTTGTCTCGTGATTCTAGCCTGAATCTACGGACGGCGTTCGAGCCATGCGACCGCCTGCAACCGCCACTCTTACACTGATGAGGGTTAGAACGCGTGAAACGACGTCGTCTGTAGGTCCGGGGTGTAGTGGCTTTTTTTGGACAAATGTTTTCGACCATTCGGTCTTTAATTTTTGGTTGTTTGATAATGAAAGTTTTCTTTCGAAAATTTAAGATTACATTATTCCGAAACGTTTAATTGCCTGGCCGTAACCTTTTTACTGTTCTGGTGTTTAATCTGTTTTACGTGAAATATTAATAAATTGATTTGAGATTTCATTCTTGTTTTCTCTTCTCGTTTGTTTTTGTTCACCTTCTCCACCTTCCGGTTCTATATCACATTGCTCCAGCCTCGGATTACAAACCTACACTTATATTTACCAGCAACGCTTCAAGCAAACTACAGCCTCCTTATATATATATATGTATATATATATATATATATATATATATATATATATATATATATATATATATATATATATATATATATATATATATATATATATATACCTGCTCTATCCTGGATATTGAGCTATATACTCTTCACAATAGGTTACACTTTTCCTAAAAGTTCGCTTTTAGTACACCACTTTATATATATATATATATATATATATATATATATATATATATATATATATATATATGTGTGTGTGTGTCTTATTATAATTGTTATTATCATTGTTATTACTATTATTGTTATTATTATTATTGTTATTATTAATATTATTGTTATTATTATTATCATTATTATTATTATTATTATTATTATTATTATTATTATTGTTGTTGTTGTTGTTGTTGTTATTATAATTATTGTTACTATTATCATTTTTGTTATTATTATCATTATTATTATTGTTATTTTTATTTTATTTTAACATAGTTCACCCCAAACAAGGCAGGCCGCCACTGTAGACGTAAGGGGCTACTCAGAAAAACGAAAAGGGGAGTAGGGGGCGGTCAACCTAGATTGGGATCTGTGCAGCGAGATGTCTGTTTACATTAGTTTTAAATTTCTGCATGTCAGTACTGTTGGGGAAACAGGGGGCAGGGAGGGAGTTCCAGAGGCCAGCAGTACGAGGAAAGAAGCTATTTGAGTAGAAGGCTCTCCGACATCTGGGGACCTCCACAGTGAATGAATGAGATTTAGTTGATTGTCGAGTTAGTCTAGTGAATTTACGTCGAGGAGGCACCAGAGTATTGATTAACTCCTCTCCAGGAGTTAGGCACAAGGCCAGTTTTTATCTTACTCCCACAAGTAAGATGTGACCCAAAGTCAGGTCGGGAAAGTGGGGTTTAAAAATTGCCTGGGCATCCCCGTCGGCATTACCCGGTAGGGGTGCCTCAGGCAGTAAGCAATAAACTTACTCCTTCCCAGAGAGGGGAGGCGAAGCCTGGGAGGGTGAACCTCCTAGAACTGCATAGGACAGACCCATAGACCGGCGTAAATCAAGCCCCGACGGCCAAGACAATACGAGTCTATAGGGTGCAGTATCTGTAATGTCCTTAACAAATAAAGGGAGATTACCGCAGGTGTCACAGGAGTTACGGCCCCTGGCGACATCCGGTTTTTCTCAGTCTGATATTCACCGAGCACCATCTTTGTTCTCTCTCTCTGGTTAATCCCCGTCCATCTTGCAACCTTGCCATAGTAATAACCGATATCTAGCAAGTATCGGTTACTTACTACTTGGACCATCACATTGGCGACGAGGACAGAGCTATTTACAAAAAATAGACACAAGAAAACACAAGAGAAAAAAAAACAACAACAAACAGTCCCACGTATTGCAAAACAAACATGGCCGCTTTACCTCACTACCCGGAATTCGACTGTGAGTCAGAAGCCAAAGCAGCAAGATGGACGAAATACATTAGCAGATTGAGAAACTATTTTATCGCCTACGACATAGAGAGTGATAAAAGACAAAAAGCAATTTTGCTAACGTTTGTTGGTGAGGCGATGAACGACCTCATTGACAAATTGCCAGCCGAACAGACCACACCAGTAGAAAACGAAACCCACTTCGACAAACTCGCCTCGGCCGTACAGGCTCATTTCAACCCCCAAAATAACACGGAATACAACCGGTTTGCATTCCGTAACATCAAGCAAACCACGCCGAATGTAGAGGATTTCTACCGAAAATTGAAAGAAGCAGCAGCTACGTGCCACTTTGCAGACGCAAACGCTGAGATAAAGTCTCAACTGATAACAGGCTGTTCATCAGATAAGGTCCGGCAAAAGGGCTTAATAAACTCTAACATGCCACTACACGACCTGATAAATTATGCCAGGACGACGGAAACAATAACAGCACACCTACAACAAATGCGTTTAGAGGACGCGACAATACGGACGACTACTGCAGTAGTAAACAAAGTCACGTACGAGCGACAGACACGTGACAGCCCCCGGCAAATTCAGTGCAGGAATTGCAACGGAAAATACCCACATGAACGAGGACCAACGTCTTGCCCAGCATTCCAGAGCCAATGCACTTATTGCCGGAGATGGGGGCACTTCACCTCTGTCTGTTTTAGTAAAATGAACAACGAGAACAGACAACGTGGAGCAGATCGCCCTCCACGCCCAGAAGCCCAAACCAGTCACCGACCGGTGAACTGCATCGAGGACAACCAGCAAGACTCAACCAGCGGCAGTGACACAGAATATGTGTTTCATACAGGTAAGATGAAAAACCTTCCCTGTTTTGATGTATCTTTTGGCAGTAGCCACCAAATATTCAATGTGTTAGCTGACTCAGGAGCCACTATTAACATTTTGTTTGAGGCAGATTTCAAGTGTTTAAAACCGACACCCTGTCTCCGACCGACAAAAACTGTGATATCTGGATTCGGTGTCAAGCAAACTACTCCAGTTCTAGGTCAATTTAGAACTCTCCTAGAGTTTAGGGGGCACCTCCTGCCAAGCTGATATACATATAATAAAAAGCCCAGAA
Source organism: Sepiola atlantica (assembly GCA_963556195.1). Classification (NCBI taxonomy): domain Eukaryota; kingdom Metazoa; phylum Mollusca; class Cephalopoda; order Sepiida; family Sepiolidae; genus Sepiola; species Sepiola atlantica. The sequence goes on along the minus strand of OY744534.1, from coordinate 80,742,331 downwards.
AAACCTATCATCGGCTGGGAAACATGTGAAAAGCTTAAACTTTTATCAGCAAAAAAGCTCCCAGTTAACCACATCAGCAACTCTGACACACAAATCCCGCAGACAACTCTTAAGCTTCTGGAGGACTATGCAGACCTATTCAATGGCTTAGGTAAACTTAAAGAAAAAAAGTCCATTTGCACATAAATGAAAATATACCACCCATCGCTCAGAGATACCGCAGAGCCCCCTTTCATGTAAGGAAGGACATAGAAGAGCTAATACAGAAAGACGAGGAACTGGGGGTGATTGAAAAAGCAGAAGGACCGACCCCGTGGGTATCGCCTATTGTGGTGGTACCTAAGAAAGACCAAAGCAAAATCAGAGTTTGCATTGATATGAGAGCGGCAAACAAAGCCATCGAAAGGGAACGTCACCCTACCCCCACACTTGATGAGCTGAAAGCCATTCTATCGGGAGCCAGTGTCTTTAGCAAGTTAGACCTCAATCAGGGCTACAACCAGTTGGAACTAGCTGAAGAGTTCCGATACATTACCACGTTCGCAACACACCTGGGCCTATATAGATACAAAAGACTATTCTTCGGTGTCAACTCCGCCAGTGAAATATTTCAGGAAGAGATTAGCCAAGCACTCGCAGGGATTGAGGGGGCCATCAACATCAGTGATGATATTCTTTGCTTTGGATCGGACCAGCAAGACCATGACCAAAACCTCCAGAAAGTATTTCAACGACTACGCGGAAAAGGCCTAACACTGAATAGCAGCAAATGTCAATACAACAAGACGTCATTGGAATTCCTCGGACACACATTCGGTAATGAGGGCATCAGCCCAAGTAACTCTAAAATAAAAACAATCTTCGAATTACCAGACCCCAAAAACGCATCAGAAGTCAGAAGTTTGTTGGGGATGACTAACTTTTGCGGTGCACAATTCATTCCAGACTACGCAACCCTGACTTATGAACTACGTCAGTTAACAAAAAAAAACACGCAGTGGTCCTGGACTGAGCGCCACACTGAATGTTTAAAAAACCTCAAGGAGGCCTTGAGCAAAGCATGCTCACTTGCCTACTTCGATCCTAACAAACACACTGAAATATATACCGATGCCAGTCCTGTAGGCATATCTGCTGTATTATCACAAGACGGGCGGGTAGTACAATTTGCAAGCCGAGCACTATCCACAGTTGAACAAAGATACTCTCAAACAGAGCGGGAGGCACTCGCCATCACGTGGGCATGTGAACACTTTCATATATATATCTTTGGGGCCCCATTTACTGTTCATACAGATCATAAACCCTTAACATCAATCTTCAATAACACTCGTTCCCAACTATCAGCGCGCATCGAACGTTGGGTTTTGAGAACACAACCATACAATATGACTGTCACATACCGACCAGGTCATGACAACCCAGCTGACTACCTCAGCCGCCATCCAATACATCTACCTCCAAGCAACAGGGAGCAGAAAATAGCGGAGGAATATATAAACTATATTCTCTCAACGTCAACCCCCAAAGCAATGACAATTGATGAAGTTGCAACGGAAACTGCAAAAGACAAGACACTCACTACAGTCATTCAAGCTATTCTCACCAACAAATGGCAAGGTGCCAATGATGGCATAAACAAAGCCACATTTCTCACCCTGCATGACAACCGTGATGAACTATCACTAGCATATGAGGACAGCATCATTCTGAAAGGGCGCCGGATAGTGCTACCTGAGACGCTACAAAACAGAGCTGCCAAAATAGCCCATGCCGGTCATCAAGGCGTCGTGAAATCCATGGCCCTCCTTCGGGAAAAAGTCTGGTTTAAAAACATGCAGCCTTTGGTAGAAGAAAATATCAGGAACTGTCATACCTGTCAGATCAGCACTCACAAAACGGCAAGGGAGCCACAGAAAATGTCCCCGCTACCAGCAGCCCCGTGGACAGAGGTTAGCGCTGACTTTGGACATCTCCAGAATGGGAAATACCTTCTTGTTGTCACAGATGAATACTCACGCTACGTTGTTGTCGATATCCTGGACTCTATCTCAACAAACTCAGTCATACCCCGTTTAGACAAAATATTCGCCGAATTCGGAGTACCAGTATCCCTCAAAACAGACAATGGCCCACCATTCAACAGCTATGATTTCAAAGACTACGCCTCCATCACCGGTTTCAGACACAGGAAGATAACACCTTTATGGCCCCAGGCCAATGCTGAAACAGAACGCTTCATGCGCACTGTAAAAAAATCCATCAAGGCCGCCCTAATCAAAGGTCAAAGCTGGAAGCAGGAGCTATTCAAATTCCTGTTAGATTACCGAACGACACCACACTGCACCACCGGTGTTTCTCCAGCCTCAATCCTATTTGGCCGGACCATAAAAAACCGCCTGCCACACCTAGTTACACCTATAGCTGGAGACCATAGCATTAGGGTACGTGACACCCAAGCCAAGGAAACAATAAAGAAATATGCTGACAGAAAAGCATACGTAAAACCCAATAATCTGAGTGTGGGTGACACCGTCATTGTAAAAAGCGAACACACTTAAAAGGCACACACCCCCTATCAACCTAATCCATTAACCATAACAAAGAAAAAGGGATCCATGATTACTGCATCACACAAGGGCAACCAAATTACAAGAAATGCCAGCTTCTTTCAAAAAAATCCCTAAGCCACTAAGAAACTTCACACACGACGTACCTGAATACTCCTCATCTGAAGATGAGGGACACACGCATGTGACAGCATCACCAAAATCTAAAAAACACCAGGGACAACACCCTTCAAACCTCAGACGCTCAGGCCGCACAAGACGGTCACCCAAAAGATTTGATTACTAAATGCTACAAATACCCCTGTACATAATAATGCATAACTATCATTTTCTTTCACTTAGGTTGACAGATGTTTCCCTCGGACTCAGCAACGCAAACACTCCAGTCACATCACGCACGAACAAACTCTTCGATGAATAAAAAAAAAAGAAAAAAAAAAGCATTGTAATGTCCTTAACAAATAAAGGGAGATTACCGCAGGTGTCACAGGAGTTACGGCCCCTGGCGACATCCGGTTTTTCTCAGTCTGATATTCACCGAGCACCATCGTTGTTCGTTCGTCTCTCTCTCTCGTTAATCCCCGTCCATCTTGCAACCTTGCCATAGTAATAACCGATATCTAGCAAGTATCGGTTACTTACTACTTGGACCATCACAGTATCCATCGGAACAGATACTACACTTTGATCTTAGCCAAAAGGCCAAGAACAATCCAGAGTAGCCAATTTGTTATTATTATTATTATTATTATTATTATTATTATTATTATTATTATTATCATTATTATTATTATTATTATTATTATTATTATTATTATTATTATTATTATCATTATTATTATGATTTATAATTATTGTTTTTATTATTATCATTGTTGTTTTTATTATTAATATTATAATTATTCTTTTTTTAAATTATTTTTATTATTGTTATTATTTTATTATTATTATCATTGTTATTATTGTTATGGATATTATCATTATTGTTATTATTATCATTATTATTATTTATTTTATTATTTTTGGTGTTATTATAATTATTTTTGCTATTATTATTATAGTTATTATTTTTATCGTTATTATTGTTATTATTATTATTATTGTTGTTATTATTATTGTTATATTATTATTGTTATTATTATTGTAATTATTATTGTTATTATCATTATTTTTATTATTTATTTATAATTATTATTATTATCATAATTATTGTTATTTTGATCATAATTATAATTCGTAATTTTTTTATTATTATATTTATTTTCCTTATATTTTTATTATTATAATCATTATAATTATTATAATTATTATTATTATCATAATTATAATTATTATTATTACTATTATAATTATTTGAATTATTATTATTATCATTATTACTATTATAATAATTATTATTATTTTTTATCATTATTATTATTATTACTATTATAATAATTATTATTATTACTATTATAATAATAATAATAGTAATAATAATAATAATAATGATAATAATAATAGTAATAATAATTATTATTATTTTATTATTATTATTATTATTATTATTATTATTATTATTATTATTATTATTATTATTATTATTGCATGCATTCGAAGGATTATACTAGTCTTCGTTTTCTAAGATTTTCTTCAACAAAATAATTATCTAGACAACAAGATAGTCGTAAGTGGTATCCCACATCATCCAAGTGGTTCTTGTACCTCGAGTAGGCCACCCGAATACGCAAGGTGTGATAATAGAAACTTCACGCTCAACTGATTCTCCTAATCTACACAAAGGTGAGAAACGGACTCTTTCCGCGCTCTCACCACCGCACCCCTCCTCCAGTCTTTCAATATCTCGTCTGTTCACTCCCCCCCCCCCCCACAAACACTATTCTGTTTTAAAATAAAAAACGTGAAAAGCCAGATTACAACGGGAATAAGGTGTTGTGCGTGTCGACGGGTGGGACTAAAAAGGGAAGACAGAAATGGGTGGGATTTTTGATGCGTCGACATCTGTCGCACGATGTACCCCGGCGATGTAAGCGCACGACACAGCTCATGCTCAATGCTACCGAGGGTCACGCGTGCAGTGATGTGCAGAATATCATTAGAAAGTAAAATATAGTTCAATCACATAGGGTTATGAATTGTTATTATGATCCGCCCTGAAGAAACGTCTGTAAAATTAAGTTTAATAGCGTTATAATACCTGTATAAAATAATATATATATATATATATATATATATATATATATATATACTAAATGAGGCTAAAAGCCTTAAAAACACGTGTAGATGCGATATTTATTACTAAAAATAAAATCAGAACAAGTTATTTTTAATTTTTGCTTTTTGATCTTTTCCTCATTTATTATTATCAAATTCTTTTAAAAAATGTTAAAAAAAAACTCTCTTATATTAATATATATATATATATATATATATATATATATATATATATATATATATATATATATATATATATGTATATAGTTTGAAAAGTCACACATAGAAGCGTTGCTTAAATGGCGATAATAAAGAGAATTAAAAACAAAAATATTTTGAAAACCTGTTTTTTAAAATAAATTATTTATTTACTTTAAAAAACTTGAGCACTTTCGGTGTTATACACCCTTGTCAAAAGTATAAGCATATTTTGTTTCTCTTCTTTTTTCGTTTAATCCTTCTCGATTGAGATATATTTATCGCAGTCAAGTTGAAATTCGACTTGATATCATCGACGATTAATGTTGATATGTCGCTGTATATATATATATATATATATATATATATATATATATATATATATATATATATATATATATATATATATATATGTATATATATATATATATAGTCTCGGAAGTTTCTCAACCATTAAAACTATATAAAATAAAAAAAAATAAAAATAAAAAAAAAAATTATATAAAAAAAAAAATTTAAAAAAAAAAAAAAAAAACTTATAGTCTCAAGTCTTCCAGTAGAAAATCACTCATGTAAGTCAATTTATTTTTTACAGTTATTATATTAGTTAGTTTCTAACACTATTTTAAGGGATCATCAGTTGTTTACCATGAAAAACTGTTTCGGGAATTTAAAAACAAGACAGTATTTAATTTCATGGCTTCCCAGCAGAGTTGATCAGACCCCACTTCCCTTAAAAGACAAAAACATAAACGTTCCTTATACTAAATCTACGTTTTGTTCCATATAAATGTTTTGCTAACTTATATTAGTTATTTAAGACACACAAAAAAAAATTCTTTACCTGTGCTGTTCGTCTGTCTAATAAAATTTATCCGTTACTTACAAAAATGTTGCTGCATTTTAAAGTGTTTGGACGAATCCATGACCCTATTATTTAAGTGATTAATGTATTATTTTTAGTTTTATATTATAAATATAAAAAACATCAACACATCAAAAAATAAAAGATAAATAAATAAATATGTATATACATATATATATATATATATATATATATATATATACATACACACATACATATATATACCTTTAGTTCCTCCTTTTCTCCCTCGTCCTACTTTGTTGTCCATCTCCCCGTTGTTGTCAACCTCAAATAAATATTAATCTTCCTTGTTCACTTTAGTTTTTCTAATCTGCGTTCACAACTGTCGACTTTTTTCTTTTCTCATTGTTTCAAATCTGCGTCTATAAGTTAACCGTTAATTTGTTCTCTTTTTCTTTCTTTTTCTTCTTCTTCTTTGCCAACTCCCGGTGTTTAAAATCGGCGTTCATAACTGTCGGTTTTCTTCTTCTTCTTCTTCTTCTTCTTCTTCTTCTTCTTCTTCTTCTTCTTTTTTAACATTTCTTTCTTTCTTTCTACTGTATTTTTATTGTTTTTCTTATTATAATTAGCAGATGTGTTATATATACGTTTATACATATTATACATTATTGCTATTTATATATACTATGATTTGTTCTATCAGTTTATTTTGATTAATTTGATAAGATTTAAAAGCATCAGGATGGCGAGTAATTGCCTTATTTAATTGTCCAAATATTTTATTTTGATCGCCACCTTGGTTAATCATTCTTATTATTAGATCAGAAATTGGGGGTATGAAATCTACTAATTTTAAGGTAACACGAGCAATTCTCAGAAATTCAGACATAATACTCCCGTAAAATATATACACAGGGCTAGTACTATTTTTATATGGCATTCGCACGATACGAAAAGGGAATGAATTTCTTTTATCAAACAGTTTATAGATAAATATTTTATCTTCAATTTTTATATCCAAATCAAGAAAAGTAGCTTGTGTTCCCTTATGTTCACAGTTTTATTTTAACTCTTTAGGATATATTAAATGTTTAGTATTTGCAAACTCTTCGCTATCATTAATGCAAACAAGATCGTCAATATATCGCCTACATCCATGATAACTATACGCTCTAGATATATCATTTTTTATTAATGATGACATATATATATATTCCAGTCTATGTAAATATAGATCTGCCCAAAATGGAGACGGATCCAAACCCATTGGAATACCTATTGTTTGGAGCAATAATTTATTCCCTATTTGAAAGTAACTCTCTTTTATAAGGTGACTTATAAGCATTATCAGACCAGTTTTAGATACACTCGTCTTACCATTTTTATTTTTACACCAAAAGGCTTTAGATTTTGCAAAGTCTATGTATTTACCTTTTCCTCCTGCAAAAGCTAAATCTACAGTATTACCTAATTCTTTAATAAGTTCTTTATGGGGTATTTTTGTATATAATGTACTAAAATCGTATGTCGAGATTGATTTAGCCTGTTTACGAGAATTAATACGATCTAATTTTTCTTTTACTAGATCGGAATTATTTACCACCCAAAATAGGTTTATATTACTATAGAATTTACTTTTTTTATGGAAATTATTTATTTGATTTATAATTAATTTAAAGATTTTAGACACAGCCTTACTTAAAGGTTTAGTGATGCACATTTTTGAGGCAACAATGAAACGGGCGCCAACTGGTGTTTTACGCATTTTAGGTATCCAATACATAGATGGAAGTTTTTTGTATTTTTCTTCTAATTTTAATCCTAATTTTTCACAAATAACAGTATTGTTTATAATAATGTTATCGCTTTTATTATTACTTAATTTATAAGTATCTGAAACTTCACCTATTATTCCTACTTCTAGCAATAAGCGTTGTATATAATACTTTTTACAGATAAAAGCTATATTATTTGTCGTCTTATCAATAGGAACTATTACAAACCTATTTTGAAGCATTTCAAGCTCCGTAGTTATTTGTAGATTTCTAAGGAGGGGATTCGTTCTTTTAGGGTGTTTAAATTCTTTTAAACGTTCTACTTTTTTATTTACGAATCTAAGTATATTATTTTATATATATATATATATATATATATATATATATATATATATGTGTGTGTATTTGTGCGTGTGTGTATGTGTATATGTATATATATCTATGTGTAATTAGTTTCTATAAATAAATATTTATTATTTTATTATCAACCCTACATAAGTAATTGAACATATTAATTAACGTCGCTGAGGAAATTGACCTGAGATGGATGACCTTATAACGGTTGAAAGCTCGTTAAAAACCAACAAACAAACAAAAAGAACTTAGAGCCACGTTAGAGTTACCAAATTCGAATTAATCCGAATCTGCAAATAAATGTAAGCTCAATAACTTCTAAGTTTCATAAAGTAGAGCTGTTATTTAATAATACCGATTAGAATTATGTGTGTATTTAGTTTCAGAAAGAAAGAATCGTCTAAGACTTATTGCACGTGTTTTGGATGAAATTTCGCCTGGAACACGGCTCTTCACCATATATTATACTTATTATCTTACTTAATTAAGCAAGACTTCAACACTGATGTAATCTGTGTGACCGTGTTCCATAATATATTTCGAAGAAGACCTCTTTGTCAAATGGTAGGTGTTTCAAATCTCAAAAAACGTGTGGATGGCAATATTGCTTATAACGCAGTAAATATTAATATCCGCAGCAAATGTAATAAAACAAAAACTATAATCAAAATCATTTGTTTTTGTCTTACTTCTCAACGCCGACTTATTTCCATTTCTTGCATTGTGATAGCCTTCTAATACTGCTCTATATACATATAAAGGCATTCACATCGAGACTGTTTCGCTGTATCTCTTTCTCTCTCTGTATATACAGGGTGGGCCAAAATAAGGGTCCTATCTTTAAATTTGAATAACTTGAATTTGAATAACTTCCACAAAATAAAAGTTAAACTCACCAAACTTTATGTGTGTGTAGACTGACCCTTCCGAGATTATTTGAAATAAACAAAACAAATTTTAGCCGAAAAACACTTCTTAAAACTTACAAAAATTAAAGTATTGTTTTTTACACTGTTTTGAGTTTTTTAAGCAAAAATAATGTTTTCTAAATGAGGGTACGTTCCTTAGGGCTAATACGGCTCATGCTTGCTTCGGAAGGGGTCCTTTACTTATTCTAAAAAAATAAAAATAAAAAAAATCAATAAATAAAAAAGTTATGAATTTTTAAAAATAGGACCCTTATTTTTGCCCACCCTGTATATATATGTAGTCTGCGATTAGTAACTATATATTTTCTTCATATCTTAATAACTTTTTCTCTTCTTTCGTGTTAATCAGATGATTCTGGTGTTGGCATGAGTTTCTCCGATGTCTTTCTAGTTAGAAATTTTCCTGGAAAGACATTGGGTACTTCCGCGAAGGACCACCCTAAGTGAAAGTGGTACAGTGGAACCGACTGGATTCGAACTTGGAACACCCAGGTATTCAGTCCGTGTCGTTATCCACTTGTTCTTCGAAAACGTAAATTGTATACTTTTATAACATCGTTTGCTTTCAGGAAAAATCAGAGCCATGCTAGTGCGTATTCTGCAGAGAATAATAAAAACTGGCATTGTATGAACTCGGCTTCATCAGAACCGGTCACATGACATTAAGCGGATACTCCAATAACAACAACAAAGGACTTTACTAATTAATGAAAATTAAACATAAACCTTTACTAAAGTGAAACAACTCTTGTCTCCGAGGAAGGATATTTCATCGGAAAAATTAAATACATAAGTAAAAAAAAAAAGGGAGTTTTAATAAAAAATATATTTGCATCTTAATTTGTGTTTTAACGGCATTTCGCCCATTTTTTTTTTTTCAAATTTAAATCCCGATAAGTGCTTCAAAATAATTTTTAATAAACAATAAACTATTTACATCACATTTTTCTTCTCAGATCAAATAGAATCACGTCCGATTCTGTTTGTCAAATACAAGAGCTCCTCAAGATGTTTATAGCAATTACATTTAATTACCTTCAGACAAGGAATTATTTAAATAAAACTGGCATGGTTACCCAGCGTTGACCGGAGGGATGGGCAACAACATAGAAGAGTTAAACGTGTGCGTAACATCTTTTTTTAACTTCTCTCACTCACTCTCTCTCTCTCTCTCTCTCACACACAGTCTCTCTCTCTCACTCTCTCTCTCTCACAGTCTCTCTCTCTCTCTCTATCACTCTCTCTCTCACACAGTCTCTCTCTCTCTCTCTCTCTCTCTCTCTCTAACACACACAGATAACCCCCTCTCTCTCTAGCTTTCGCTAATCATCCTCTCTATCTATTATTATCTCCTTTACCTCTTTCCTTATTTTTCCTCCTCTTCTCTTCTCTCCCCCCCCTCTCTCTCTCTATCACCCATCTCTATCACACTCTGTAGCTTTCTCTGGCAACTGGAAGATATAGTTGACGAAGTACTACATAATAACATTAAAACGTTGCTCTAAAGGTCGCCCCCCCCCTGATTAATTTCGTTCCTGTTATCCTCCCAAAATTAATATAAAAAACAAAAATATGCATAAATTTGGTCCGATACAATTGTGTAAACGAATATATCAACTCTATGGGTGTGTTTTCTTAATTTTTAAAAACTTTTTGCAGGACACACGCACACACAGACCACTTTCCATTATATAGCAACTTTACAAATAAAAAAAGTTCACTTTTATAGATAAACAAAGTTGTGTTTTAAAGTTGTGTGTATTGTTTTTAAACATTTACCAATACAACTGGCAGTCTTCAACACACCAAATGCCTTTTGAAAAAATCACTTTGAGTAAACTGTTGTCATCTTATTTAAAAAGAAACAAGGTCCAAAAAAGAGTCGCCAACCTTATAGGTCCCTCACTGTCAACCAAACTCCAGCCTCTGTCCCATCGACGCAATGTTTCTTCCTTGTGCTTGTTTTAAAAACACTTCAATGGATAATGCTCCGATGAACTGGCTACTCTGGTGCCCCCTCGACGTCAATTCACTAGATCAACTCGACAATTAGCTAAACCCCATCCATTCACTGGGGAGGTCACCAGATGCCGGAGAGCTTTCTACTCCAATAGCTTCTTTCCTCCTGCTGCTGGCCTCTGGAACTCCCTCCCTACCCCCTGTTTCCCCGACGGTACTGACATGCAAAAATTTAAAACTAATGTAAACAGACATCTCGCTGCCCAGTTCCCAATTTAGGTTGACCCCCCCCCCAAAAAAAAACAAACCTTCTTCCCTTTTTTCTCAGTAGTTTCTTATGTCTACAGTGGCGGTCTGTCTTGTTTGGGGTGAACTATGTTAAAAAAAACTTTTTTTAAAAAATACTTACAGTCAACTACTCTTGATGATTACGTTTTATTTCGCTTAAATATATACTGAAGTAGTAGAATGTCTTTTCAGGGCGAGTATATGCTATATGTATAACATTAGTTTTAATTAATCGTTTTCTTACTTTTAGAATATTAGGTTGAACATTCGGGGGAGCCCCCCTCCTAAATAGTTAAGTTTTCAAAGAGATAATGTTTCCACGTTACTCACCGTGTTACCTAGAATACGTATCCCATAATCGATAATGATGAGTTTATTAGTTTAGAAATTTACTCAGCACATATATATTATTAAGGGCGCTCACTCGCGACCATCGTTACAGTTTTATTGCATAATATAAATTTGATGTAGAACAATGCTTATGTCTGAGTTTTGGAGCCCCCCCCCTCCATTAAATGGTAAAACTTGCATGCAATATGTGTATATCGCATAATTCATAATGATCGATTCATTAGTTTTAAGAGGATATTCTATACTTGAACTATATATATATATATATATATATATATATATATATATATATATATACGAGGCCTCGTGGTCCTGAGCGTTTGTCTCGTGATTCTAGCCGAAATCTACGAACGGCGTTCGAGCCCATGCGATGGCTTGCAACGGTCACTCCTACACTGATGAGGGTAGGAGAGCCCGAAACGACGTCGTCTGTAATGAAAAACACTTTAATATATAAATAAATATTTATATTATTTATATTTATATTATATATATTTTTTATATATATATATATATATATATATATATATATATATTATACATATGTATACTATAAATATTAAATTAGAGCCACCAACTATATATATATATATATATATATATATATATATATATGTGTGTGTGTGTGTGTGTGTGGGTGTGTGTGTGTGCATATATATATATATATATATATATATATATATATATATATATATATATATATATATATATATATATACATATGAATAAAAATCCCGAAACAGTTTTCTATGGTAAACAACTGATGATCCCTTAAATAATTTTAAGACAAACTAATATAGTGACTGTAAAAAGTAAACTGACTTAAAAGAAAATTAATTTTCCACAGAAGGACTTGGGATGAAAGTGTTTTTGTTTTGCTTTTTTCCATATAGTTTTAAAGGTTGAAAAACTTCCGAGACTATATATATATATATATATATATATATATATATATATTAGTACTTAATGTATCCACATAAAATATTATAAGGGGATATTATTTTTATGTATCAGTTTTCAGTATTTACTTCAACAGTGCTCGATACGTAAGTAGAGCTAAGTAGTAAGCAATGAAAATATAGTAAGCAATGAAAATATGTATGGCAATTAAGCTACACAGATGCTCCCGCGTTTAATCCCCGGTGGAAATCTTCAGGCATTTAGCCTGAAGATTCCCCCCGGGGATGAAACGCGGGAGCCTCTGCGTAGCTTAATTGCCATATATATTTTCATTGCTTACTATATATATATATATATATATATATATATATATATATATATATATATATATATATATATAGTTGGTGACTCTAATCGAAGAAGAAAAGTTTTTTTCTCGGAGGCGAAAAGTTTAGTTAATGATTATTAGAAGAGAAGTGCCGTAGCTGTTCAGTACTCTGTTATTTTCTAACAATTCTGGCCATTACAAATTGGGCATGGGACACTTTCGCGGTCCAATAACCCATTTGCAGCAGTTGCGAACAGTTTTAAAGGCGGCTTTGGATGCAGGGCATTTATTGTGTTGATAAGGATGAAATGCTGAGTTTTATGACTAATAGCAGAAGGTGGTAATTGTTTAGAGGCTATAAAACACTATACAAGTCGGATATATTGGAGGCGATTTATGACATTTACTATAGAGAAATATTTTTGATGAAATTGGCCTTTGAGTATCGGTACAATTTGCGATGGAACGGGACCTCAGAGATTTATCTTGATGTAGATAACCGAGTGATCAAATATCCGAAAGGATGATGGAAAAGTAGATAGGCACTGCTCGCGTTATGTTTTCAAGAAAAGATGAAGAAGGCTCGCTAAATGACAGTCAGCATCACGTAGGCGAATGGCTTTGTCAACAATCTGAATCAGTTCATAGGCAAGGAAAATTCACGACAAATCCTTCCTTCTATCATCAGTTTTGTTGGATTTGACTATCTATTTAACATTGTGGACAGTAAAGTCACCACAGATGAGAATGTTGGTAGAAGGATTAACGGGAAGAATCTTGTCAATTTTTTACGGAAATTGTCTCGAAGATAGTAACTTCTTGGTTGTGATGGATGTAAAGGACAACATTAACGAGGTGCTCTGTACCAATGCTACACGAAAACACATAAATAGCATTGAAGATATCCATGCGATATGGAAAGCCGTCCCCGATGTAAGCACAGAATCCACACTTTTTTTTCGATCTTAAGGGTCGCACTTTGAACTCTTGTTATAGTAACCTGTAATTTTTAAGTCAAAGATCAAACTTGACAGACCAATGCCGGTTTCGCACAAGAATATCAAGCTAGATGTTTTTACTCCTGTAAATTAAATGCATCATCTAGAAGGTTGCAACGCAGGTCTTTGATGTTGAAAAAGGAGATCTGATCATTGGGGTTTAGGGTTAGGGTTAGGGTTAGGAGATCTGGTCGTTTGGGTTTACGTCGGGAGTTGCGGTACTTGGTTTAGTCTCTTTGTCGCTTCAACATTCATCGCAATCAGACTTTTCTCCATCGTAACACAATCTTAATGTGGGGTCTGCCGCTCTGTACACGAGATATAGAAGACTCCCACGAACGGAATGTCCCCCATAAAATTCTGGACGCAACAGAAAAAATTGAGTGCGTACAGAATCACTCAACTCAGAAGGGAGTTTGAATTACCTACTGGGGAGTTTGAATTACCTTCTAGACACCATCCTCGAGTGTCTTCGGTCTCTCTGTACAAGGGTTTGTCAGGATCACCTGACATGAGGATATTTCCGTTACAATTAAACCCTGGCCAAATATTAAAAATAACATAGTATTCGAAGCACAAATAAGATCCTCTCGACATGGCTATACACTGGCTCATACAAGGAATGATGCACTTTTCCAAGTAATGTTAGTTCAAGTAACAGCACTTGGTTGGATACTCCACCAGACTAGATGAATTCGTGTCCTGGAATCCGGTAAAACCAAGAGACCACAAGAAAGATATACTATAACATAGTTCACGGGTCAATTGGAGAGGAAAATTGATATGCTTTACTTATTTACGAACTCATGTAAAGGAGAACATTAATGGAGTATTCGAATATCTATATATCTAATATAGAGATCAAGTGTTAGCTCCAGGAAGAGGCCCTTTGATTTCTAAGAACTTCAACTAAAGTAAAATGATACAAAAAACAAGCATGACCTTAAAAATCGTTCGGTAAGGTCGCTTTTGCACGAAAGCCTTTATTTTCCCCTCTTCAACAGTGGAGTAAGTTCGCACGCCATTTTGTTAATGTGTAATCAAGCTGATTTTCTTCTCAATGGCGCGAAACCTCAACACACTTGTGAGTAAGTATAATCCCCTATAGATTTGGATTTTTTTCTAAGGAAGCTATTGGCGTGGAAGTCGCCCAAATTATAAAGGTCAAAGGGTGCCCTAACTGTATTCACCTATACTGGAGACGGGTAATCGGGCTATTAATAATAACCGTTTTATACTCTGTCTTCATAAAGATAGGTAATGGGGTGTCACTTTTGATGATGATGATGATGATGATGATGATGATGATGATGTACAAGCAGAAAGACTGACGTTGCCCGGGATCTAATTAGGAACACTATATGTACCTTTTCATTATGCTCATAACGTCATACTACTTTCTATTTTGTTATAGTGCCCTACTCCTGTATTGCCCGGATGAAACTGAAATTTAACGAAAACCATTTAAATAAGTGTCTT
>OY744534.1:80669662-80722162 GCA_963556195.1 Sepiola atlantica | reverse complement strand
CCAAGTTCGGGTCGAGAAAGTGGGGTTTAAAAATTGCCTGGGCAGCCCCGTCGGCATTCCCCAGTAGGGGCGCCTCAGGCAGTAAGCAATAAACTTACTCCTCCCCAAAGAGGGGAGGCGAAGCCTGGGAGGGTGGACCTCCTAGAACTGCACAGGACAGACCCATAGACCGGCGTAAATCAAGCCCCGAAGGCCAAGACAATACCAGTCTATGGGGTGCAGTATCCATCGGAACAGATACTACACTTTGATCCTAGCCAAAAGGCCAACACTAAAACGAAAAACACATAATCGTCTGGGATTTGGAGGTAGTAACAGATCAACTCGTACAAGTAAGGTAGATGGATGTCATAATAATCAATAATAATCAACAAAAAGGAAAAAGCCTGACAAATTGTAGACCTTGCCGTTGCTGCAGACAATAGAGTGAAGATCAAGGCGACGAAAAAACGAAGCAAATACACGGTACTTGCAAGAGAACTGAAAGGGGTGTGGAGCATGAAGAACGTCAATATAATACCAATAATCGTAGGAGCACTAGGAACAGCCCCTAAAAGCTTTGAGAAAAGACTGAAATAAATTGGAACCAAAGGTATCACTGAGACCATACAAAAAACGGCAATAATCAAAACAGCTGCAATCTTAAAGAAAAACCTTGAATGCGGAAACCAACCCGCATAAGCTACGAACGGTAGCCAGCCACATGGAAGTTACAATAGGAAGAAAAAAGCACAGGAAGAACACCACCGCCCGAATCAAAGAACAGAAACTGAGAGAAATATCATAAGCTGCCCCCAAAGAAAATGATGGAACCGGTCTCGGCTTACACCACGCAAAATAGTCGTAGAGAGTTAAGGAGGATGGGAAAGACCGAGAAGAGACAGCACTAAACAGACCTCCACTTAAAGAGTGCGGAGAGTGCTAGGGGAGGGGCTTATTTTCAACCAAATCCCAGGAAAGAACAATGGTCGTTGCCAGCGAGAAATCAATGGTAGACGGCTGTTGCGATACAGCGAGGTCATTTGCGGTCGTGATCGAAAAGAGGTGGAGAATACTGGAAATCTGTGGAGGTTTGTTGTCACTCAGACTCGAGGTAAAACCATCGGTTGTTGTCGGTGAGCAATCACTGACTCTGATAACTCCTAGTGATAGAGATAACAATATCAAAAACGAAAACATTTGTCAAATAGAAAAAAGTCAAAAGCAGTAAAAAGAGAATAATAATAATTGGAAACAGAAGATGAAGGGGAGAGGGGGAGGAAGGGTCGGAGGAGGGAGTAAAGATGAAGGGGGAGAGGGGGAGGAAGGGTTGGAGGAGGGAGTAAAGTAAAAAAAAAGCAATGATGAAGAATAAACAGAAAAGAAAGTGAAAGGAAGAAAGAAAAGGAAAAAAAGGAAGAAGAAATATTAATATTAATAATAAAAAAGAAGAAATTTATAAAGTAGAACGCAGACAAAAACAATGAAAATTAAAAAATGAGTAATCAATGAAAAGACGAGAAAAAATACGGGATTCGAAAAAAAAAGAAATCAGAAAAAACAGAAGAAGAAGAAGAAGAAGAAGAAGAAGAAGAAGAAGAAGAAGAAGAAGAACAACAACAACAACAACAACAACAAAGAAAAAGAAGAAAAAATAAAGAAGAAAAGAAAGAGAAGAAGAAAAAGAAGAAGAAAAAAAAGAAAAAAAGAAAGAGAAGAAGAAGATAAAGAAGAAAAGAAAGAGAAAAGAATAAAAGAAAAAAAGAGTAAGAAGAAGAAGAAGAAAGAAAAAGAACAACAAAGAGGAAAAAAAGGAGAAACGAAAAAGAAGAAAAAAATAAAGAAGAAAAGAAAGAGAAGAAGAAAGAAGAAGAAAAAGAAAAAAGAAAGAGAAGAAGAAGATAAAGAAGAAAAGAAAGAGAAAAGAAAAAAGAGGAAGAAGAAGAAAAAGAAGAAGAAGAAGAAGAAGAAAAGAAGAAGAAGAAAAAGGAGAAGAAGAAGAAGAAAAGAAGAAGAAAAAGAAAAAGAAGAAGAAAAAGAAGGAAAAGAAGAATAGAAGAAGAAGAAGAAGAAGAAGAAGAAGAAAAAGAAGAAGAAGAAGAAGAAGAAGAAGAAGAAGAAAAAGAAAAAGAAGAAGAAGAAGAAGAAGAAAAAGAAGAAGAAGAAAAACAAATCTTAACAGGTGATTTGAAAAAGCAGCAGAATGTCAGTTGCAAGTAAGAAGAAAACAAGAGAAAGAATGGCCAACTATTCGGAAATGTTAGCATTATCTTGCGATCGTCTTTGTCATTCGATCATTGTGAGCGTACAGCAAGACACGCCAAGTGATGCGCATGAGCTGATAACGTTAGTGACATGAATTCAAAGAGATGGGTAATGACATGCAGAAAAAAACTCACATAAGTTTAGCCTTATGTAATGACACACGAGAACAGACGTAACTTGAGAAAGCTTTATTCGCCATACAATGTCGGTACAATATTAGTGCTGCTATTTATAGTGTTTACTAAAAACAGGAGAGTTCTCCAAAGGGGAGATAATTCAAAATAGGAAAATTTATTCGTAATTGTTCATTACATTCACCCCCATTCTATTTCAATCATAAGGGGACAAAGTCGTTAGAACGATCGGGCTTTTTGCTGGTTCTGTTACCTCAGAAGATTAAAAAAAAAGGGTTCCGTTCGAAATTTCGTACAGATTCCAGAGTCCGAGAAGACAACTTGAAGAAGGTCAGAGATTGAGGGAACTGGTGTGAGAACAGCAGTCCGAACAATCCAAATAATACAGATCGAAGAAGTGGCCGCAACTTTGTATCGGTCAGGCTCTTGCTATTTATATTACAGAACATTAACTTCACCAGAGATTAGATCAGGATGGAACATGGGTTATTTGGGGGTACATCTGCTCCCCATCCGCTCCTGCGGTCTTTACCATTTTGGCTTAAGCGTAGGGAAGCAACGGGAGAAGTTATCGGGTGAAGTCGGTACAGGTAAGATGGAAAGCCAGACACGGTGGCCCGACACACCTGTCGTGAGAGAGAGAGAGAGTGAGTGAGAGAGAGAGAGAGTAAGAGAGAGAGAGAGTAAGAGAGAGAGATGGAGAGAGAGAGAGAGAGAAAGAGAGAGAGACAGAGAGACAGAGAGAGAGAGAGACAGAAAGACAGAATAGACGATTCGGTGAATCCGATCGTGTCGATTAGGTGAGAGGTGAGGGAGTCCTCCCTCCATCGTTTTTTTTTTGTTCAGAGAAGTGTGCCAGCTATTAATTCGGGTCACCTGTAGTCGATGGACAAAGGTGTGCAAGAAGCGTGTTCACCTGTAAAGATGACACGCACACGGGAATATATACAAACACGAACGTCCCAATCACAGAGACAAAGTCACACGGGTATACAATTAGATATAATATACTCATAGATAAACATATACGCACAAACACTTAAACACACACATACACAGAAGTAGAGAGTGTGAGCCATCTGACATCCAGTTGTAATGTTCTCCTGGGGGATGGTTATTATACAATGCGACACAACGGAGTGTGTAAATATCTTCACTGGACTATTTGTAAAAAGTTGAATATCCAGTGTAGCAGCAAGTCCTGCGAGCATATACCAGAAAGAACAGTTGGAAATAAGTTATACACCATCCACTTTGACTATGCAATCCCTACAGCTACATATTTAGAAAACGGAGCTGTTAAACCGGACATCGTAATATGGGACAAAAGGGAGAAAGTAGCAACCCTAGTTGAAGTCAGTGTCCCTAATGATGCAGGATTGAACAGAGCAGAAAGGGAAAAGATTACGAAATACCAAGGTCTTATGTACGACATGAAAAGAAACTGGAATCTTAAGAAAATCTCCATCATACCAGTAATTATAGGAGCAACAGGACTAATGAAAAATAATTTCAAAAGCTATCTAGCGAGTATACCCGGTGAACCGAGTGCAAGAGAAATACAAACAACTGCACTTAAAGAGACGGTTAGAATCTTAAAAAGATCTCTCGGATGGAGAGTCTGAAATAACCGGTGAATGCCTGGAATCTGGTAGGATGCCTCATCTCCAGCAAAAACAGAAAGATAAGAAAAAGAAAAATGTTTTAAAAAATCTACTGAGGAGGACGTGAATGCTTACTGGAGGGAATTTAATGCCTACTAGACACCACCCACGGGTGTCTTCGGTCTCTCTGTAAAGAGGTTGTCAGAGACGCTGACATGAGGATACTTTTTATTTGAAGTACACCCTGACTAAATATTTAAAAAAATGGTGTGCTGTCTCCTCACTCCATCCAGCACGTCTCCCGAATTGCGGACGGGGGCACCCCCTCTATTAATAGAGGGCAGCTTCGAATAAAGAATTAGAAGCCGTTGACAATGAGGAAATGAATAATAACAAATATGAATAAAAACAAAAATAAATACTGGCAGGCCGGCACCCAGGATAAAAAGAGCCCATCAACCCGTTCATACACCAGGCGGGAAGATGTAAGCAATGGTGTAAACCTTCCTAGCTCTGGAAATTGTGCTCCAGCCATGACAGAGGCCAACCAGGATCAGCCATCAGGCCTTGAGACAAAAGGTTCTCCATCAAATACCGCAACAAAAAAGAAATATAAGAGGCTTAAAAGCCCAACCATGGACTGTTGCACAAAAGAAGGTGCTATTGTTTTGCTACCACTACGCAAGGTTTGAAAAGTGGAGCAAAACATCCAATGAAATCCTAGCCAATAAGATTCAAATATCTACCCTCTCTGAAGAAAATCTTATACACGCGTTTATATATGTATACTGAGGGGGTGCAAAAGTAGGTATACGGTAGTGCCACGTCAGTGAAATTAGTAACATGTTATATTGAAGTCAAAGCGACATATGTTAGAAACAAATACATGTACTTTTACTAATTTATTTTTATTAATTCAATTAAATTGGCAATTTAATCGAGTACCTGAGGGATTAGGGGTTTCTTATTATACATCCTTCTTATTACATGGCTATAAAATACTCGTTTGTTTGTATAATAAATGCAGTGAATAATATCTACGTGTTTTCTCTTTTTTATCACTGTATACCTATTTTGGCGCCACTCTGTATATATGTATATATGATAAGTCAAAGAAAAATACTTAGACCTGCAAATGGAAGCAGATCAATATCTTCAGTTGTTCAGAACAAGGAGCAGTTTAGTTAATAAAAATATTAAAAAAATAAATATTTTTATTAACTAAATGCTCCTTGTTCTGAACAACTGAAGATATTGATCTGCTTCCATTTGCAGGTCTAATTATTTTTCTTTGACTTATCATATTTCTGCTCTATCCAGTATATTGAGCTTTCCTCACATCACAATAGGTCCAATTGTCTAAAAGTTTACCTTTTAGTTATAAATTTTCATATATATATATATATATATATATATATATATATATATATATATATATATATATATATATAAACCTTCTTTTGTAAAATAGCAGGAAAAATCCCAGCAGAGTGCTCGATTAATTGAGAATTAAAATTAAAATTAAACCTTATTAAACCTCCCTTAAACAAATATACATAACACTCTAAGCAAATAACGCGTACAAACGAGAGTGACGCATGACTTCACATTTCCGAAAAAGATGACAACATAAGCTGACGAGAGCCGGATGGCTAAGTCCTTCTGTGCTTGAAACCGACGGTACTAATGTTGTAGTAGTTTTTTGTACCAAAAAATAAATACATATATATATATATATATATATATATATATAGTCATCCACATACAGCCTGTTTCGCTGTTTCACAGCTCATCAGTGCGGCTAGACCAGTTAGTGCCTCAAGCCGGGATCGAAACGCAACCGTCGAGCTGACAGTCGGCGATGCTAAGTGATATCTCAATGTAACGAAATGTAAACATTGCAAATGCCTGAGCTCGGAATTAGTTTTACCTAATGAGCATTGCCTTAAAGCTAATGGCCGTTGACGATACCCTTACAAAAATAAGCTCTACCCGGAGGGAGCTTTTTATAGTCATCCACATACAGCCTGTTTCGCTGTTTAAGAGATCTAACCTACTTTTAGAAATGGAGCATATTGCATTAATAGTAAATAATAAATTCCCAGCAGATAAAGCGGATGCCATCGCCTGAATTCGAACCTGAACCTTGATATCTTCAGTCTGAGATTCTAACAACTGGCCGATTTGGACTTTCTCATGAATAGAGCTTTAAACATTACAACATTATTATAGCTTTGTTATGACGTCATATATGTATGATTTACGTCATGTTTCAAAGCATGAATTCTAACATAACTGATAATCAAAAATAAATAAATGAACGGGTAAACATTATCAAAAGCGTCTTGAATTATTTTAATAGTTCAAAACAATTTATTTTTCTTTAACTACCGTGTTGATATTTACTATAAAAACAAAAGATGTATTATAATAATTATGACCTTTCTTGTTGTTTTATTAATTATAGATACACAACACATATTATTTTTTAAACAATAATGTGAGAGAAAGAGAAGCAAAGAGACAGATACATACATAGGTAGATAGAGAGGGGGAGAGAAAGAAAGAGAAGCAAAGAGACAGATACAGACATAGGTAAATAGAGAGGGGGAGAGAAAGAAAGAGAAGCAAAGAGACAGATACAGACATAGGTAAATAGAGAGGGGGAGAGAAAGAAAGAGAAGCAAAGAGACAGATACAGACATAGGTAGATAGAGAGGGGGAGAGAAAGAAAGAGAGAGTCAACAGATGACGATTAGAACGGAAGTGACGCCGCCGTTACTGACATAGCGTGAACTCGTCCGTAGCAGTAACCAGCATAGAACTGCCTGTCTGAGAGCGTCGACTTCACCTTACAGCGGTGTTTGGCTCAGTGCCATCCCTTCAGCGACACTTGGAACCCTCTTGGACAATGACACTATCCGGATCACCGTCTCACAACGGCTGGGACTCCGTTTGTGCCATCCACACCGGTGTCGCTGTGGTCAGGACGTTGACGAGTTTGCCCTGCATTCTCTCTCTTGTCGATTTAGTGCCGGTCGCCTACCTCGACACTCTGCCCTTAATGACGTAGTCAGGCGAGGTCTCGACTCGGCAGGTTTTGCATCAGTCCTTGAACCAGTCGGCCTGGACAGGGGCGACGGTCACAAGCCTGACGGGATGATTGTGTTTGCTTTCCGAGCCGGAAAGCCGCTGATCTGGGACGCCACTTGTTCCGACTCCTTTTCCCCAGCAAGGATTGCGGAATCCGCGGTGAAGCCCAGCACGGCGGCTTTGCTCGCCAAAAGAAGGAAGCGCGGAAAATACAGCTCGCTCACTGACCGTTTCGTCTTCCAACCAATTTCAGTTGAAACGCCGGGTGTTTTTGGCCCCGAGACTGTTAAATTTTTTCAGGACATTGGACGGGGGATTCCAACGTTTAGGCACGAGCCCCGTGAGTCAGCCTAGTTGTTCCAACGCATCTCCCTGGCTATCGTTCGTGGCAACGCTATGTCAGTAACGACGGTGCTGATATTTTATATATTAGAATATCTAATGAGAAAAATATTCATGTTTTTTGTTACAAAAAGTTGGGAACGTGAGTATTTTTTTAATCCTAAAAGAAAGCGTTTCATCTCAATTAAACTTGATGTATATTCTTATAGAAGGCCCTTCATTTTTTAACGCTTTTCCATGCTGCCTTCACGAAAATCTTTTCTTCTCCATCTAAATCTCCTTTCATTGGACACCTTATCAACGGACAATTACCAACTGGACAAACCCCATATCTTTTTTACACGAACTTTTTTTTTCACTCTCTATTTCTTAATATTTTTCCAAATGTTGAATTTTGGCTTTTCCACTGCCAACTTATCTACCTATATAATTCCTCTGATGATAAGATTTCGATCTTTGAAAAACCTTGGATTAAGGAAAGAATAATAAACATAATTTTAGTACAGAATATACCTTGTATTGAACAATTGAAGTTTGAAATTCGTAAATGTGTATCACTCTTCTTTCGTCTATCTCTCTCTCTCTCTCTCTCTCTCTCTCTCTATATATATATATATATATATATATATATATATATATATATATATATATATATATATATATATATATATTAACGCCTATGAGAAGCTTTTAAACTCTTCGAACTCATCATTTACCTAAAACAGTGCAATAGATTGAAATAGTCAATTTTCGGCTTCAGACAAACAGATAAAACATCTCTATCATTTATAGATTATTATTATTAGTATCGGGACCCCGTGGATATTCCACAGTGCTTCCTACATAAATCTGTATAATTCACTATTAAAATTAATGTACCTTTTAAAATGATATATGCCTGTCAGGGTCAAAACTATTAAACATTAGCCAAATCTTCTCTTCTTTCTTTCTTTATTTATTTAAACTTTTATCAATTTAATTCTTTTTAAAACAATAAAATATTTCTGTTTTTGTACCGTAAAAATAAGTGTCAGCTAAATACGCTTCGAATCGATCAAAAGAATGTCACCTTATGAAGTGTATTTATGTGAAGTTTTACTATTTTACTCGACGGGTCGGTATAATTTGATTTCCGAACAATTCATTGTAACCTTGGAATAGTCGGAACTGTTTACCCTATAACATAAGATTAATCAACAATCATTATAGTATTTGCTGATCCGACGCATCTATATTTTTAATCTTGTGTGATTGTTGATAACGTACGTACGAACATGAGATACCTTAACATATTATTATATAGATCTTAAATGTGTGTGAAAGGTGGTAACGTACGTACAAACATGAAATGCCTTAGCGTATGATTATATAGATCTTAAGTGTGTGTGGAAGGTGATAACGTACGTACGAACATGAGATACCTTAACATATTATTATATAGATCTTATATGTGTGTGAAAAGTTGATAACGTACGTACAAACATGAGATATCTCAACATATTACTATATAGATCTTATATGTGTGTGAAAGGTGATTACGTACGTACGCACATGAGATATTTTAACATGTAACTATACAGATCTTAAATGTGTGTGAAAAGTGATAACGTACGTACGAACATGAAATGCCTTAGCGTATTATTATATAGATCTTAAATGTGTGTGAAAGATGATAACGTAGTACGAACAAGAGACACCTTATACTATTATATATAGATATTAAATGTGTGTGAAAGGTGATAACGTACGTACGAACATGAGATACCTAAACATATCATTATATAGATCTGAAATGTATGTGAAAGGTTATAACGTACGTACGATATTGAGATACATTAACATATAATTATATGTACCTAAGAAGTGTGTGAAAGGTGATAACGTACATACGAACATGAGACACCTTAACATATTATCATATAGATCTTAAATGTGTGTGAAAGGTCATAACGTACGTACGGACATGACATGCCTTAAAATATTATTATATCGATCTTAAATGTGTGAGAAAGATTAGAACGTACGTACGGACATGAGATACCTTAACATATTATCATAGAGATCTTAAATGTGTGTGAACGGTGATAACGTACGTACGAACATGGGACACCTACACATAGTATTATATAGATCTTATATGTGTATGAAAGGTGATAACGTACGTACGTACATGACATGGCTTAACATATTATTATATCGATCTAAAATGTGTGTGAAAGGTGATAACGTACGTACGAAGGTGAGATATCGTAGCATATTATTATATAGATCTTAATGTATGCGAAAAGTGATAACGGACGTACGAACATGAGATACCTTAACATATCATTGTATAGATCTTAAATGTGTGTGACAAGTGATAACGTACGTACGAACAACCAACATAGGATACCTTAACATATTATTATATAGATATTAAATATGTGTGAAAGATGATAACATACGTACTAACATTAGATACCATAACATATTATTATAAAGATCTTACATATTTCTGAAAGGTGATAACGTACGTACGAACATGAGACACCTCAACATATTATTATATAGATCTTAAATGTGTGTGAAAGGTGATAACGTACGTACGATATTGAGATAGATTAACATATAATTATATCGACTTGAGATAGTGTGAAAGGTGATAACGTACATACGAACATGAGACACCTACACATATTATTATATCGATCTAAAATGTGTGTGAAAAGTGATAACGTACGTACGAAGATGAGATACCGTAACATATTATTATAACGATCTTAAATGTGTGCGAAAAGTGATAACGTACGTACAAATATACAATGCCGTAGCGTATGACTATATAGATCTTAAATATGTGTGAAAGGTGATAACGTACGCACGAACATGAGGCATCTTAACCCATCATTATATAGATCTTAAATGTGTATGAAAAGTGATAACGTAGGTACGAACATGACTTACCTTAACATATTATTATATATATTAAATGTGCGTTGGTACGAACATGAAATACCGTACATGTTATTATATCGATCTTAAATGTGTGTGAAAGATGATAACGTACGTACGAACATGTAATATCTTAAATATTATTATATATCTTAAATTTGTGTGAAAAATGACAATGTACGTACGAACATCAGATACCTTTACATATTATTATATTAATCTTAAATGTGTGTGAAAGGTGATAACGTACGTACGAACATGAGATACCGTAACATATTATTATATAGATCTGAAATGTGTGCGAAAGATGATAATGTACGTACAAATATAAATTACCGTAGCGTATTATTATATTAATCTTAAATGTGTGTGAAAGGTGACAACGTACGTACAAACATGATATACCTTAACATATTATTATATAGATTTTAAATGTGGGTGAAACGTGATAACGTATAACGAACATGAGATACCTTAACCTAT
The DNA here is from genome assembly GCA_963556195.1 of Sepiola atlantica. Taxonomy (NCBI): domain Eukaryota; kingdom Metazoa; phylum Mollusca; class Cephalopoda; order Sepiida; family Sepiolidae; genus Sepiola; species Sepiola atlantica. Next base: position 80,711,331 of record OY744534.1, on the reverse strand, counting down.
AATTATATAGATCTTACATGTGTGTGAAAGGTGATAACGTACGTACGAACATGATATACCTTAACATATTATAATATAGATCTTAATGTGTGTGAAAGGTGATAACGTACGTACGATATGAGATACCTTAACATATTATTATATCGATCTTAAATGTGTGTGAAAGGTGATAACGTAGTAAGAACATGATATACCTGAACATATTATTATATAGATCTTAATTGTGTGTGAAAGGTGATAACGTACGTACGAACATTAGACACCTAAACATATTATTATATAGATCTTAAATGTGTGTGAAAAGTGATAACGTACGTACGGAATGACATGCCTTAACATATTATATCGATCATAAATGTGTGTGAAAGGTGATAACGTACGTATGAACAGAGATACCATAGCATATTATTATATAGATCTTAAATGTGTGCGAAAAGTTAACGTACGTACGACATGACATGCCTTAGAATATTAGCATATAGATCTTAAATGTGTGTGAAAGGTGATAACGTACGTACGAACATGAGATACCTTCACATATCATTATATAGATCTTAAATGTGTATGAAAAGAGAAGACGTACGTACGGAATGACATGCCTTAATATATTATATCGATCTTAAATGTGTGTGAAAGGTGATAACGTACGTACGAACATGAGACACCTTAACATATTATTATATAGTCTTAAATGTGTCTGAAAGGTGATAACGTACGTACGAACATGATATACCTTAACATATTATTATATTGATCTTAATGTGTGTGAAAGGTGATAACGTACGTACGACATTAGATACCTTAACATATTATCATATAGATCTTAATGTGTGTGAAAGGTGATAACGTACGTACAAACATGAGATACCTTAACATATTATTATATTGATCTTAATATGTGTGAAAGGTGATAACGTACGTACGAACATGATATACCTTAACATATTATTATATAGATCTTAAATGTGTGTGAAAGGTGATAACGTACGTACGAACATGAGAGACCTTAACATATTATTATATAGATCTTAATGTGTGTGAAAGGTGATAACGTACGTACGAACATGAGCCACCTTAACATATTATTATATTTATCTTAATATGTGTGAAAGGTGATAACGTACGTACGAACATGATATACTTTAACATATTATTATATAGATCTTAAATGTGTGTGAAAGGTGATAACGTACGTACGAACATTATATACCTGAACATATTATTATATAGATCTTAATTGTGTGTGAAAGGTGATAACGTACGTACGAACATGATATACTTTAACATAGTATTATATTTATCTTAATATGTGTGAAAGGTGATAACGTACGTACGACATGAGATACCTTAACATATTATTATATAGATATTAAATGTGTATGAAAGGTGATAACGTACGTACGACATGAGATACCTTAACATATTATTATATAGATCTTAAATGTGTGTGAAAGGTGATAACATACGTACGAACATGATAGATCTTCATGTGTGTGAAAGGTGATAACGTACGTACGACATGAGATACCTTAACATATTATTATATAAATTAGATGACAACGCAATCCACTTATCCCATTATCACCCATAGATCGCACAACACTCTCAGTTTAGTAATTGTTCAGATCGACTTCGTATCTCAATCGTAGACTGAGATGAACGGCTTGAGATTTGGAACAAGACGTGGTTATAATGTAATAATCGGTAATCCAAACAATGCGATGCGACTTACGCGTAGTCAAGTGCGATAATCTGTTGTGAAAGAAAAACAAGACGGGAAATAGAATCGTCTCAGGGGTCACCGTCAACAAAGGAGTAAATCCCATTAAGAAGGATTTGGAACCATCTGTAGATTAAAGCAGTTAATTCAATTAGGGATTAGACGCAAGTAAATCAGAATTGAAAGAAATGAAAGAAACTTATGAGAACATAATTATTTAAATATTATGATAACAAAAGATGAAATAAAAACATGGAATTATATTTAATATAATAAATGAGGCAGACGCCTTCAAAGCTTGTTTAGATGCGAGAATTTATAAATAAACAAACACAGATTTGTGATATTAGATGCTGTACTTGCTTACCTGGCACACGCTAGGAAGTAAGTGTAGTATCTGTTCCGATGGATACTGCACGCCTGTCCTGTGCAGTTCTAGGAGGTCCACCCTCCCAGGCTTTGCCTCCCCTCTTTGGGGAGGAGTAAGTTTATTGCTTACTGCTTGAGGCGCCCCTACCGGGGAATGCCGACGGGGCTGCCCAGGCAATTTTTAAATGGCCAGAGTGCTCACCTCTCGAGCGCTGGCTTTTAACCCCACTTACTCGACCCAAGCTGTGGTCACATCTTACTTGTGGGAGTAAGATAAAACTGGCCTTGTGCCTAACTCCTGCAGAGGAGTAAATAAATATTAGATGCTGTACTTGGTCTTTTGGCTAAGATCAAAGTGTAGTATCTGTTCCCCATAGACTGGTATTGTCTTGGCCTCGCTTGATTTACGCCGGTCTATGGGATTGTCCTGTGCAGTTCTAGGAGGTCCACCCTCCCAGGCTTCGCCTCCCCTCTTTGGGGAGGAGTAAGTTTATTGCTTACTGTCTGAGGCGCCCCTACCGGGGAATGCCGACGGGGCTGCCCAGGCAATTTTTAAATGGCCAGAGTGCTCACCTCTCGAGCGCTGGCTTTTAACCCCACTTTCTCGACCCAATCTGTGGTCACATCTTACTTGTGGGAGTAGGATAAAACTGGCCTTGTGCCTAACTCCTGGGGAGGAGTAAATACCTTAATAATATTATTTATTTTTCCTTTCTTTTTCTTTGGCCAGATAACCCTAGCTTCTTCAGCGAATCGTACCGATGCCGGTAGTGTGGATAGTAGTCCGTCAGGATGTAAGATTGGGCAGAGGTGTTTACGGGTTTTCATTTAAAAAAATTTTTTTTTTAATATGATGTACGCGAATTCACGCGTTGTGTCCATAAATTGAAATAGTTCATATTGTTTATTACCTTTTTTTTTATAATTTAAATTAATAAATAGACGCCTTCAGAGCATGTTTAAGTGCGAGAATTTATTAATAAACTAAAATAGATTTATGATAATAATTTTTTTTTCTTTCTTTTCATTTTGACTTTTTTCTTCTGACTAATCATTGTTTAGAGTATGGCCTTTTGGCTAAGATCAAAGTGTAGTATCTGTTCCGATGGATACTACACCCCATAAACTGGTATTGTCTTGGCCTTCGGGCCTTGATTTACGCCGGTCTATGGGTCTGTCCTGTGCAGTTCTAGGAGGTCCACCCTCCCAGGCTTCGCCACCCCTCTTTGGGGAGGAGTAAGTTTATTGCTTACTGCCTGAGGCGCCCCCCACCGGGGAATGCTGACGGGGCTGCCCAGGCAATTTTTAAACCCCACTTTCCCGACCCGACCTTGGGTCACATCTTACTTGTGGGAGTAAGATAAAAACTGGCCTTGTGTCTAACTCCTGGAGAGGAGTAAATCAATAATCATTGTTTAGAGTATCGTAACAATCTCGATGGTGTGGATAGTAGTCCGTTAGGATATAAAATGGACAGAAGTGTTAACGGGTTTTTATTTAATAAGAAGAAAAAAGTAAAATGAAAAACAAAAAGAAAAAAGGAAAATATTATTAATAGGTACTGTTCTAGATGACGCGCCTAATTTCCGTGACGTCGCGTCGGCAACGATCGGCCAGGTCGCGAAAGCGCCCGAGAGTTGCCGAGACGAAAACGCCAAGCGTTTATGGAAGGCTTGCAGGCGATAATATAAGACGAGAAAATTCAAAGAAAAAATACATAGGTAAAAAGATAAACAAACTGTAGGGTGTGTGTGTGCGGGAGGGGGGGGGGTAAATGAACCATTTTCAATCAAATGTGTAAGAAGGTTTTTTTTGGGGGGGGGTGTTGTCAATGTTTTCTTTTTCATTTGTTTCGCTACTTTTTCTTCTTGCTAACATAAAACAAAGAAAGGAAAATAGGTTAGGGTTAGTGTTAGGGTTTGGGGGGTTAGTGGTTAGGGCTCACGTTCTTAGCGATAGCCAAGCCCTGCATTCAAACTGCCAAGCTCTAACTGGAAGAGTACCAGACCATGGCCACCGAGAGTTGACAAGGCCAAGCAACTAACTTCCTGTCCCCCTCTGACGTCACTGCATTGCGTGTCAAAACAAGGACCGTAGTAATAACAATAAGAAGGCATTTCGACTTCTCCATTCACTAAATAATCCATCAAAATTCAGGAAATCAACCAATTTTAATGAAATTTTCAGTATTTATTAATTAATGATCACGGATTATAATAAATCCATTACTTTATTATAAAGCTTGGTGCAAATGTATTATTTCTTGTAAACATCAAACACCTTTACTAAAGTTATTCAAAATATCAAAACATGTTGACCATACGATATTGTAAATATTTAAAACAAAGCATTAGAAAACTTTAAAAATTGCATGTAAAAAAAGAAAAGAAAGGAACACGATTCGATTCATCTTGAAACAAACAGTTAACATTGAACTTTTTTTTTTGTATAATTTTTAAACAAATTTCAAAGTCTGAATTACTTACGGTTGATTGGGTTAGAAGTTTAAATAAAGGTAATTCATAATTCAGTTTTTTGCAGTATTTGATCGTGAATTATTATTTTCTTTAAATTTATATTGAATAAAGATCAGTTTCAAGATGAATCGAATCGTGTTCCTTTCTTTTCTTTTTTTACATGCAATTTTTAAAGTTTTCTAATGATTTGTTTTAAATATTTACAATATCGTATGGTCAACATGTTTTGATATTTTGAATAACTTTAGTAAAGGTGTTTGATGTTTACAAGAAATAATACATTTGCACCAAACTTTATAATAAAGTAATGGATTTATTATAATCAATGATCATTAATTAATAAATACTGAAAATTTCATTAATTTTGGTTGATTTTCTGAATTTTGATGGATTATTTAGTGAATAGAGAAGTCGAAATGCCTTCTTATTGTCATTACGACGGCCATTGTTTTGACACGCAATGCAGTGACGTCATTTTCTAGCCAACCGGCCTGTAGTAACTCTCGGTGGCCACGACCAGACCCTAATATAAGACGAATAAATTCAAAGAAAAAATATATAGATTAAAATAATTTTTTATTTTTTTGTGAAAATAATGTTTTTTTAGGGGGTGGGGGTAAAATTTTGTCAATGTTTTTATAAGATAAAAAAAAAAAAATGATATTATTCCGTCAGCGCTCGGCCGCTTCCGCGACATGCCCGATCGTTGTCGACGCGAAGTCACGGAAATTAGACGCGTCATCTGGAACAGTATAATTAAAAATATTATAGATCTGTTTTTATTTGTTAATAAATTCTCGCATCTAAACATGCTTTCAAGGCGTCTGCTTCATTTATTATATTAATTTTTTGAAATGATGCTTATGAAAATATGAACCCTTCCAATTAGATTATGGAATTATATATATACATGGTCCGCTATGAATGATTATATATTTCTTTTGTTAGTAACTTTGTCGATGCTTAAGCATTTCTTTTATTTCAGGTACCATTCGAGAGCAGAATCGTATATTTCCATAGCATCCTTGAGCTAAAGGGACAAATGCGAGTTGTCATTGTTCACGTGTCGTTGGAGATGTGCGGCAAAGTATGCCGCTAAGTCACTGCTTAATTAGAAAAGTTCCTTGAACTCCATGGAGAGAAAACGGAGATTTAATAAATATTTTAATAAACATTGTTTTCTGTTGCAAATACTTTGTCAGTTTCTATATTGCAATTGCATATTTCCTCCATGTTTCATTTATTATGTTGATATAAAATGATATAATTAATTATGGCGATTCATTTATATATATATATATATATATATATATATATATATATATATATATATATATATATATATATATATGGGAAGAGAAGGATGAAAGTAATCCGACGTGATGGGAAAATGAAAAAGGAAAACCAAAAAATGGATGTTTTTTATGTGTACATCAACGTTTCGTCTTTATTTATAAGACTTCATCATCCTGATGAAGTCTTATAAATAAAGACGAAACGTTGATGTACACATAAAAAACATCCATTTTTTTGTTTTCCTTTTTCATTTTCCCATATATATATATATATATATATATATATATATATATATATATATATATATATATATATATATATATATAAGCACTTTTTATAAACCCGGTTTAAATTCTTTGGATTACTACCCAGTGGCGTCTTTACCTGGATTATTATTATTATTATTATTATTATTATTATTATTATATATATATATATATATATATATATATATATATATATATATATATATATAAGTATACATTTTTATTTATACAAACATTATTGGTTACATATGTGCATACATGTTTCGGTTGCACTCTTCACAGAAAGACAACCTCATTAGACCGAGGGTTTTCTCTGGAACCCTTGGTCTGATGAGGTTGACTTTCTGCGAAGAGTGCAACCGAAACATGTATGCACATATGTAACCAATAATGTTTGTATAAATAAAAATGTATACTTATAAACAGCTCTACTTGTTATTGAGCACTTTTTATAAACACTTCAGTTTTAACGGATTTAAACTAATACAATACATGTACTATATATATATATATATATATATATATATATATATATATATATATATATATATATATATATATATTGTGGGTATTTTCTTATTTATGCAAACATTATTAAAAATAACAAAACCCGTCAGTTTAATTATATTTTTTCAATTTTATGATGTTTTTTATTGTATCAAAAGGAATAAAATTAATAAATTAATAAAATTAATTAATATGATGCCACTCCGGCACCGCTGAATTTTAGTAGTAAACGTATTTCCTGGAACAACGCGAGAACGTTCTCTACGCGCTTCTCCGCCGTCTTTTAAAAAATTCTCTTCTTTCTCCAGCTTGTTTGTTCATTTGCTTTTGACACCTGAGAATGATTCTACGAAGAATAGAAAGCGTTCGTGAAACCTATGGGACATTTATTTTTTGATTTTTGATTCTAATACAAAAGGACCATCAACTTTTTTTTTTAATTTACAAAGGTATAATTAAACAGACTAATTCGGTTATTTTTACAATGTTTGCCTATATATATAATGCTATTTCACCCGAAACAAGGCAGGACGCCACTGTAGACGTAAGGGGCTACTGAGAATTAAGGAGTAGGTTTAGGGTGTCATTCTAAGTTGGGAGCTATGCAGCGAGATCCCTGTTTACATTAGTTTTAACCTCTTCATGTCTGTACTTTCGAAGAAACAGGGGGAAGGGAGAGAGTTCCATATATATATATATATATATGCATATATATATATATATACATATATGCATATATATATTTATATATATTTATTTATTTATATATGTATATATATATAATATATATATATATATATAATGTATATATATATATATATACTTATATATATTTATTTATTTATTTATATATGTATATATATATAATATATATATATATATAATATATATATATATATATATATATATATATATAGATTTAGATTTTTCACTTATAAAATAGATCATTCAGTGAAGACCGGGGTTGTTCCAATAAAAAACAAGCTCGATGATACTCGATTACAGAGTACAGAGCATTTATATGTGATTTTATGAAGGCTTACCAAAGCATTCCTTTCAAGACACCAATGATCACCATTAAAGATATTTTTTCTTACAAATACTATTTATTCAAATTAAATGTTTTTTCCTACACGTGTTTCACTACCAAGCAGTTACTTGCTTGGCAGATCATCAGGGAAATTAAATGTCTGGAATACTGGTTTCAACTGCCGACAAAACACAATGTGGCGTTGTAATAGTTGAGGTCACTTAAGAAGAGAAGAGGAAAAAAATAAAAATAAAAACAAAAGTCAAACTTAAAAAGCAAGGAAGAACAACGATAAAAAAAGAAAGTCCTAGAAAAGTCTTAGAAAAGTAGCTTGTGCATTATTTCTTCCACCAAGCCAACAAGCAAATAATCGGTCCCAAATACATTCAATAAAACTACAAAACCGGAACAATGTGCGATAATACACTTTTCACGTCGGCCGGTACAATGATGAATAAGTCCCCCCCCCCCACAAGAAAACAAAAGAACTAAATCATTCAAGTTACCGCTCACAAGTTACCATTCCAACCCAATGATAGTATGGGAATTCTAAATCCAATTTTTCACAAAGAAAAGTCAACACAAATGTTCGTCCGAGTTCAAAGAGTCTTATTTCAATTGTTGATTTATTACCCTTCGAAATAAACACACGACGAGTTTAATGTCAATCCCGCAGAAAACTCCCTTCCATCAAGAAAAAATCTTAATATAGAAACTATTTATTCAAAATACTGTTTCTAAAAATATTTATTATTAAACCTATTCCTTATAGAAATTAATTATCTAGTGTCTGGGACGTCATTTTACATTTTGGGAAAATATCCTTCATTTAATTAACTGCCGAATTATTATCGTTTTGTTGTTTAACGAAGCGAAAAAAGCCTATCCCGCAGAATTAGTTTTTAAAAAATTATTCATATATCAAAAATAAACTGTTATTATAAAAAGGCCTTCTACAAAAATCTAGTTATTATTTTAAATCATTTAAAATATTTCCATAACGGCTGACACAGCCGTTTGCAACTCTCTGTGGAGAATATTATTCTATATTCCATAAATAAATGTTACTACGGAATATCGTTATCAGAAATATATTTTCTATTTTGAAAAAAAAACAAAAAACTTTTTTTTAATGGACCGGTTTATTTTTTTGTCAACTTTACGGGAAAATATCACTCTTACTCGTTAAATGACAGGAGACTTTATTATTACTAATTTAAAATCCCGTACAAAATACTTTTTATAAAAATCCAATTGTTTCTATTTTTAGAAATTAAGTCCGTGTCGGCATGCATGTTTTTAAAATTATTTTTTCCTTAATTACTTTTCCCCATTCCTGCCACCAAATTGTTTTATTTATTTTAATCTAATAAAAAACTAATTTAATTTAACCTAATTTAATTAAATAGTGATAGAATCCAGGTTGCTATTTCTTATTTTTCACTTAAAATTACTTGAAATCCCCTAATAATTCGGCAGTTAATTAAATGAAGGATATTTTCCCAAAATGTAAAATGACGTCCCAGACACTAGATAATTAATTTCTATAAGGAATAGGTTTAATAATAAATATTTTTAGAAACAATATTTTGAATAAATAGTTTCTATATTAAGATTTTTTCTTGATGGAAGGGAGTTTTCTGCGGGATTGACATTCAACTCGTCGTGTGTTTATTTCGAAGGGTAATAAATCAACAATTGAAATAAGACTCTTTGAACTCGGACGAACATTTGTGTTGACTTTTCTTTGTGAGAAATTGGATTTAGAATTCCCATACTATCATTGGGTTGGAATGGTAACTTGTGAGCGGTAACTTGAATGATTTAGTTCTTTTGTTTTCTTGTGGGGGGGGGGACTTATTCATCATTGTACCGGCCGACGTGAAAAGTGTATTATCGCACATTGTTCCGGTTTTGTGGTTTTATTGAATGTATTTGGGACCGATTATTTGCTTGTTGGCTTGGTGGAAGAAATAATGCACAAGCTACTTTTCTAAGACTTTTCTAGGACTTTCTTTTTTTATCGTTGTTCTTCCTTGCTTTTTAAGTTTGACTTTTGTTTTTATTTTTATTTTTTTCCTCTTCTCTTCTTAAGTGACCTCAACTATTACAACGCCACATTGTGTTTTGTCGGCAGTTGAAACCAGTATTCCAGACATTTAATTTCCCTGATGATCTGCCAAGCAAGTAACTGCTTGGTAGTGAAACACGTGTAGGAAAAAACATTTAATTTGAATAAATAGTATTTGTAAGAAAAAATATCTTTAATGGTGATCATTGGTGTCTTGAAAGGAATGCTTTGGTAAGCCTTCATAAAATCACATATATATATATATATATATATAAAGCCTCTCGAGGATAAGGGTCAATGAAATTGTCAGTTTACTGCTGATTTATACCATGACATGTTTGAAAACGAAAGATAGAGAGGACAACATTTGATAACCAAAGAGGACGGCTTGACAAGTATTTGTTGACATTGGACTTGAAAGCGACCATGTTGTAGACTGTAGGAAAGTAGTACCACAGCAATCTGTTCCACAGATTGAACGTAATTTGAAAGAAACTCTGTCTATGGAAACTACGTCTGATTTTAGGTACACAGAGGAAACAAGGTGACTCTCTTCTTGCAGTGGCGGTAATAAGCCGACTTCTTTTCTGTGAATGTTGAACATATTACCCGAGATTGGATATCCCACGAGCACCTACCATGGAAATATCAAACCCTTACCCTAACCCTAACCCTAACCCTAACCCTACCATGGAAATATCAAAATGTAACCTTGCCGGTCTGTCACTTTTCTGGTTTGAATTAGTATATCCGACGGTATGGGCAGCTTAACTTCAAAATGGGTGTTTCAGCTCTCAGCGCACAGATGGTATGGACGTATCTTATGTTAGAAGCTTTAGACGTAAGTCAGTTATGAATTCGAAATAACATTTTCGGCGTTATGTCAAGCCTAAGTTGAAAGTAGCATTACGATCGATAACCTGGCAGACAAAAATGGGCGTGTCTTAAGATTATATATTATTGTGCTCCTCTCCCCTTTCTCTTTAATATACATTTTTGTCTCTGGTTTAATAGATGCTTTCCAGTCCTCGTAATCCTGTCATTTTGTCAAGATCCTTCACGTAGATTACGCATGCATAAATATTGAACCATTTCCCAAAAATGGCTTCTGATCCGATCAGCTAACACTTGGTAGCCGGTGCATAGAGAAAAGAAACCTAACCCACAAAACGCCAATGTGCCGGGTGCTTATCTTTTGCTAACGTCCCTCCGTGTTAATTAACAGATGATTTCGTTGAATTCGTACAACACCTACGTTTTGTTTGTTGTCGTCTACAGGTACATAGAAAGTCTCAGGTGTTCACCTTGCAGAGGAAAGCTGTGACATTCCGCCGATCCAATAAGCGGCATCACCCCCTCGGAAGAACGGCAACAACAGTGTCTAGACAAAAGTTATGAAAAGCTTGTTCAAATGATGCTACTGATTTTTGTTTCTTGGTTAGGCGAGTTCAACTTCTGCATAGTGCTCAGGAATAGCGTGCCTCGGGATTTTCTGGACTGCATGAAGTCCCCCTCTTTGCTCGAAAGCTATTTCTTTAAACTGCAGGATTTCAGAGGTTTACCCCCGACACCAAGAACAGCAAAGCTAAGCTATGCGGTTGTATGCAAAATCGGGAAACGTTTGAACCAGAACACACGTTGCTAGTTTTACTCTACTGATTTTTCAAAGACAACCAGAGGACGACGGATCCTGATGCAGACGCTTCGTATACGTTCACATGGGCCATGTTATCCGTGTTCCTCTACCACTTTGCTATCGCCCCCACCATGATAAGAAAGGGTTGAACTTTAAGGGGTGATGATGCTGATTATGTTTATTAGACAATATGTTGTTTTGTGACATATTACTTGACTTCATACTTGTTTATTTAAAGGGAATATTGAGGTGTAGGTGCACGAAAGTTATTTCCCTTTTAGAAAAAAAAGGTGTTTGGTTATAGTTATGCTCTTAAAAGAAAAGAGTCAGGGAGACGTCAGATTTCGTAAGAATAGGTGACTTCGTCTACGCTCCCCTGAGATCACAAGATCCAAAGCGTTTGACTTTCTTTCCGTGTTTTCTTCCTGTTCACCGAACCAAACAGCCTTACTATTAGGTTGGTGTAAAAACAATGACGTTTTCTCACATATGTTATATTTATATATGTTTTCTGAATTCATTTATCGATAAATATAGCGTTGTTATATGTCATTTTAAAGCGCGGGTTTCGCTCTATCGAATCCTGTTATTCGTTTCCATTTTTAATTTCTTCATTTTTTGTTTTTGCAGGCTTTTCGACAGCATGGGCAAAATTGAAATCCGCACGATATTCTTGTTCGAGTTCAAACTAGGCCGAAAAGCTGCCGAGACAGCTCGTGACATCAATGATGCGTTTGGCCCAGGTACCACTAACGAACGTACGGCACAAAGGTGGTTCAAGAAATCTCGTAATGGTGACGAGAGCCTCAAAGATGAACACGGTCAAGGCCGGTCGACTACGATTGATAACGAAGATCTGAAAGCCTTAATTGAAGCCGATCCTCGCAAAACCACACGAGAAGTTGCTGATGAACTCGAAGTCGACCACTCAACAGTTGTTCGCCATTTGAAGTCAACAAAAGCTGGATAAATGGGTGCCGCACGAATTGAACGATAATTAAAAAAGTGATGGTCTTTTGAAGTTGAACGTCAAAAAGCGCCATTGTTTTTGCACCAATCAATAGTTCCGACGGACGCCCTCCATTCATGGAGCGACTAAGTAGCTATTAGCGTGCTTTACACAACTTCCATACAGTTGTTACAATTATGTATACTCAATTGTTTTGGGACGTGTATAACTGTATGTACCATATATCTTGTATGTTTATTATCTGTTGTGTTTAACTAAATCTTTTGTCTTGTGTTGCCGACGCGTGGAGTAATGACACCCATGTATTTAGGAGAGTCGCTTGTATACCCTAACCACACTTTGCCTATTTTGATCGAAAGAGATCAACAAAATATTCTCGTACTTAAGAGGTATTAGTCATCATTGACAGGGGTATATCTCGAGGTCGGTTATTGCCCCTATAAGAGGCAAACAATCTGGTTTGTTTAGTTATGTGACTAAAACTATGGGAACCTATTTTAAATGTGACATGCTGCCCAGAAACATCGCTCATGGAATGTGCTGACTAAAAGACAAAATAAAAGAAGCGAGACTTACTAGGTTGCCGAATTTTTTACCTTCCTTAAAATAAATCAAATGGATCCTATTACATTGCCTAACCCTAAATCTAACCCTTACCCTAACCCTAACCCTTACCTTAACACCTAACCCTAACCCTAACCCTTACTTTAAACCTAACCGTAAGCCTAACCCTAATCCTAACCCTAACCTTAAGTTGCCGAATTTTTTGCCTTCCTTAAAATAAATCAAATGGATTCTATTACATTTCCTAACTCTAACCTTAACTCTAACCCTAACCATAACCCAACCCCTAACCTTTACCTAACACTAACTCTTACTCTAACCCTAACCCTAACTCTAACCCTTATCTTAAACCTAACCCTAACCCTAACCTAAACCCTCAGTTGTCGAATTTTTTACCTTCCTTAAAATAAATCAAATGGATCGTATTACATTGCCTAACCCTAACCCTAACCCTAACCCATAACGCCTAACCTCTAACCCTAACCCTAACCCTAACCCTAACACTAACCCTTACTCTAACACTAACCCTAACCTTAACTCCTAACCCTAACCCTTACCTTAAACCTAACCGTAACCCTAACCCTAACCCTTACGTCTTCTATTTATGTTTCTAATATGATAAAAATCTATTCAGTTATTTCTAATACATGTGTCCATTATACGCAAGGGAGAGGGCATTCTACTCCTATGCTCGACTCGAAAATAAATCGAAGCTATTACACTGTTTACCTGTGTTCCACTTTTCATTAAAATCTCTCCAGCAAGTTTTAAATCCGCGTATAGATGTATGTTCTACTTACAAAGAAATGTTTGATGAGATGGATTTGTTTCCTGTTTCTTGCGTCTCATTCATTCGAGAGTTATTCATGTATTTTTTTTATGTATCTTCCTCCTACAACGGTAAGATGTGAGACAAGGTTGGGAAAGTGGGATTTGAAATTCTAGTGCCCGAATGGATGAGCACTCTGGCCTACAAAAATGGCTGGGCAGCCCCGTCGGCATTGCCTGGTAGGGGCGCCTCAGGCAGTAAGCGATAAACTTACTCCACCCCAAAGAAAGGAGGCAAAGCTTTGGAGGGTTGACCTCCTAGAACTGCACAGGACAAACCCACAGATCGGCGGAATCAAAACCCGAAGGCTAAGACGATACCGGTCTATAGGGTGTAGTATCGATCGGAACATATACTACACTTTAATCTTGGTCAAAAGGCCGAGAAGCATTTTTTCCTCTCAAAATGCCGTTATTTGTGGATCTGGATTTCCCCATATTAAAACTATGCTTAACAAGTAAGTACAGTAACGCCCCCTCGCTCTCCATCATTTATGTCTATTCTTGTTATGCTTGAGAATCTGTCACTTCTGCTGAGTCTGTCCAACCCATCAGGATGTCAAAATGGTCATTAATAAATTTATTTGCTCAATTGTATCAGTTATCTTTTAGCAGAAACTTTTGATTCAATTTCTAAATGAGTAATGTCTATCACTCTCCTAACCATGAGAAATACTTTGATAAGAAGGTCAAAATTAGCTGTTTAATTCTCGTTACGCTTTAATATAATAGAAAAAATGGAAAGAAAAGAAGAAAATCAAACCAAATATTTTAATGAATAAGTATTCAAAGTGTTGTTAGTACTTATTATTTATTTATTTATTTATATATATTGTTACTATTTCATGCAAATACAAATTTGAATTTTTAATGAAGATTCTTTTTATGACCCATACACAACATCAATCGTTCAGATTTCAAGAATCTTACGGATTGGGTTAATGCTAGTGTTAGTGTTAAGTTTAGAGTTAGCGTTAGGGTAAGGACAAGGGTTTAGGATAAGATAAGGGTTTACGTGTAGGTTAAGAGGTTATGGTTATGTTTAGGGTATGGGTCAGATGTTGAGGGTTACCGTTAGGATTTTATATATATATATATATATATATATATTTATATATATATATATATATATATATATAATAACCATCAGCATGACAATCAGGGTGTTTGATCACTCCTGGAAGAGGGACCGACACCTTTTGCCACACTAGATACTGCGTTTATCATTACCAAATGGTAACCCATCTAGTACTGGTCAGGCTCGACGTGGCTTAACTTCGGTTATCTAACGGGACTGGTGTGTGTATATACATATTTTTCTGAAAGTGTGACTAGTGAGTATCAAGAAGGTTACTGTATAACGTAGTCAGTCTGAAATACTGACTGGAATCCCGACTCAGTAAAAGCAGCCAAAAATGTAAAAAATAAAAACCAAACGGCTCTAATCATGTAAAGATTAGGTTAGGGTTAGGGTTAAGGTAAGGGTTAGGGTTAAAACGTATTTTAGCCATTCGAAAAATAAGTTGAATGAACTTTCTAAAAAAATGTACTTATTTTCTTTTTATATTATTATTATTATTATTATTATTATTATTATTATTATTATTATTATTATTATTATTATTATTATTATTATTTTCATAATTATTATTATTATTATTATTATTATTATTATTATTATTATTATTTTCATAATTATTATTTTCATAATTATTATTATTATTATTATTATTTTCATAATTATTATTATTATTATTATTATTATTATTATTATTATTATTATTTTCATAATTATTATTATTATCATTTTTATTCTTATAATTATTATTATTATAATTATTATTATCATCATCATTATTATCATTTTTACTATGATTATGATTTTCATTATTATACTTATAAGTATTATGATTATTATTATAATTTTTCTTATTATTATCATCATTATTATTATTTTCATAATTATTATTATCATTTTTATAATTATTATTATCATAATAATTATTATTATTATCATTTTTATAATTATTATCATTATAAGTTTTATTATCATCATAATTATAAGTGTTATGATTATTATCATATTTTTTTATCATTATTATTTATTTTAATAATAATTATTATTTTCATTTTTATTATCATTATTATTATTATTTGAATTATTATGATTATCATCATTATAATTTTTATCATTAGTATGATTTTTATTATTACTATTATAAGTATTATGATTAATATAATAATTTTTATTATTATTATTATTATTATTATTATTATTATTATTATTATTATCATAATTATTATTATATCATTTTTATCATTAAGATAAGCAATGTAAAAGAAATGTTTTAAAAACTTTGAAATATAATTTCTGGAGGGAGTGAGTTAGTTAGTAGAAGAGCGTCTGTTTTGCTTAGCGAGTGTTTATCGACCAATCAAACATGGGCATAAAAAAACAGCTAATAAATTAAAACCAAAAGATAAGGGCGATTGTCTTTGCCCACCGATTTTATCTCTGCACAAATCTTGAATGCTGCGCGCCACCTGTTGTCAACTGCAGCCACCCAATTGTACCTTGTCCAATCTAACTAGTTAAATTACCCGTCGACACTGGAGTACATATTATAAATATCTGAATCTCAAATCTCAAATCGATCTGTAACCGCCGGCTAATGTCTGCTCAGCGCATATTACAACAAACAGCCAAGGACTGTCCGTTGTAATTTTTAGATCAGTACCAGGTCCTTTGTGTGGCGTACACACCTGTAGTATGAACATTTTGAGCTCTGAAGCGGTGCTTTCACCGAAACACGGCTGCAGGTGTGTAAGCCACAAAAAAAAAGGTTTGTATAATAAATATTTATAAAGCTCTACCTGGTATTGAGCTCTTCTGAAAAGATATTAGTTTCAAGTTAATTCTATAGATACATCTGAATAATGAAATCTAGTGGTGTATATGTCTTATATGTCTATATATAGCGTTGATAAAATTATTGATAGTTCTAATATCGTCACCACTTCTACTATTACTACGAACTCCACAACTACTAACAATGACAATCATCATAATTTGTACTTTTAATAGCAGTATATATCTTCGCCCAGTCATATAACACATCCGGCATACCAAGGAAGTCTCGTACCAAATTTTGTTCGCTCATTTCGATTTGAAGCTCAAAGGCATAATTAGTATTAGTAGTAGTACCATTATATTGTTACTATTGTTATTATTATTATTATTATTATTATTATTAGTAGTAGTAGTAGTAGTAGTAGTAGTAGTAGTAATATTATCATTCTTAAACACACATCAGAAATCCAAAGGTTGATCAATGGCAAATTTGTATCAAATCTCTATACTTTTAATTTAATTATTGTTTGTGATATAATACTACCACTAATACTACTACTAATACTAATACTAATACTTGTACTACTACTACTACTACTACTACTACTACTACTACTACTAATAATAATAATAATGATAATAATAATGACCCAGACTCCAGTGAACACCATAGGTTATTATCAGTGAGTACTCTCTTATGATGACTTGTGCCAGAACTCGTAGTGAGTACAACTAATAATAATAATAATAATAATAATAATTATAATAATAACAATAATAATAATAATAATTATGAAAATAATAATAATAATAACAATAATAATAATAATAATTATGAAAATAATAATAATAATAATAATAATAATAATAATAATAATAACAATAATAACAATAATAATAATAATAATAATAACAATAATAATAATAATAATTATGAAAATAATAATAATAATAATAATAATAATAATTATGAAAATAATAATAATAATAATAATAATAATAATAATAATAATAATAATAATAATAATAATAAGCTGTAAATGAGGCCAGATGATCGATAAGTAAACATATTGCTGACAGAAGACTAGAAGAAAGTCTAAACAAGAAACATGAACTAAAACAAACTATTCTAGCATTTCGGCACAGGCTTAAACGATGTAAATCTGAAGAGTACGCAAAAAATAGGAGGTTTATAACCAATGAAAGTAACTTTTACCAAAACTTAAACGGATGAAGGACAAAATTAAGAACGACGGAACACGACAGAAACCAGACAATTCTGGAGCAATATATGGGAAACAAAACAAGACCACAAGATAATTTCCGAATGGCTCGAAACCATGAAAAAATTCATGGAATAGGAAAAGTAATAGAAACCAAAATTAGCAAAAAAAAAACCCTAGACGACTCTAATAATAATTGAAAATTTGAAAACACCAGACTAGAACGGAATTGATACATTCTGGCTTTTACAAATTACACTCCCATATGAAAGAAACGTAAGAAGATGTATACATGAAATATATATATATATATATATATATATATATATATATATATATATATATATATATATACATATATATATATATATATATATATATATATATATATATATATATATATATATAAAATGATTTAATGAATCAGAACATTCCAATTGTTCAGAGAATTAGAACAACATGTTTATTATGGCGTACGGTCGTTTCCAAAACATTCTGGAAATACATCAATTTTTATTTTTTAAATTTTTCAATTCAAAATTTTTTTTTTACAAAGCCACTCTAGAACGTTCTTCATCAGCGCCTTTAGCAGCACATCTTACAGAAAATTCAAGGAAGAAAATAACAAGTTCGTCTTAGAGGAACATCTATTGACAGGAGGAGAAGCAGGGACAAATATTAGAAAAAGGAATAATTTACAAATATAAAATTAAAATATCAAGATAAACCGATAATAATAATGATAAAAAGACATTATAAACATTATCAAAATTATGAAGATAAAACGAAAATAAAAATAAAAATAAAATAAGGAATAAAATAAAGTAAAATATAATGTAAAATATAAAAATAATAATAGAATATATAAAGAGAAAAGGGATAAGAGATAAAAATAAAAAATAAAATATACAATAAAAAGGAAAAAAGGAAAAAACTATAAAAAATAATAATATGAAAAATAATAAAATTATTAATAATCAAAAATCAAAAATATATAAAAAATAAAAATAAAAGGAAGTATAATTGTGTAAAATAAAATGAAGTAAAAAACTAATAAAACAATAAATAATAAAATAAAAATGAAATATAAAAAAATAAAAAATATATAAAAAAATAAATAAATAAATAAATAAATAAATAAATAAAATATAAAAATATATAATAAGAAATAAGAAGTAAAATTAAGTATAATAATAGAAATATACGGAAATAAAATATATATATGTATATATATATGTATATAAATAATATATGAAAATGTTTTTATAAAATTAATAAAATTAATAAAATTATAAATAAGTGAATAAAAATAAAGAGTAAAATAAAATAGTTAACTAATAATTTAGAATCAAGGTAAGATTAGAAATAATGAAGGTATAAGAACATAAAGATAAGGATAAATCACAGAGTTACTAATAAGGAGATGATAATACAATTTAGAAATACACAATGAGAATATAGGATAAATATAAAAGAAAGAATCAATAATAATAGCATGAATTAAGAACTTAGAACTATAAATAAAAATAAGATGGAAGCATATACAAGTTTCAACCAAAATTGAATATTGTCAAGGCTCATTTTCTAAAGTTTTTTTAAGGAAACATCTCGCAGGGAGATAATTAGGGTAGGAGGGAAGGAGGTGGGGAAGATGGGATTGTATGGACAACGGTTCATTTTAGGGGGAGAAAAACTCCTTATAAAAAAAATTATTATATGGCGAGGGTCAGTAGGAGAGAGCATGCTTTAGAGGAAATAATTATCCTCTATCTCTCATCGTGGTCTTCCACCAAATTTGGCGTTTGAACCAACAAGTCCAACTGGAATGACATTAGATGTGAGAGGGTGAATTATACCAGGAAAAGTTATAAATTTAGTCTGGCGGTTATGTATTATTTAGGAGAAAGTCGAAGTAAACAGAGTCTGTGCTTCGAAGATCCGATATATTTCCTGGGTGAATAGGTTGGATGAAATTAATAAATTGATTTTAACCCACATTTTATTGGGAAAAGGATGTCGTCATACCTTCGAGGCTTTAGTCCTTGTATCCTTAGAATTCCCTTTTACATACGTTTATGTATGTTCAGTTGGTTATTAGTTTCCAAACTGCAATTCGTAGATATTTGCTCACAGTATATTTTCCGGTGGAAATCAAAGACGAGTGTTACTGTTATTGTCTACAGCGCTCGAATGAGATTGTTTGACGTTTGCGTTTTTTAGGGTTATTAAGGTTAAGTTAGGAGTGGGAGTTAAATGTGGACAGTTTGGGTGCAGAGTCATTTAGATTACTCCCATAGAAACACAGAAGGAATGACCAGAGACGCTTTAGATTGGAACTCGAGTTGAGTTGAAACTCGTTGTAAAGTGGGGTTGGGCGATAACATCACAGCTTTATGGCATAGAGAGGAGACGACTTATATTTGTGAAGGTGTTTTATTTATAGGTTTGGGTTATTGGGTACTTCTTTTAGATGTTGTGCCTGGGAGGGGGGGTTGATTTTGGTGCGAAGGAATAACTAAAAGAATAGCCCCATTTATACAATAAGACAGCGAGAAGGGACGACCCTAAGCACCTACAAACGGATAACCTTCCAAACAACTACCTTAAAATATATGACAATGGTTTGACTTTTTATTGTGTTGATGGCGTAGCCGGAGAGAATCGAAAGAATGTTATACAAAAACGATATAAGTTAAATGCGAATATTAATATCAATTAAGATGAATATCTTCATTACACATTAAATGTCTAAAACGGAATATAGTGTATCAGGCTACTAATAACAGCATCTAAACTCCGAACCTTATTAAATTGTACTAATTTATACCCGCTCCGTTAGTGGCGTTGGTACCCACTCAGTTTATATCTACTAGTTTATACCCGTGCCTTGATCCGTGTTTGTACAGTACCTGGGTATGTCAATTTCCATCTTTACCTAGCTTCTACCACTTTATAACCAGTGCGAAGAAAAATATTGGTGAAATTTCGTGGGAAATTAGAAAAAGGTCTACCGCACCCTTAATAACCGTGGACTATTCCCTAAGGAGCAAAAATGATGTAGGGAAGCGGCAAGAGAGTTACACGACTTGCTTTCCATCGATTAAGATATCTTAAAGAAAGTAAAAGCAGAACAAAAACATAGCATGGATCGAATACAAGGAAGCGGACGACACAATCCCCTTGCGTATAGTTACACATAAAAACGCACTCGTAACTGACAGCTGAACAAAACAATGCAATCATAACTAACTATACAACAGCGAAGACGGATAAAACTAGGCAAATATAAAATGTTGACTAGTGGACATTATGATTAAAACGGTCAATCACATTATAAGTAAAGGCATTATACTATCAAAAAAAGAATACAAAAAATAACACCGCGTGGGGAAGGAAGTTCATTGGGAACTACGCAAATGTCTGAACTTTGAACATGCAGACTAATAGTAAAGTGGAAGATAAACATCAGAAAATTCTTTTTGGCATGGAAATAGAAACGGAAATTCTCATTTAAGCAAGGAAACGGGGCATGATAATAACCAACAATAAGAGAAAATCTGCTAAATCATAGATTTCGTCTTATCAGCAATTATTCACAGGGTGAAGATCAAGGTGATATAAAACCTAAGCTCAATAGGTACTGGGCCTGAAATGACGCCACTAATAAAAACCACTATAATTGTAATACAGTACTATCCTTCGAATGACACGGGTCAAAATTTGAGCCTAATTCGATTATTGTGAAGCGATAGTTGCAAGTTTTCAAAACAATGGAAAAATCTGAATTACGTGTGTTGATAAAGCATTGCATCCTTGTGGGAATAAAACTGTTCAAGTAAATATAAGGAAACAATTGTTAAGAGGTGGTGTGCTGACTTAAAACGCAGTCATACAGCCACAAATGATGCTGAACCCTCAAGTCACAAAAATTCGGCAGTTCTTTAAAAAAAACATAGAAACTCAAAAAACTCTCTGTGGCCAATCGTAAATTGAAGTTGTGTCGGATAGTAGAAGAAACTGTATTTAGAGTGGGTGCAGCGTTTGCACACAGTATATCAAAAAAACACCGCGCGTCGACAATCAAGAACGTTGTTTGCAACTGTTTCAATGCAACAAAATTAGTTTCCGCGTCAATATATGACAATCGATGAAATGGATTCACCAGCTCCACCCGAAGTAAAATCGGCAGTCAACTAAATGGACAGCAGCAGGAGAAATCCTTGAAAATAGACAAACAAAAACGATAAAATAAGGTTTTGGATGCGTATGGTATTTTTTTCATAAATTACCTTAAGAAGTGAAGAATTCTAAATAGCGAATGACCGATTTTGGGCGATTTGGATCCACTAAACAAGTGATATAGGAAACTGAGGCGTATGTTGAAGTCAAAGCCAAATCCTTCTACAAAAAGCATCGAACTGTTAAACAAGTTTTGGAATCAGCGTAACATTCTAGAAGGAGACTATGTCGATAATGAAGTTGAATTTTGTCTAAAAGTTGTTTTGTGAGTTAGGAGCGGAACCTTTTGAGTGATCGTTTATATGGGACTTACGAAAGAGATGAAAGAAATAGGAGACCTGAAGAAAATTACTGTAGCACCCATAATTGTCGACGCAACAGGAACACTTTTAAAATAACTAGAAACAGACAAGGAGAAATTGGAATCAAATGGAGGATTGACACCATACAACGCACGGCACTGAAGAAAACATCTGACACATCTCGAGTGCCGAAACCAACCCACATAATCAGCGAACGCCAACCAGACACTGGTAATTTGGAGTAGAAATAGTAAAAAAAAAGACATACAATGGAACTGAAATTACCATAAATCCCATAATCTGGTCTTTCCACCAAAGATAAACGAAAATGCGTAAAAAATATGCGAGTAAATAATAATAATAATAATAATAATAATGATGATGATGATGATGATGATGATGATGATGATGATGATGATGATGATGATGATGATGATGATGATGAAAAAAAACAAAAAAACGAATGATAATATAACGTGGTCGCGATTAAACATTAAGTAAAATTCTTTTTATCTTTTCGTTCACAGTCCACTTACTCTGTTTAACTTAACGTTCTTGGCCTTTTGGCTAAGATCAAAGTGTAGTATCTGTTCCAATGGATACTGCACCCCTGTCTATGGGTCTGTCCTGTGCAGTTCTAGGAGGTCCACCCTCCCAGGCTTCGCCTCCCCTCTTTGGGGAGGAGTAAGTTTATTGCTTACTGTCTGAGGCGCCCTTACCAGGGAATGCCGACCGGGCTGCCAAGGCAATTTTTATGACCAGAGTGCTCACCTCTCGGGCGCTGGCTTTTTAAACCCCACTTTCCCGACCCGACCTTGGGTCACATCTTACCTTTTGGGAGTAAGATAAAACTGGGTGTGTGCCTAACCTCTGGAGAGGAGTAAATAAATACTCTGTTTAACTTAATTTCTTTAATCCATCATAGATTAATTTTACGTATTTCTCAAGTCGCCGTCACCTTGCGTTAATTTCTTCGTCCTTTTCGTCTCTGCATATCCGTAGATCGTCATCAGTGATAATATATATATATATATATATATATATATATATATATATATATATATATATATATATATATTAATTACTATTTCATGTATCCACATGAAATATTATAAGGAGATATATTTTTTTATGTATCAATTGTCAGTATTTACTTCAACAGTGCTGGATTGGTAAGTAGAGCTAGGTTGTAAGCTATGAAAATATATTTATGACAATTAAGCTATACAGAGGCTTCCGTGTTTCTTTCCCGGAGGGGGGATTTTAGCATTTTAGTCTGAAGATCCCCCCCCCCCCGAGGATGAAACGCGGGAGCCTCAATGTAGCTTAATAGCCATAAATATATTTTCATAGCTTACTATATATATATATATATATATATATATATATTTATATCATCATTCCCTACACTGATAATAGCGAAAGCTTGAACAGCCGGCGTATGTAGGTAAAAAATAATCTCATATTTACTTAAAATTAATAGTGTTATTAGCCTCTTTAAAAGATTGAAGTGGAACCTTATTCGGGCAAGTTCAAAATAGACTGTCGCGTAGCTATATGGCAGTTTCCGACAATGCTCGTCGAACACTCTAGACAGCCTTGCTATATGTGCCCCCTTCGCATAAATATAACTTAAGTTCCATTTCTAGACGTGGCGATGTCTCGTCCCCGTTTAATTATGATTTTTGCTTGCGGAGTCTCGGGTGTTTCTGTAGCTAGGTTCGAATCTTGTTACCGTCTGAGATTATCATTCCCTACATTGATGAGAGCGAAAGATTGAAACGCCGGTGTATGTAGGTAAAATAATTTAATATTTATTAAAAATTAATATATATATATATATATATATATATATATATATATATATATAAATTTAAAAAATAGGGACATCTTATTAAAATTACTTACTGCCTATCTCCCCCATTTTTCTTCTCCATAATTATTAGACTAGACCAAATTAAATCAGTCACTATTTTAAATTAAAATTATAAAAAATAACAAGAATAATGAATAAAATTAATAAATAAACGAAGAACTGTTTCAATCGTCACATTTCAAAATGTAGACGTCCGTCTTTTACGTGAACGGTTTGCCGGCGTATTTTTAAAAAAATTCCATTCTTTCACTCGCTTTTTATTCATTTTTGCAATTAAAGACCTGAAGATGATTCCGGAGAGAATCGAAAACGTTAGCTAAACACACGGATCCTACATTAATTCATTCCATTTTAACGTCAAAAAGATCATTCGACGAATGGAAAAAATAAAAAAAGGAATCACTAAATAGAAGAATTCTGTCGTTTTCAACAACACATGCATTAATATATATATATGTATATATATATATATATATATATATATATATATATATATATATATATATAGATTTAGATTTTTCACTTATAAAATAGATCATTCAGTGAAGACCGGGGTTGTTCCAATAAAAAACAAGCTCGATGATACTCGATTACAGAGTACAGAGCATTTATATGTGATTTTATGAAGGCTTACCAAATCATTCCTTTCAAGACACCAATGATCACCATTAAAGATATTTTTTCTTACAAATACTATAAATAGTATTAAATGTTTTTCCTACACGTGTTTCACTACCAAGCAGTTACTTGCTTGGCAGATCATCAGGGAAATTAAATGTCTGGAATACTGGTTTCAACTGCCGACAAAACACAATGTGGCGTTGTAATAGTTGAGGTCACTTAAGAAGAGAAGAGGAAAAAAATAAAAATAAAAATAAAAGTCAAACTTAAAAAGCAAGGAAGAACAACGATAAAAAAAGAAAGTCCTAGAAAAGTCTTAGAAAAGTAGCTTGTGCATTATTTCTTCCACCAAGCCAACAAGCAAATAATCGGTCCCAAATACATTCAATAAAACCACAAAACCAGAACAATAAGCCTTCATAAAATCACATATATATATATATATATATATATATATATATATATATATATATATATATATATATATATATATATATATATATATTTATTTATTTATAAATACAGATTTTAATCAGACATATGACCCGGCGATTTCTGACAGGAAAGAGGTTGGATCTCCAAATCATGTCTTCGTCAGCACAGTCTGAAATGGTAAATAATGAAAATTCTTCAAGGAGCATCTGTGTTCAGTTTTAACCGTTATGAAACGCTATATGCAGAAAATTTTAAATGAAAAAGCGTGAAGACGCTTAATCAAGAGACATCATGAGGAGAAAAGCCGTTATGTTGGTATTTGTATATTTAGAAGGAAAATAGGCACTTCTGTCGTATATATGAAGCAGCTGCCGATTAAGAAATCGAAATTGAAGAGTTCCGTTTTTTTTTCTCCAAGTACCATTCATTCAGAATTCACCGGAAGTTGAATTTAGTATTTAGAAAATGGAGTTAAATGAGATTAATCTTCGAGACATTGGTAATTTAATGAACCAGCCGCAAAAAACAATAGGATTTTTTACAGGCACACCGCCTGATTTCTTAGGGTTAGGGGTTTAGGGTTAGGGTTAGGGTTTTTTATTTAAATTTTTTTTACTTCATATAATAAAAAAAAGAAATTGTTAATTGTTTCTTGTTACCCAAAAACAAATCAGTCTTGCATTTTTTTTTATGTTGTAAAAAAATCACTTCCGGTTGAATTACCTCCCTTTATTTTCAGTAGAAGGACAGAAAATCTGCTGCTTCATATATACGGCAGAAGTGCCGGAAAATATATATATAGATATTTTAGTTGAAGGTTATTTGTCCGTTGGTCTTTCTGTCATTCCTTTTTTAAACACTTTCTTCACTATCTAATCCTTCAGTTTAAACTAGACATTTTATTTGTTTCCCCCGTGTAATTTTTTTAAGAACAATATTTTCCTTTTTTTTTGATAGGATTAATTTTGCTGAAGTTTGAAATAACACGTGACACTTATGTGTTTAAATAGCATTTCTGTTGGAATGTCGCACTTACGGCTGAAATAGCATGTTCGTCTCTTCCCGCGCAGATTGATTTTAGATGCGAACAAGCATCCAAGAAATGAAGCAGTGTCTATCGCTCGGTCTGCCACACTTCAGATTAACCTGGCATTTACGTTGGTCTGTCACGCTTAGATCTTAAGACTATCCTTTATTGTAAATGTGTGTTTTCATCTCTCGCAAGCCGTTTCCAGTCGAATTCTTCATCCGGCTTGAAACCGATTAAGCTAATAAAGAGATCAATGGCGATGGATAAACTTTGACAAATGTTTTATTTATCGGATGATCCGGTTTGACAATAAAATCTACCTTCGCGCAAAAGTCAATAGATGTGGCGACAGGTGGAGAAAAACGACACGGATTCGTAGATCGATAGCACTACGGTTCAATAGAGGGTCGATTGATCGAATCGAGGTCGGACTTTGATTAACAGTACGCTTTACGACTGAATAAAGGGGTCGTTGTTAGGGAACACAAAAATATAGAACTAGATGTGCACTCATGAGAGTATATACTTCCACCAAAGCTCAGTAATCTCCTTTGAATTCAGTCAAAATCTATGTCCAGTCATTGGTAGCTGTTTTTCTCTTCATATATAAAGTTGATATTTGATTTCGTTTTGTAGAAAGAAATCCAATAGAGTGCTCATTATTTTTATAACAAGAGCATAATAATTATTTATTTATTGATCGTGTAACAGAAGATTAAGGCAAATCAACGTATTACCAGAGGTTTCAAGCTTGAGCTGGCCCAGAACGAACACTAGTATATAAATATAAATATGGCTGAAGATAGCCAGAGTAACTTGTTTATAAAAGTAACAAAACCCAATAATACATCAGTTTACGTTCCGAGACGCTTCAGGCTTGAAACCTATGGAACCATGTTAATTTTATTTTATTAATAAATAAATAAATAAACGAATGCATATATACGAAGTTAGATATTCCTATCAGGTTTTCAAGAGATTCTGTGCCATATTTAAAACGAAAATGCATAAATAATTAAAAATATATGTCATAAAATATTTACTTTTCTGGTACAAACTTTCCCCATCTTCCTTTCAACTTGAAACTTTTATGTTCCCAGAAATTCTGTGGTTTCATGGCAAAGAACACATCAAGATGGATGTTTATGTCATCGAACGAATTGAAGATTTTGCGATTAAGATTTTCTTTCAAAGATCTGCATAAAGTTTAATCTAAAGAAGTAATATCTGGTGAATAAAAAGGACGTAGTGACACATACCAGCCAAGTTCGACAATCAACTAAATCCCATCCATTCACTGTGTGGACGTCCCCAGATGTCGGAGAGCTTTCTACTCAAATAGCTTCTTTCCTCGTGCTGCTGGCCTCTGGAACTCCATCCTTTCCCCCTGTTTCCCCGACGCAGAAATTTTGAAACAAATGTAAACAGACATCTCGCTGAGCAGATCCCAATTTAGGTTGCCCCCCCCCAAAAAAAACTTCTCCCTTTTTTTTCTCAGTAGCTCCTTACGTCTACAGTGGCGGCCTGCCTTGTTTGGGGTTAACTATGTTAAAAAAAAAAAAAATTTTTAAAGCTGCAATTATTATGGTCTTATCGTGAAGGAATACATTTGCATATTCTAGACAGCTTCGCCACATTCTTGAAGACAGATTTCCCTTACTTATCACGGTATTGAGCTAGTCTTTCAGCTGTCAGGAGCGGCATGCCAGTCTGAACACTTATCTAGTCGGCTCATATTCTTGATATGCTTTGATTACATAGTTAAAGTCCGGTAGCCGAGAAACATGTCTGAACCACGTTAATCTGTTATTTCAAAAAATGTTATAGTAAGATCTGTTAATATTAAGCCTCCTTTTTATATTTGCATTTCTAAATGTATCTCGCAAAATTACTCCAAGGTTTGTTCTTAAATATTTAATTTCAAAGACCTAGAGCTTCCTTCTCATGCTCTGCCATTGTAGTTCAGGTTTCTCGTGTATATACAGCAATAGGACGTACCAATGCATTGTTAAATGTTAACTTCAGCGACGTTGATATGGTCTTTCTGTTTAATCTCTTCTCGTTTAGACGTACAATTTCAGAAGTAGCTCTTCCATATTCTTCTGCCAATATCAAATGATGATCGGATATATAACATACACAGACACGCAAATACACATGCATATATATATATATATATATATATATATATATATATATATATATATATATATATATATATATATATATATGTATAATATATATATATATATATATATATGTGTGTGTAATTAGGCAGCATTCCTTCTCTTATGCATGTTTGGTTAAACAGTAGCGACAGCTTCTGTTTATTTATTTTTTGATTCGTTTTTTCGATTCGTCGCACGACCGATTTGGTATTGTCGTCCATGTATAAAAAAATCGCCATATTTTCGCAAACGTTTTCGACCGACGTCGGTCATCTTAAGGTGGATGAATGAGTATGCAAAATAAAAGATTGGTGAATGTATATATATATATATATATATATATATATATATATATATATATATATACATATTTGGGGTAAGGTATACGATAAGTCATGAAAATGAACAGCTGTGGCAGACAAAATGTGTGAAAATAGACACACGGAAAACAGGTTAAAATGCAGCAGAAAAACAAAAACGAGAGATTTGACCGGTTTCATTTGTATTCACTTTTTCTGAAGACGTTCATTAATACGCACGAAACCGGTCAAATCTCTCGTTTTTGTTTTTTTCCTGCTTTTAACCTGTTTTCCGTTTGTCTTTTTTCACACACACACACATATATATATATATATATATATATATATATATATATATATATATATATATATTAGTTTTTGTTTATTATCTATGCACGTATACGTTTCGTCCTTTATAATCGGGACTCATCAGCATAGAGATATGACTATTCACTACAGGTCATGCGATTCGAAACCCCGGATTCCGAGTATTTCTACAACTCAAATCCCAACATCTAGAACCACTGGGCCACCGCTGAATAGCGAATCAACAGTGATAATTTTAACACTTTATCTGGCGGCTCAGATATTTATGCAACATTTCGACGAAGAATCGAAAAGTTCGTGGTACATACGGAACATATGTTAATGTACTTAATTAAAACATCGTTTTAAAATATTTATATAGAGTTCAGAAGTTCCAAGGGTTCTATTTTCCCGGGAAATTCCAGCGCACATGTCTCGCAAAGTATTTATCAATTTAGTACTTAAAAACACTATAAGTTATACTTATATATGAAGAGTTTGAATACAAAACGCGATAAACGCCATTTAAAAAATACGAAACTTACACTACAAATGATGTTGCATTTCAATACTTAATCACGCTAAAAAAAATTTTTTTTAATAATAGGATACCGGCGTAAGTTCATGTCGCATTTAATTAAAATAAGCTTTTAGTCAAAGTCCAAATGTTATATATACGTCTTTTTGGTAGTGTTCAATGTCTGAATTTAAACAAATTGGATTTATCGCGTTTCGCATTCGAACTCTTCATATATAGTTATTTTTAAATCAAGTATAAATACTAATATGACGTTCAGAGGTGACAGCGGGAGTTTTTTAGGTTTAAAAATTTTTTTTTTACAGGTCCCACTAGTATATATATAAAAAAATGTGCCCATTTTAACTCAAAGTTAAGCCTGACAGACCAGTGAAAGTTAAGCCTGGCAGACCAGTGAAAGTTAAGCCTGACAGACCAGTGAAAGTCAAACCTGACAGACCAGTGGAAGTTAAGCCTGACAGACCAGTGAAAGTTAAGCCTGACAGACCAGTGGAAGTTAAGCCTGACAGACCAGTGAAAGTTAAGCCTGACAGACCAGTGGAGTTAAGCCTGACAGACCAGTGAAAGTTAAGCCTGACAGACCAGTGAAAGTTAAGCCTGACAGACCAGTGAAAGTTAAACCTGACAGACCAGTGGAAGTTAAGCCTGACAGACCAGTGAAAGTTAAGCCTGACAGACCAGTGGAAGTTAAGCCTGACAGACCAGTGAAAGTTAAGCCTGACAGACCAGTGGAGCTAAGCCTGACAGACCAGTGAAAGTTAAGCCTGACAGACCAGTGAAAGTTAAGACTGACAGACAGCGCTTCATAGTGAGATGCTTAGACGCATTATTTATGCCATTTCATACTTGCGCCTGATAGACTGACGGAGATGCTATTTAAAATTTCAACATGACAGACCGACCTACGTACAAAGCTTTTGATAGAGAAATAAAAATTAAGCATGACAGAGCAGAGAAAGACTAGTAACGTGAAAACTAGAAAGGATCGCTCCATTCTATGTTGCGCAGAAAGAGTGATTTGAGCGGTACTACCCCATATGTGGCATTAGTACTTTATTTTAAGACATATCTGGATCTTGTATATGTAGAGAATAGCATCGTAGGCGTGCCCCCTTTCTTCCTGAGATTCTCATGGATGGCTCTGCTCTTGAGGACAAATCGACCCTGAAACTTCTTGGGGTTTCTCTCTCATCAAAGATTTCTCATGAGTTCATACATTAGATCTATAGCTCTTTCTGTTTTTCGTAAAGTCGGGTCTTTCTATCGCTCCAAACACTTTCTCACACCTGAGGCTATTCTCTATCTCTACAAATCCATTATCAGACCATGTATGGAGTACTGTTGTCATATTTGGGCTGGTGAATCTCTGTCCCATTTGAGGGTTCTTGATAAGGTGCAGAAACGTATCTGTAATTTGATTGGTCCTACCCTTTCTTCTTCTCTGCATCCTCTCGCTCACAGACGTGATGTTGCTAGTCTCAGTCTTTTCTATAAATACTATCATAGCACGTGTGCTCAGAATTACGTGATCTATTTCCCGCTTCTATTGTTCCAGCTCGTTTGATTCGTTGGTCTAGTGGTCTCCATCAATTCGCTGTTGTGATATCTCATTGTAATACAGCTTCCTATTCCAGTAGCTTCTTTCCAAGAACCGCAGGCTTGTGGGACTCTCTTCCTGCTGACTGTTTTCCTTCTACCTATAACCTTGTTTTTTTAAGAACTAAGGTTATTGGCATATTCTGTCTTTGCAATAATCATATTGGTTTTTGTTAGCTCCTTACATCAAGTGGCTTCATGCCTTGTCTGGAGCGATTTCCATAAAAAAGGTACTTTCTACTCAGTTCTTGGCCTTTTGGCTAAGATCAAAGTGTAGTATCTGTTCCGATGGATACTGCACCCCATACTGGTGTTGTCTTGGCCTTCGGGGCTTGATTTACGCCGGTGTATGGGTCTGTCCTGTGCAGTTCTGAGAGGTCCACCTTCCCAGGCTTTGCCTCCCCTTTTTGGGGAGGAGTAAGTTTATTGCTTAATGCCTGAGGCGCCCCTACCGGGGAATGCCGACGGGGCTGCCCAGGCAATTTTTAAACCCCACTTTCCCTGCCCGACCTTGGGTCACATCTTACTTGTGGGAATAAGATAAAAAAACTGGCCTTGTGCCTAACTCCTGGAGAGGAGTAAATCAATACTCATTTAGCGATGGGAATGCTCTTTCGACCATAAGCGTGACAGGTTGACCGAACGATTGACAGGCAAAACCACTTATCCGCTTGCTTCGACGCAGCTGGGCATTGGTATCATTACAACAAATATTTGCTTTGCTACCGAAAGCTTAAAAAAAAAGACCCACAATACTCTAAAGGCACATATACGTCGTCCCTTGTGCTTACCTGAAGATCTGCTCCTTTTCCCCACCCCCTTTCCTCAACGATGGTTAGACTACCTCCCAACACTTCAAAGGTGAGCTATGTCAGAGCTAAAAACTGACAGGTGTTTTATTTATCGCTCAACTCACTGCAATTTGTGGGGGCGGCAAAGGAATATATATGGCGCGTGGCGTGATTTAACAATAAGGATAAAAAAGAAGAAAAAAAAGGAGACGTATGGAGAACAAAAGATAGGTGTATGTTGTTAACGCGGGTGTGTGTGTGTGTGTGTGTGTCTTAGTTTTTAACGGTGCGTTTCTGTATGTGAGTATATGTGTTTCATTTTACTTCAGTCGAAGTTCTCAGAATTAAAGAGGCGCCTTCCTGGGGCTAACACTTGATCTCTATATGAGATACATAGATATTCGGATATTAAAGTTCTATTTTCCCTGCCAAACGTTGAGTTAGTAAAGAAGTGAAGAACCTTAATTTTTCTTTCTCCAATTTACAAATGAACTATGTTTTAGCATATCTTTGTGTGGTCTCTTGGTCTTACCGGATTTAAGGACAAGAATTCATCTAGTCTGGCAGAGTATCCAGCTTAGTGATGTTCTTAGAGGAAACATCACTTGGAGAAGGTACACTATTCCTCGTATAAGCCAGTGTTGGTAGCCATACCGAGGGGATCTTATTTGAACTTCGAATACTATGTCATATTGAATATCTGTTCTAGAATTTACTTGTAGGGTGAAGTATCCTCATGTCTGGATGTCGACAGAGACCTTAGACACTCGAGGACAGTGTCTTGTAGGCATTCAAGTTATCTCCTATCTGTGTATATATGCATGTACCTGTGCATATACGTGTATGCATATATGCTTAATGTGTGTTTATACGAATGGGTTGGTAGGTTGGTTGTTGGGGTTTACGGCATGTCAACCGTCGTAGAGTTATTTTATGCGGAAACCCAACATATATTTTGTATCCAATCGGTTTCTTGACTAGTTTGTATTGTAGGTATATATTTTATAAACAGATAGTCTTTAGGATAACGTTTCTGTTTAACTAATAGATAAGTTCATTGACAGTAAGTACAGCTCCGGTTGAGAGTGGACCTGGGAGCAGTGGTAACTGAGGGGCAACTTCAAAGACCACAAAAGTCCAAAATTGTCGACTCAAGTTTTGTGGCGTACCCAGGACGAGTGTATGTGTAAGGATATATATGTATGAATGTATACGTGTATGTAGGCGTGTGTATGTATATGTATGCGTGTATTTTAGTATTTGTGTATGTATGAGTGCGCTTGTAGATATATACATGAACGCTTGCATTTTAGTTTTTTATTGGTGTGGCAAGATTGGTTGGTTGCTCGGTGTTGTTGCATCTCTACTGACCTTGAGGTTATTTGATGCGAAAATCCTAATTGTGGACTAATCTGTTTTAATTTTCTATTTACTTTTATTTACTCCTAAACAAGGACCATTGCCACTGAGACGAAAGGGGACTACTGTGTTAGGGGCCAGATTTATAGTGGGGCATTATAAGAAGCCAGATCCCTGTTGGTGTTTGAGATGAAACATCTTAGGACAATTCTCAAGGTTACGAAGAATGACAGGCTTAGTAATGCTTGCATACGCGAAGCCTTGGGCATGACGAAAATTTCCATAAATAAATGTGTATAACTTAATATATATATATATATATATATATATATATATATATATATATATATATATATATATATATATATATATATATATATATCCTTAAGGTCAGATTGTATAAGGCACTCATTCTGCCAATAGCCATATACGGTTCAGAGACATGGATTACTGGAGAAAATAAGTCAGATCCCTGTTGGTGTTTGAGATGAAACGTCTTAGGACAATGCTCAAGGTTACTAGGAATGACAGGCTTAGTAATGCTTGCATACGCGAAGTGCTGGGCATGACATAAACCATTGAAGATGTGGTGTCGGCTAGGAGGCTTTGATGGTGTGGTCATGTTGCTAGGAATAGTGGGATAATAAATGTCAGCTACAGAAAAGACGTCTCAAACGCAAGACCAAAAGGTCGCCATCCAAAAAGATGGTTCGACAGCTTTAGGGAACAGCGCGGCGTTACCCTTCAAACAGCTGAGAAATATGCATTTCGGAGACAGAATTTTGCGTTCAATACAGCGAGGGGGCGTTTAGTCCTGTGCGATTAAAGAGAGTTGGGCAGCAAGATGTTTGTTCACATTACATTTAAATTTCTGCATGTTGGACCCAGAAAACAACAATTCTTCCCCTAGTTGTCAGAAATATCAGTCATACATTCCAGGTCGACGTTTTCTTTATCTTGTCTGTTCTTCATCGTCTCTGTTTATTTGTCTATCCAGACAAACGAGGGCAACCTTAGATGGATGGTCGGTTTTTAAAGTGTGGAAATTCCAGTTCCCTAAAAAGGGACATTTTGGATTCGCAACAAAACTACCTGTATAGTTGTGTCGTCACTCGTTACTGAATGGGCGTGCTCCATGTGACAAACAATAGACCCATAATCCCGCCAAAAGAATGCGGTATAATCGAACAGATACTACTCTTTGATCATAACCCGGAGGTTACATCAAAAGTCTCTTTTCTATATTCGTTTTTTTTTATTACGTCTCTATTGTTTGTAGTCTCTCTTTTCGTTTTAATGGCGTCTTCTTTTCTTGTCTATTTCATTTTCTTTTTCATTCTTTCTTTCATTATACAAAGATCAGCTAACTTTTCTTGGGAAAAATTTGATGAAGAATTACGCAATAATCTTGTGATGCCTTTGTTCACGCCAGACATCAGTAAACAACAATAATTCTATCTTCGCTAGTAAACAGGCATGAAACACGCGTAACATAAAAACGTAAAACGTAAAAACTGAATACGACGAAAAACGTAAAGACAAAAAAAATTGTGAAAAATAAATGATTAAAAGAATTAATAAATGTTGGTAGTCTCACTCTTTTTTTTTTTCGTTGGACCTACACTATTCTATACTTGTGACCGGCAGAGATTGTCTCCTCCCATACTGATGATTGCAGGTTTGGCATGAAACACATGTGTATATGGGTTTATTTTGAAAATAAGATTTATTTATAAATAATTATATATATATATATATATATATATATATATATATATATATATATATATACAATTATTTATAAATAAATATTATTTTCAAATTGAAGTTAATCTGCATCAGTTTATTCCTTCTTTCTTTCTTTCTTTCTTTCATTCTTTCTTTCTTTCATTTTTTTCTTTTTTTTCTTTTTATGTGTCTTTCTTTCTTTATTTCATTCTTTTTTTGTTTCATTTTTTCTTTTTCTGTTTTTTATGTGTCTTTCTTTCTTTATTTCATTCTTTCTTTCTTTCATTTTTTTGTTTTTTTGTTTTTTATGTGTCTTTTTCTTTATTTCATTCTTTCTTTCTTTCATTTTTTTTTTGTTTTTTATGTGTCTTTCTTTCTTTATTTCATTCTTTTTTTCTTTCATTCTTTCTTTTTTTGCTTTTTATGTGTCTTTCTTTCTTTATTTCATTCTTTCTTTCTTTCATTTTTTCTTTTTTTCTTTTTATGTGTCTTTCTTTCTTGCTTTCTTTCTTTCATTCTTTCTTTTTTCTTTCTATGTTTCTTTCTTACTTTCATTCTTTCTTTCATTCTGTCTTTCTTTCTTTTTTAAATCTTTTACCTTTATTTCCATACTTGCCCGTTATTTCCTTTCATACATCTTCGCTTTCTTCTTTTGTTTTCTTCTTCTTCTTCTTCTTCTTCTTCTTTTTGTTCTCCTCCCCCCTCCTCATTCTTCTTCTCCTCGGCTCCCCCATTACCACCTGCTTTTAACAATTTTTAGTTGCATGTTTGACACCCCTGCTTTCTTTCCATATCCAAGTTATATTGATCTTTCTGAAAGGTCACCAAAAATCAATGTCTCCCTTTCCCTCTTTCTTGTATTATTCTTTCTGTTCTTCCCTTTTGTTTCTTTTAATTTTCTTACGGCTGTTTACTTTCTCAATAATAATCTGTGTTTATTTCTAATGCTGTCTATATTGTAAAACATATCTTTTCCATACTCTAGGACAGTGTTGTTGAACCTGGGTGGACAGTCCACATTATTGTAGACGAGATTAAGTGAGGGTTGGACAGCTGTTTAAGGGTGATCTACTGAGTAGACGAGATCCTTGTCTGCACGTGTCTGTTTAATAGCAAAGAGACTCTCTCTTTCTCTTTCTCTTTCTCTCTCTTTCTCTCTCTCTCGCTCTCTCCATCTCTCTTTCTCTTTCTCTCTCTTTCATTCTCTTTCTCACTCTCTCTCACTCTCTCTAGCTATGAAACATTGGCAGCATACTTTAAAAGTCAAGTTAAGTCCTCTGACATTAATGCACTCACCCTTGCTTCTCATATGACATTAATGCACTCACCCTTGCTTCTCATATGACATTAATGCACTCACCCTTGCTTCTCATATGACATTAATGCACTCACCCTTGCTTCTCCTATGACATTAATGCACTCACCCTTGCTTCTCATATGACATTAATGCACTCACCCTTGCTTCTCATATGACATTAATGCACTCACCCATGCTTCTCATATGACATTAATGCACTCACCCTTGCTTCTCATATGACATTAATGCACTCACCCTTGCTTCTCATATGCCATTAATGCACTCACCCTTGCTTCTCATATGACATTAATGCACTCACCCTTGCTTCTCATATGACATTAATGCACTCACCCTTGCTTCTCATATGACATTAATGCACTAACTCTTGCTTCTCATATGACATTAATGCACTCACCCTTGCTTCTCATATGACATTAATGCACTCACCCTTGCTTCTCATATGACATTAATGCACTCACCCTTGCTTCTCATATGACATTAATGCACTCACCCTTGCTTCTCATATGACATTAATGCACTAACCCTTGCTTCTCAAATGCCATTAATGCACTCACCCTTGCTTTTCATATGACATTAATGCACTCACCCTTGCTTCTCATATGACATTAATGCACTCACCCTTGCTTCTCATATGACATTAATGCACTCACCCTTGCTTCTCATATGACATTAATGCACTCACCCTTGCTTCTCATATGACATTAATGCACTCACCCTTGCTTCTCATATGACATTAATGCACTCACTCTTGCTTCTCATATGACATTAATGCACTCACCCTTGCTTCTCATATGACATTAATGCACTCACCCTTGCTTCTCATATGACATTAATGCACTCACCCTTGCTTCTCAAATGCCATTAATGCACTCACCCTTGCTTCTCATATGACATTAATGCACTCACCCTTGCTTCTCATATGACATTAATGCACTCACCCTTGCTTCTCATATGACATTAATGCACTCACCCTTGCTTCTCATATGACATTAATGCACTTACCCTTGCTTCTCATATGACATTAATGCACTCACCCTTGCTTCTCATATGACATTAATGCACTTACCCTTGCTTCTCTGAAGATGACACATATCGTTCTTCACAAAAATAAGCCGTTCACTGAACTTGAAGATGTTATACTGCTGTGTCTTAAAGCAACAGCTGATCTTATGGGAGGTGACGGTGGTTAAGTGGATAACGACACGGACTGAAGACCTGGGTGTTCCAAGTTCTAATCCAGTCGGTTCCACAGTACCACTTTCACTTAGGGATGTTGGCAACCTTCTCGTGGTCCTTCTCGTAAAGATTTCTAACTAAAAAAACATCGGGGAAACTGATTCACACGAAAGAAGAAAGAAGAAGCTGATCGTATACATGAAGGAAAAAGATGCAGTAAAGAAAGTGACTCAGGTTCTACTGCAATAAGTTGTCGGTCTGTCGGGTTAACAGGTGACACGAATGAACATCTTGTTAAAAAAACTGCGTCTATCTGCTTCGTTTGGCATTTAACTAGATGAAACCGCAGTAATAATAATAAGAATAACAGCTGATTGTTTACTGATGTTTCCAGACATAGAAAAGAAAAACGATTGTTTAAAATTATTTGTGTTGCCTCCAACTCGGAGTAGAAACAACAGCACACAACATTTTTCAGAGACTTCATGATTTTATTATTGAAGATGACATTGACCAATCAAAATGCAAGTCTGTTACTACTGTTGCTGTAAAAGCTATCGTCAGTGCAATCAACTGCGTTGTAAATAAAAATCCAAGCGGTCTCACTAGATTATATCGCAATTTACTGCGTGATTCACATGGAAGCAAGCGTTAGAGGCAAAGCGACTGAATGAAACTTGAAATGCTAAAGAAGAAAAGTGTCTTTGTGCTTCTTCTTGACCATGTCTTCAAAATGGTTAAGCATATCTGTGCACGTTCAGAAAAGAA
Source organism: Sepiola atlantica (assembly GCA_963556195.1). Taxonomy (NCBI): domain Eukaryota; kingdom Metazoa; phylum Mollusca; class Cephalopoda; order Sepiida; family Sepiolidae; genus Sepiola; species Sepiola atlantica. The sequence continues at coordinate 80,672,973 of OY744534.1, read as the reverse complement.
TAGAATGTTTCGTGATTTGTACAAAGATATTGAAGTTAATTACACAAAACCCATCCCTCATACTGAAATACGTTGTATTAAAATACCTTTTTTTTTTCTTTTTTCATCTCGTTTTTCGGTGTGTTATCAATTCGCGTGTTGTTCAAACGAACATTTCTTATTCAATTTGCACTGCCACATGCCGCCGTTCTTGACTAGAGAGACTCCCATCCCAAATTCATTTCAACAACACACAAATTGATAACACGCCGAAAAACGAGATGAAAAGAAAAAGTATTTTAATATATCTTTATTTGAAATTCAAACGAGAAAGTATATCTTCGAAAATTAAATTGAAAAAAAAAAAACTTGATAAAACTAATATTGCATTGTATGGCGTTATAATTGCTCATCATTATTTTTAATAATTCATATTACCGTATAAACAAGGTTTTCTAAACAAAGAACAACATTTCTTATATATATATATATATATATATATATATATATATATATATATATATATATATATAATAAACATATATATAAATACATATGTATATATTTATTTTTTGGTACAAAAAACCTAGTACAACATTAGTACCATCGGTTTCAAGCACAGAAGGACTTAGCCATCCGGCTCTCGTCAGCTTATGTTGTCATCTGTTTCGGAAATATATATATATATAGGAAGCATCTTCTCTTGCAGGCAAGTATTATTGAATATAAGAGACAACTCATGTCTAGATATCCTTTGGTAGATCCTTTCAATAGTCCGAATCAGGATCTTAGTTTCGGAGAGGAATTGGCTGATGAATTTGCCATAGTTTAGATTTGTCTCCCAAGTACTTTCAGACCCATCCGGGCCCATCTTCAGGGGAAATGAGGTTAATCGGGTACAGACTATGTGTTGGTATTATAGAAGGTTTGGGAGGGAATTATGTAATAAGTACGAAAGTATAGATCCTGAATCGGACTACTGAAAGGATCTATCAAAGGATATCTAGACATGAGTTGTCTCTTATATTCAACAATATATATATATATATATATATATATATATATATATATATATATATATATATATATATATATATATATACTATACTATACTATACTAATTTTATCCACTTCATCACTTCATCATATATATATATATATATATATATATATATATATATATATAGTCATCCACATACAGACTGTTTCGCTGTATCGCTGCTCTTCAGTGCGGCTAGATCAGTTAGTGCCCAATCATTACCGCATCCTTTTGGCGGGATTATGGGTCTATTGTTTGTCACATGAAGCACGCCCATTCAGTAACAAGTGACGACACAACTATACAGGTAGTTTTGTTCCGAATCCAAAATGCCCCTTTTTAAGGAACTGGAATTTCCACACTTTAAAAATCGACCTTCCATCTAAGGTTGCCCTCGTTTGTCTGGATAGAGAAATAAAGAGAGACGATGACGAACGGACCAGATAAAGAAAACATCGACCTGGAATGTAAAAAAAAAAGACTTTTATTGAACACGTTCATAGGAACACACACACACACACACACACATATATATACATATATATATATGTATATATGTATATGCATTTTTTTAAAGTCCTTATAAAGTTAAATAGTGTTTAATGATACTAGAGCTAATAACTCAATATAATTTAATGATATTATTGCGAAAACATTGCAGATTTCCCTGAAAGAAAAAAACACTCAAGCTGCATACAAAGCGATAGCAGAACCGATTTGTATGCAAATAAAATGTTTCTACATGAAATTTGGAATTTTTCCTAATTACTCTATCTCTCTCTCTCTCTCTCTCTCTCTCACTCTCTCTCTCTCTCTCCCTCTCTCTCACTTTCTCTCTCTCTCTCTCTCTCTTTCTCCCTCTCTCTATCTCTCTCTCTTTCTCCCTCTCTCTCTCTCTCTCTCTCTCTCTCTCTCTGGTAACCAATTGAGTCTATACCTAACAACTGGAAGGAAGATACTGTTTAATATGAATGTAAATAGGAATACATGTCCTACAGTGACGTTATCACTAACCCTAAATCTGGGAGCGAATACAAAGATGTGAGCGCACAGTCTGCGTAACAAAATATTTAAAGGTATATTTCTTATCTAACGAACCGTTAAAGGTCAAATTAACCCCAGAAGTTCCTGGTCGGTCTTGTCGACCCCACACCACCACCCCGCCGCGGATAAAAGCGCATCGGCGTGGCTGATTATGGCAAGTTTCGAACACACAACAAATGATTTAGGAAGGGAATTACCATTTATAGCTTTCATAAGGTGTGATTATAGCCGAAAAATAACCAAAAACCTAACTCAACATTTAAGCGATAACAATCGTCAGTCAGCGGTAACATCTCGGACTACAATGTAGTTGTATGGCGAATCTTGCCGTAGTCAGCCATGCTGAAGAGCTTTAGATACAGTGAAACATGTATACGTGAATGACTATTCTATCTATACATAAATATATACGCCCTTTGTTAATGCTACATAATGGATGTAAGGAAGTTAACTCTCTCTCTCTCTCTCTATCTCTCTATCTCTCTATCTCTCTCTCTCTATATATATATATATATATATATATCTTTTTCTCTATCTCTCTATCTCTCTCTTTCTCTCTATCTATATCTCTCTATCTCTCTCTCTCTCTATCTTTCTATCTCTATATCTATATATCTCTATCTATATCTCTCTATCTCTATCTATCTATCTATCTATCTATCTATCTATCTATCTCTCTCTCTCTATCTCTTTCTTTCTCTCTCTCTTTCTCCATCTCTCTCTCTATCTCTCACTCTCTATCTATCTCTCTCTATCTATCTCTCTCTATCTATCTATCTCTCTCTCTCTATCTCTCTCTATCTCTAGCTCTCTCTATCTATATCTCTCTATCTCTCTATATCTCTCTATTTCACTCTATTTCTCTCTATATATCTATCTATCTATCTATCTATCTCTACTTCACTCTATCTCTCTCTCTCTATCTCTATCTATCTCTATCTCTTTCTCTCTCTCTTTCTCTCTCTCTCTCTCTTTCTCTCAATAACTGAGGAAGTAAATCGCCATAAAATAGCTTCCATAAGCTATCATTAACGCCGAAAAAAAAAAAACAAGCATAACTATATGTATATAACAAGAAAACAAACCTTAAAAAATCGGAAACTGAAATAAGATAGCAGAACTTGGACAAACAAATGGCTCGGTATACGGGTTAGCGTTAGGGTTAGGATTAGGGTTAGGGTTAGGGTTAGGGTTAGGGTTAGGGTTATGGTGACGTCTAACTATATAAATAATAAATGATAATAAAGTG
>OY744534.1:80642162-80664662 GCA_963556195.1 Sepiola atlantica | reverse complement strand
TCTGCCATTTTGTTCGGAAACCGACAATTCTACTATATTAATATATATATATATATATATATAAATTTCTATCATTTTCTATATCTATCTTTATCTTTCTATCTCTACAGATCGAACAATGTGTCTCCAGCTATCAAAGGCGTGACCATATACCTTCAGATATTTATTTGAAAGAAGCCAATCTGAAAATGTCGGAATTTTATATTTTTTGATAATCACAATATTATTTTTCCATATTTGATATCGGAAATCTGTGAATAATAATGTTTGTTCGAAAATACTGGGCGATCAAATCACACAAAAGTTAATTCATAACTGTAGATTTTGTAATACATTTTATTTCATAGCATAAAACAGCAAACAGAAACAACGTGAATTGTGTTTTACTGTTCATTAAAACATTGAAAATGAAAACATATTCTTCGAGAGCAAAAATAGAAGCACGTAATGAAGTGATTTACGTAATCTTACTATTCTACCTGTCGCCATCTTTTTTTAAAAAACTTAGCGAGTTTGTTTTGATGCACTGATAAAGTAAGGTTCTGTACGTTTGTTGTTTTTATGAGAGAAGATACGCCCAAACTACAATGTAATCTTTGCAAGTAAATTGGCGTCCAGTCTACGACGTTTCATAATATCTCTTACATAATATCTTACACTTATCGTTGGCTAGCTTTTGACCTTGAAGTGGTAATTTTGTTTTAGCTCCTTACAAAAAGTGGCTTCTGTGTAAGAAATTGCGAAAACATGGGATTACCTGGCAAACGGTCTCGGTGCGCGCTTTGCAGGGCTGGACCGCCCCAAAAATGGCAAGATGGCGTCGGTGGCTTAATATTACCAGGTGATCACGTGAAATCTCGTGTTCTCTCGCGCACACGAGAGTCCGGTTTGAAATAAAAGCGGGTCGCTGGAGGCAAGATGGCGGAGGAAAAACGTAGTCAACGGAAGACGACGGCGACGCTTTTAAAGAAGAAGAAGACGTGGAAGAACAAGACGTGGAAGAAGAAGACGTGGAAGAAGAAGACGTGGAAGAAGAAGACGGTGTGCACTAATCCAGAGTCCCTTGCGAGTGTTGTTCCGGTGTCTACTAAAAAGAGTTCCTTGGGCGTTTTCGACCGTCGTTGAGATTTTTCTGCTACAAACACTGGCATCTAAACGTACGACAGGGAAAATAACTTTTCCTGCTACAGCTTTTCTATTAAAAAAAATGAATAAATGCAAACTTTCGGAATATCCACACATTCATATGTAAACAAAACGGACTATTGTTCTCAAATCAGAATTACACTTGGTTTTACAGAAATATTGTTTAAATCATCATAATTCAGTCGTGATAATGTTCCTGATTTTTTTACGCCATCTCGCTCTATCGTCCATCATAACAGGTACCTCTTCATAATAGAACATAAGTCTTCCATCATATGTTTATGGTCTCTGAGGTTGCCAACTTATGAATGTGTTCCATGTAAATCCCTTTTTTTCGACTTGTATTCACCCCAAACAAGGCACATTGTCACTGAGACGTACGAGGCTTCTGTGAATTAAGAACTATACCTACAGCGACATCCTAAGTAGGGAGTTGAGCAGCGAGATGTCTGTTAACATTACATTTAAATTTCTGCATGTAAGTACAGTCAGGGAAGCAGGGAAGCAGGGAGGGAATTCCAAAGGCCAGAAGTTTGAGGGAAGAAACTACTAGAGCAGAAAGCTTTCTAGCATCTGGGGACCTCTACAGTGAAGGGGTGTGATTTTGCTGCTTGTTAAGTTGGTCGGGGTTATTTACGTCGAGGGGGGGGGGGCGCACCAGTGCACGATTTAATTGCAGCACATTCCATTAAAATACTATTAAAACAAGCACAGAGATGCAACATTGCGGCGATGGGACAGGGGTTGAAGCTGTGTTGACAGTGGGGACTATTAGATTGGTTAGGAAGTCAGCAACTCAGCAAGTCGCTCTCTGTGTAAATGAGGTGAATAACTAATGGGCATTATCCTGCTGAAATACGGAGGTCTTTATTTTGTTAATTTGATTTGGGAATTAAATCGTTTTCTAGAAACTGGCGACAGTTACGAGAGTTCAGTTTAAGAACTTCGGACATCCGGAATGGTCCAATTAATGAAACACAAATAATTCCGACCGAAGACATCACTCCTCATCATCTATATTGAAACCTTAATCGCAAGTGAGGACATTCATCCTTAATGAGCCAACATCTTTTCAATCTCTTCGGGTCATTGAGTGTTGCTCAGGCTTCACCTGTTCACATGAATGTCTGAAAACCTGTTTTCAAATACATTTTTGTCCATTATATTCTCTTTTTCTGCTTAGCTTCAATGAACACAGGACAACCAGTAGCTGATCGCTGATTTGCCATCTTCGCGAGAGTACGCCTTGTATTTGATATTCCTGAGACGCCAGCTTGATCAAAAATTGTTTTACTTGCACCGTGAAGATTCTGGGAGAGACTTCTTTTAAATTTCCTTTCACCTCTGCTCGACAATTAACGTGAATAGCATACTTTTTGCACTGTACCTTTTACACATAATGAAACATTGATGTCTGTAGGTAATAATAATGAATATTAATTTTTAAAATGTCGTTAAAGCCCCCTTGTTACAATGACTGGTGCCTCTTAGAGAATTTAATAATAAGCAGTCATTCTATGGAATAAATGCGATGTTCTAACCCTTTGTTGTTGTTGTTGAACACTGTTTGACTGTTTACTATGTGTGTTCGTTGATTTAGCGTATATAGAGTTTAATTTTTTTTAATTTTCGTGCTAATTGGTGGCGGTCGAGGGTAATATACCGGACTACGAGTCAGATGTGGGGTTTTGAAACCGGGTTCGTGCCTTCCGACCGGCAAGAATTAACATCTCCTACACTGAAGATTGCATAAGCATGAAACATTCATGTCTGTAGATAATAATAATAATAATATATATATATATATATATATATATATATATATATATATATATATATATATATATATATATATATGTTTAGAGGTACAAAACTTATAAATACATTTAAAAAGAATGCGAGGAAATTTCTCAAAGGCCCTTTCGACTATCATCTCGTCAGGAGAAAATCGATAGTTTTATAATCAAGGGCAAACGGGGAATTGAATGTGCCAAAATTAACGATGAAGCAATTAAAAGAAGTGAATTTAATGATTTCGTTAAAAAAACGATTAAAAGGCACTACGTTAGGGGGAAAAGAAAAAAAAAGGGAGGGAGGGAGTTCAAAGTTCCCCCGAGAAATTTAGCGATCTTACAAATTCCTTCTGCCGGCACAAGGAAGGTTTTCGTATAGCGATAGAGATAGATTCCAATATTTTCAAATGGTTCTTGGAATCTGCTCTATGCAAGACCTCAAAACGGTCTATTTTATAGCTACTGGCACAACTTGGGTTTTCAACCAAATGCTGGCCAATAGCAGAGTCCAAAGAATTAGAGGAGGGGTAACGAAATCATTAAATTCACTTCTTTTAATCGCTCCATCGTTAATTTTGGCAATCTTCAGTGCAGGAAGCTAATTCTCAACGGTCGGCGGGCGCGAACCCCGAACACAAATCGCCACTGATTTGTAGTCAAGACTCTTAACCCCTCGGCCATAGTGAACTAGTTATTAATTAGGGAGGAATTTAACTTTGTAAATAGCGAATCGGTGGCTAACTTTTCCCAAGCAGTTTAGAGTGATCAACGAATGTATTCGGTTTGGTTTGGTTTGGTAGTTTTGTTTTACGGCATATCAACCCTTTTTGGGTTATTTAATGCCGAATCTGGTCTTGTTTTCTTCTCTTTCTTGTTTCTTTCCCCTTTTAATATCTGTTTCTATTTAACCCATAGTTGGGACCCTAACAGGTACTACCACTCTGGGTCAGGGTGGACCTGGGAGCAATGGTAATTAAGAGGAGGCTCCACATTCCCCAAAGTCCGTAAGCCGGATCTCACCATCGGATGTAGTTTAAGGTCATATCCAGGACCGGGAGTAGGGTAGGAAAAATAAAAATAAAAAAGGGAAGGGAGAAAGGGAGAGGGGCTGTTGTTTTTGTTTTTGGTTTTGTAGAACATAATTAAGTTTTACAAAAAAAAAAACGTCAATGTAGGTGAATTTCGTCTCAGGGAGCCACAGGGCAGCCTGATCTGGTATCACCAGCGAATGTATTCGGATCGTGCATATATATATATATATATATATATATATATATATATATATATATATATATATATATATATATATATATATATATATATATATATATAATCCGAGTATGGTATAGCTCCACAGGGTATAAATCCAGAGGAGTTGAACCTGGGTTATGAGTGTGCTCAATAAAAATATAGAGCAGAAATATAAATGATAATTTATTTCATTTTGACTACAAAATTGATTTTGTTTCACGAGGGCAGTTTGAGGGCTCCCCGATCTTCAGGTCTTGAAATAAAATTATTCCTGTTAAAATAAGATTATAATCACACAAAGTTTTTTGTAGGTGATAAAAGTTTAAAATTAAATTAAAGATGAATAAAACAAAAAATATAAGTAAAAAGAAATAAGAAAAAAGAAAAGAAAAGGAAACAGAAAGAGAAGGTAGAGATACAAACTACAGGAGACAGAGGAAGTAAACAGAAAGAGAGGAAAAGAACACCAGGGGGGGGGGTAGAAATATGAAAGTACATATTTAGGGTCGACGCGCGTTAACACGTGTCAAAAGAGGCTCTGTCTGGGTCAAAACTTCCCGTAGAAAGCAAGTGACAGATTATCAAATTTGCTAATTTGCCTATGAAGGGAGGGGGGGGGGGAAGAGTGATCCTGTATGGAGAGTGGGTGGATGAGAAGGGGAGAGGGATAAAAATGCTAATGGTCCTAAAAAGAGTAAAGTTTAAAAATTAAAGTTAAAATTAAAAGTGTTTATACGTCAATAAAAATAAAATTATGAATACAGTAAATATTAATAGTATGAATATATATATATATATATATATATATATATATATATATATATATATATATATATATATATTTATTTATTTATATATATATAAAATAACCGACAATTTTTGTCTGGTTATTTTAGTATTGATCCCTTCAATTTTCCGGATTAAAATCTTAATCTCGGAAGAAAATTGGCTGATGAAACTGCCGTAATGTACATGTTGGTCCAGAGTACTTTCTGACCCGCCTGGGTCCATCGTCAGTGGAATAATAACAAACACGTAAAAAGACCTGGAGTAAGATTTATAATTAATTATGGCGGGAAAATTTAAATATGAAACTATATTTTTAGGTATTATAAGCATTTAAGTATATTAGTACTGGTGTTAAAATTAATCTTGTTAATAGCAGGTTTTTGAAGGGATCAATACTAAAATAACCAGACAAAAATTGTCGGTTATTTTTAATAATACGTGTCTTAAGGAAAACATTCTGCCTCGATATATATATATATATATATATATATATATATATATATATATATATATATATATATATATATATATATATACACATACATACAAATATACATATATATATACACATATATACATATACACATATATACATATACACATACACATACATAAACACAAAAGGGGAGCTAACCTTGCAATATTGTTTTTAGTCACAAGCTGTTTATATTTTTTCTACAGTGTGCTTTTTGGCTAAGATCAAAGTGTAGTATCTGTTCCGATGGATACTGCACCCCATACTTGTGTTGTCTCAGCCTTCGGGTCTTGATTTACGCCGGTCAATAGGGCAGTCCTGTGCAGTTCTGGGAGGTCCACCTTCCCAGGCTTTGCCTCCCCTCTTTGGGGAGGAGTAAGTTTATTGCTTACTGTCTGAGGCGCCTCTACTGGGGAATGCCGATGGGGTTGCCCAGGCAATTTTTTAAACCCCACTTTCCCGACCCGACCTTTGGTCACATCTTACTTGTGGGAGTAAGATAAAAACTGGCCTTGTGCCTAACTCCTGAAGAAGAGTAAATCAATACAGTGTGCTACTCCTTCGAAGGAAGCAATTACACATTTTTATAATAAATATCTTTTAATTATCCACAAAAATTTATGTTTCGTCTTCATAAACGTCACCAGTGTGATGACTATATAATCCTCTTTACTGTTGATTGGTGATGTCTCTTGTTGCTTCCCAGCGTAATGCAAAGGTTTTTGTAAATGAACCCATTGAGCACGGTGAAGCGACGCTCAGTATTTATAGAAATATTCATTGTAGATATCAGTTACGTTGACCTAATGGATAGAGCTAACAACTATCAACGAGAGAGTTGATGGTTCCATCCCGGGCTAAGAAGAGGCGCTAGTCTAGCCGCACTCAAGAGCTGTGATACAAAAACATTCTGTCTGTAGATGACTATATGTAAGATAAATAAGAGTGGCAAAAATGAATCGTGGACGAGTCCATTGTGAGTGGGACGTCGAGAAAGAAAAAGAAAGCGACTTGATAACTGTTAAAAAGGAGAAAGTTTCGCAGTGCAAACGAGACTTGAAAGGCGGCGGTTTCAGAAACGCGAAGAGCCAGAGCGCTTGGTGATCGGAGTATCGAAGTACCGGAAGAATGGGAGTTTACCGATGTTTATGGCACCGATGAAGTTTTATTGGCTATGGTACTGAGTAAAAATGCGACTGATAAGCAAGTTGGTACAGTGAATGAATCCCCTGACTTGTATTTCATCAAACAGACAATTGGAAGTGCTTGTGGAACAATTGCTTCAGTTCACACTCGAATAGACAATGCAGAGCAAATTGCTTTCCAATCGGATGTATGTATGAACGAGTTTCTAGCGGAAAACAAGTCTGTGACCTCAGCAAGAAAAAGACTTTCATGAGACAAAAGATTTTATAGGTGTGTGCGTAGCTAGCGTAAACCATCCGCTGATGGGAAATAAAGAAAACCAAAGTGTTTCCATATACGTTCTGTTCTTTGTCATTATTAAAGGATCTAACCAATTACCCTGAAAGAACGTGTAATGCAACATATATATATATATATATATATATATATATATATATATATATATATATATATATATATATATATATATATATATAATAACCATCTAGTACCTGTGTACGCTGAGTTTCTCGAATTAGCCTCTTTTGCACGTCAATGTATATAGAAAGATACATTTCACTTTAACTTTTAATAAAAGACGTGTATAAAATAATAAAAAATTAAGATATACAATAATAATAAATAAAAGATATACAATAATAATAAATAAAAGATATATAATAATAATAAATAAAAGTTTAACAATAATAATAAAGAATAGATACACAATAATAATAAAGAAACGATATACAATAATAATAAATAAAAGTTTAACAATAATAATAAAGAAAAGATATGATATAATAATAAATAAAAGATATACAATAATAATAAATAAACGATACACAATAATAATATATAAAAGATATACAATAATAATGAATAAAATATATACAATAATAATAAAGAAAAGATATACAATAATAATAAATAAACGATACACAATAATAAATAAACGATATACAATAATAATAACAAAAAGATATACAATAATAATAAATAAACGATACACGATAATAATAATAAATAAAAGATATACAATAATAATAAATAAAAGATATACAAAAATAATAAATAAACGATATACAATAATAATAAATAAAAGATACACAATAATAATAACGAAAAGATATACAATAATAATAAATAAAAGATATACAATAATAATAAATAAAAGATATACAATGATAATAACGAAAAGATATACAATAAAAGTAAATAAAAGATACACAATAATAATAAATAAAAGATATACAATGATAATAACGAAAAGATATACAATAAAAGTAAATAAAAGATACACAATAATAATAAATAAAAGATATACAATAATAATAAATAAACGATATGCAATAATAATAAATAAAAGATATACAATAATAATAAATAAAAGATATGCAATAAAAATAAATAAAAGATATACAATAATAATAAATAAAAGATATACAATAATATTTAATAAACGATATACAATACTAATAAAGAAAAGTTTAACAATAATAATAAATAAACGATATAAAATAATAATAAATAAACGATACACAATCATAATAAATAAAAGATATAAAAAAATAATAAATAAAAGATACACAATAATAATAAATAAAAGATATACAATAATAATAAATAAAAGATATACAATAATAATAAATAAAAGATATACAATAATTATAAATAAAAGATATACAATAATAATAAATAAACGATATACAAAAATAATAAATAAAAGATATACAATAATAATAAATAAAGGATATACAATAATAATAAATAAACGATACACAATAATAATAAATAAAAGATATACAATAATAATAAATAAAAGATATACAAAAATAATAAATAAAAGATATACAAAAATAATAAATAAAAGATATACAATAATAATAAATAAAAGATATACAAAAATAATAAATAAAAGATATACAAAAATAATAAATAAAAGATATACAAAAATAATAAATAAAAGATATACAAAAATAATAAATAAAAGATATACAATAATAATAAATAAAAGATATACAATAATAATAAATAAAAGATATACAATAATAATAAATAAAAGATATACAATAATAATAAATAAAAGATATACAAAAATAATAAATAAAAGATATACAATAATAATAAATAAAAGATATACAATAATAATAAATAAAAGATATACAATAATAATAAATAAAAGATATACAATAATAATAAATAAAAGATATACAATAATAATAAATAAAAGATACACAATAATAATAAATAAAAGATATACAATAATAATAAATTAAATTTATACTATAATAATAAATAAAAGATATACAATAAAAATAAATAAACAATATTTAATACTAATAAATAAACGATACAGAATAATAATAAACAAAAGATATACAATAATAATAAATAAAATATATAAAATAATAATAAATAAAATATATACAATAAAAATAAACAAAGATATACAATAATAATAAAGAACAAATATACAATAATAATATATAAAAGATATACAATAATAAAAAAAATATATATATAATAATAAAAATAAAAGATGTATAATAAAAATAAACAAATATATACAATAATAATAAAGAAAAGATAAACAATAATAATAAAGATGTTTTTTGATAATGATTTTTTCGGACATGAAAATTGTATTACTTCCCCTGTTCCACTATTATTTTATTTTACTCTCTATCTAGTCTGAGACACCCAACGTATATCAGTAACAGATGTGATATGTATTTCGTAAGCTGTTTTGTTTATTACTTAAATTCTGTACACTATCAAATTGCATTGTAAATTAAATGTACTTATGTTAATAGGCATGAGCATATATTCGCTAAATAAATAAGAATAGCTTTCTCTCTTCTGTTCCTCTATTTCTTCGTCATATACTCGGGGTTAAATGTTTAGATTGAGTATTAATTAATGTCCTGAGTAAAAAAATTGTTACATACGATCTGTAAAGGTACTACATTTTACGCAATGTTGTTTGGCATTCGATAGAGAAAACCTGAAAACCGACAAATTTATTCTCAGAAAAATTGATATCTTTATTAGATTTCAAAATTCCTATTGAAACGCATAATAAGTCATATTTATTATACCTTATTAATACTCAATAATAAACGAATAATAGTTAATAATTTAGAAAAAAAACGATAATTTTATTAGGTTTCATAACGTAGTACAAAAACGCATAATAATTATATTTGTCATGTTTTAAATCAAGCGTTATTTTTATTAGGCTTGTAACTTTAGTACTCTACACGTACGGAGTATACTTGTATTTTTTTAATTGCGATGTTTAATTAGGCTTTATGGGGATTTCACAACATAGCAGAAAACGCATAATAATTATATTTGTCATATTTATACGAAGCGCCATTTTTATTAGGCATGTTACGATAGTACTCTACACGTACGGTGTATACGTGTATATTTTCTAAATTGCTATGCTTGATTAGGCTTTATTAGGTTTCTATCACATAGCAGAAAACGCATAATAATTATATTTGTCATATTTATACCAAGCGCCATTTTTATTAGGCATGTTACAATAGTACTCTACACGTACGGTGTATACGTGTATATTTTCTAAATTGCGATGCTTGATTAGGCTTTATTAGGTGTTTATCATATAAAAGAAAACGCATAATAATTATACTTGTCATGATTTGAATCAAGCGCTATTTTTATTAGGGTTGTAACTTTAGTACTCTACACGAACGGAGTATACTTGTATTTTTTTTAAATTGCGATGCTTCATTAGGCTTTATTAGGATTTCACAACATAGCAGAAAACACATAATAATTATATTTGTAATATTTATATCAAGCACTATTCTTATTAGGTTGTTACCATTGTACTCTATTCGTACGGAGTATTCGTGTATATTTTCTAAATTGCGATGCTTGATTAGGCTTTATTAGGCTTTTGTCACATAGCAAAAACGCATAATAATTTTACTTGTCATGATTTAAATCAAGCGCTATTTTTATTAGGGTTGTAACTTTAGTACTCTACACGAACGGAGCATACTTGTATTTTTTTAAATTGCGATGCTTCATTAGGCTTTATTAGGATTTTATCACATAGCAGAAAACACATAATAATTATATTTGTAATATTTATATCAATCACTATTCTTATTAGGTTGTTACCATGGTACTCTACTCGTACGGAGTATACGTGTATTTTTCTAAATTGCGATGCTTGATTAGGCTTTATTAGGCTTTTGTCACATAGCAGAAAAGGCATAATAATTACAGTTGTCATATTTATATCAAGCGCCATTTGTATTAGGCTTGTTAACTTTGTATAGTTGTAATAATTTTTAAAAGGCGATGCGTTATTAGGCTTCATAACAGCAGAAAATACATAAGAATTATAGCTGTAATAATTCAGATACTGGGTCATTTTTATTAGGTTTATGAACTTAGTACTATACACATACATTGTATTTTTGTACACTTTATAATGAATATTCAATAATATTTTTAATCATTTAGAAAAAACGATAATTTTTATTATGGTTTTATAACGTAGTACAAAAAACGTATAATAGTACTATTTGCCATGGAGCTTGTTAACTTATTACACGTATGGGGTATATTTGTAAGATTTTTTAAAACCCGATGCTTTATTTGGCTTCATAAAAGCAGAAAACCTATAATAATTATATGTGTCACAATTTATATCAAGCGCCATTTTTATTAGGCTTGTTAACTTAGTACTTTTAAGCATACCATTTATGCTAATAATAATTAAGATATTATCGATATTAGTATTAGGTTTTAGAGCTTAGAGCTCCACCCATGATAATTGTATTTGTGATAATTCAGATCGTTAATCATTTCATTAGGCTTGCTAAATCAATACTTAAAAGTGTACAACATGAGTTTTAATCATTTAGAAAGCATAATATTTTATTAGGTTTCATAACTTCGTACAACAAGCCACAATAATTGTATTAGTAATTATAAAGATCATAAGCTATTTTATTAGACTTGCTTACTAGTTACTCAAACGCGTACGAAGTATATTTGTAATAACTCGAAAGGTGATATATTATTCAGATCATGAGCAATTTTTATTAGGGCTGCTAACATAGTAAGTACGAGCACGTAGAATAATAATTTTAAAAGGGCTATATTGTATTAGCCTTAATAACTTTGCATGAAAACGCATACTAATAGTATTTCTCAAAAGTCAGCACATGACCATCTTTTCTGGGTGAATAAATTAGTACTAACATTTGTACGAGCTATATTTGTAATCATTAAGGTAAAGCGATATTTGTATTAGATTATATAACCTAGCAAAAAAAGGCATAATTTATTCTATTCGTCATAATTCACATGATGATACATTATATTAGGCTTGCTATCACTTACAAATATACCTCGTATGCTTTTGAGTATTAACTCGAAATCATACGAGGTATGTTTGTAATAGTTTAGGAAAAGCGATAGTTTTATTAGGTTATATACGACCTAACAAAAACGCATAAATATTTGTTTGTCATACTTTATATTGAAAACCAATTTTATTAAGCTTGCTAACTTAACTGAAGGTACGAGATATATTTGTAATAATTCAAAACGTATTTTTATTAGTATTTATTACATTTTACGAAACCCCATAATAATGACATTCGTCATGATTAAGATTATGAACAATTTTATTAGACTTAAGAACTTAGTACTAAAAGGCCACGACGATAAAATTAAAATGTAATATATATATATATATATATATATATATATATATATATATATATATATATATATATATATATATATATTTAAGAAGGAATAGGTAAAATAAATACCTTTTGAAGCATAAAGATGCGATATCAATGTTTTTTTATATAAAAAAGAAAAATAATAAATCGAAACCGATTTTTTTAAATTTTTTAAATTATAAACTAGCATTTTTTTTGTTAGTTTAAAGTGATACAGATATTTCGCCAAAATCTTGGCATCATCGGTGTGTAATATATCCTGATGTCGTCGGATTTGTATTTTTTTTTTTTTTCCTACCGGCTTTTGTTGTTAGAGCCGGGCCAAATGGGTCAGCTGTCGTTTCCCACTTTCAAATATGAGAACGTGAATGCGGCACGTGCTTTGCATAAGTGTTTTAAGGTTCATATTTTTTTTTAAAAAAGCATCTATTGTTAAATTTAAGAAAGAATAGGTAAAATAAATACCTTTTGAAGCATAAAGATGTGATATCATTTTTTTTTATAAAAAAGAAAAATAATAAGTCGAAACCGATTTTTTTTCTTTTTTTATTCTAAACTAGCATTTTTTTGTTAGTTTAAAGTGATACAGATATAAAAAAAATTGATATCGCATCTTTATGCTTCAAAAGGTATTTATTTTACCTATTCCTTCTTAAATTTTACAATAGATGCTTTTTTTTGAAAAAATATGAACCTTAAAACACTTATATATATAAGCATCTATTGTTAAATTTAAGAAAGAATAGGTAAAATAAATACCTTTTGAAGCATAAAGATGTGATATCATTTTTTTTTATAAAAAAGAAAAATAATAAGTCGAAACCGATTTTTTTTCTTTTTTTATTCTAAACTAGCATTTTTTTGTTAGTTTAAAGTGATACAGATATAAAAAAAATTGATATCGCATCTTTATGCTTCAAAAGGTATTTATTTTACCTATTCCTTCTTAAATTTAACAATAGATGCTTTTTTTTGAAAAAATATGAACCTTAAAACACTTATATATATATATATATATATATATATATATATATATATATATATATATATATATATATATATATGTATATGTGTGTGTGTGTGTGTAAAGGAGTAAGGCTACCAACATTTGTAAAAACAAATTTCAACATTTATTTATTATTTTGTTATTTTATCATTTTATAATTTTATATAACGCATTTCAATCGGTGGTCCGCTCTCATCAGATATGTAAATCCAAATTGATTTTCAATAATTTAAGAAAAGCTATACGTTTCGTAGAACTAAAAGCCATAATATTTGTATTTGTTGAATTCAGATTAGGTGATACTTTTTATTAAGCTTGCCTTTAGTTTTTAAAACTGTATGGGTATATTTTCCATAATTTAGAAAATATATACTTTTCTTAGAACTAAAACCGATAATAATTGTATTTGTCATAATTAAGATAAGATATTTTGAGTTACATAACTTATTACAAGGTTAGGAAGTATATTTCGAATCATTTAGAAAAAGAAAACAATAGTTTTTAAAGGTTTAATAACCTAGGAATTACACCCAATAATAATGATATTATAATACTTCAGATTATAAGACATTTTATTAGCTTTGCTATCAAAAGTTTATGAGATAAATTTGTAATTGTGATGAAAAGAGAACTCTTCTATCCCTCTTCTTTGCTTCGAAAGTGAATTACTTCCCTTGATCCCTTTTTCTTTTTTTTAGTCAGCCATTGTTTCTCATAGAGACTAGACCCCTGCGTAGATCTTTGTCGAATAAAGCTTCTTAGTAGACCAAGAGACATTTGTATTAGTATTTTTAACTTACTACTCAAAACCGGTGAAAAATATTTGTAATGATCTAGAAAAGCTATATTATTATTACGTTTTTTGATTGAGAACTAAACCTTATAATAATTGATTTTTTATAATTCAGACCAAGAGACATTTTTATTAGGAATGCTAACTTACTACTCACAAGGGTTGATATATATTTGTAATAATTTAGAAAAGCTATATTATTATTAGGTTTTCTGATTGAGAACTAAACCTCATGATAATTGCATTTTTTATAATTTGGACCGGGAGGCATTTTTATTAGGATTGCTAACTTACTACTTAAAAGCGTTGAGATATATTTGTACTGATTTAGAAAGACTATATTATCATTACGTTTTTTGATTGAGAACTAAACCTTATGATAATTGATTTTGTATAATTAAGACCAAGAGACATTTTTATTAGGATTACTAACTTACTACTCAAAAGGGTTGAGATATATTTGTAATGATTTAGAAAAGCTATATTATTATTAGGTTTTCTGATTGAGAACTAAACCTCATGATAATTGCATTTTGTATAATTTAGACAAAGAGACATTTTTATTAGGATTGCTAACTTACTACTCAAAACCGGTGAAAAATATTTGTAATGATTTCGAAAAGCTATATTAGTATTACGTTTTCTGATCAAGAACTAAACATCATGATAATTGCATTTTTTATAATTTAGACTAAGAGACATTTTTATTAGGCCTTCTTATGTCATACTATAAAAGTGTGAGGTATTTATACGTATGAATTTACATATACCAATGTTTATTATTAGGTTTTGTAATTTAGTACTTAAAGCGTAAGACGTTCCTTTGTCATAATTTATATGAAGCGCGATTTTATTTTCATCAGCTCATACAGCTTCTGGATCAGATTCAAGACGCAGTGCCCCTTAAAATCTTCAGACCTTTTCTCGCGATAAGGAAAACACTTAAAATGTCTTATTAGCACGCGTGAACCGCTCTGAATATTTTCACGATATTGTCCATGGCGATTTCGACCCTCGCTTTATGGCGGGCTGAATTACTAAGTGGCAAAGATATTTTTATTGTATTTTATTTTATTTAAATCATCAATACAAAAAAGAGGTCCGTTATTTCGAAACGTTGAAAGATTTGGAGAAAGGGAGAGTTTGGAGCAGGTGGAACAGGCCCAACAAAAAAGTCCAACGGAAAGTCATTGTGTCGTAGGACGCCTGCAAAATATCTTCAATCAGAACAAAGGCTGATATTTTGGGGACAAAACAACTGGAGATGCGCGTGCGGGTCTATGTGTATATTAATTCGGACGACACACAGTGACACATACACTGACAAGCACATATACACACCCGTGTTACAAAAAATGAGTTTGGCTAACTAATGTTGAAAAAAAAAAGGGCAACGAATTGAACTTGTCTAATTTTTAATTTTTATTTTTGAAGGAAAAATGTTTACAAAAACACAAATTAGCGAATTGGCGTTTAACTAATACCATGTGTCTTGCGTAATTGGGCTATTCGTATGAGCATGATGTCTGTCCTCTTACGACATTGTCGCGAAGTGATATTTTCTCACTGTAATTTTATTGCCTCCCAGACTTTTTCGTTTGCAAATTTTCTACCGGCCAAGTTTCTTTGAACACTGCTCTACAAGTTATTGATTTAAACGAATTGGATTTATCGCGTTTGATGTTCGAACTCTTCATTTCTAACAACTTAGAAAGGGTCATATTTTTATTAGGTTTTATATCTTAGTACACTAAGCTCATAATAATTGAATTAACCATATTTCATCACAAGAGTCATTTTATTACGCTGGATAACTAAGTAATCTAAAGGTACAACATTTTGAAGGCGATATATTTTATTCGAATAATGGGTCATTTTTATTAGGCTTTCAGGCTTTTTACTAAAAACGTCAGTGGTATATTTGTAATAATTTTTCAAAGGGCATATTTTATTGAGGTTCATAACTTATCACTAAATAGTATAATAATGACGGTTATAATTCATATCATGAGCATTTTATTAGGCTTGATAACGTGTCATGTATATTTGTAATAATTTAAGAAAACGCAATATTCTGTTAGGTTTCATAAGTTAGCACTTAAACGCATAATAAATGTATTTGTTATAATTCAGACCAACAGACGTTTTTATTAGGATTGCTAACTTACTAGTCAAAAGCGTTGAGATATATTTGTAATGATTTAGAAAAGCTAAATTTCTATTACGTTTTCTGATTGAGAACTAAACCTCATAATAATTGCATTTTGTATAATTTAAACTATTGGACATGTTTATTAGGATTGCTAACTTACTACTAAAAAGCGTACTACTTCAGGACATTGCCCGAGCCAGAACATTATTTAAGCAGAATTATTATTCAACCACATTTTTGAAGTGTGAGCTGGGGCATTATCATGCTGAAACAGGACCCTTTTTTTCGAAACAGGTAGGAAAACAAGTTGTTATAGGAATTAAACCTTTTTTTTCTAAAATACAGATGGCTTATTTCGTTCGCGAGTGTATACATACACATATATAAGTAGAATTATTGTCACTTAGATTCCAGGTAAATCATCGAAGAATCACTGGTAGTTGATTATGTGAGAATTTCGAGCTAGTTTCAGAAAATAATGGAACGGAACGAAGATTAATTGAAATCTGGGGTTATTTGCTATCACTCAGTCTCCAGGTAAATTCACTGTTTTATTCATTAGTCAGAAATCACTCGTAACGACAATAAATAATTATGTACACAAGTAAAGGAGTACGACCAACTGGAGAGAAGCTGTGCATCGCCGAAAAAGTCAACACCAAATCAGATTCTACTTTTTTATGCGATTACGTATGAACACTCTGAGTAGTTTTGCAGTAAGAAGAAAAACACAACGCCGTACAAAGAACAGTGAAACGGGGGTCAAATGTAAGAAAACTAAAATAGGAAGAGAAGTAACTGCAGTGATTATTTATAAGACAAACAGAAGAAACTGCGAAAACTCTGGTGCTACCAGATCAGGCTGTCTGAAAATACCGTCTTCCTGACCGAAAATGCACCAAACATTGATGTTACTGTTTTTTTTTTGTTTCCCTTTGCAAAACTCAATCATGTTCTGCAAAGCTAAGACCAAAAACAACAACAATTTAGGAGAGGAAAAAAAAGTGCCCTTTAGGTTTACTTTCGGCACCATCGTAACTCTCGCTTCCCGCTTTTTGTCTTTTAGTCTAAACATTCCATGAACGATTTTTCTGACAAAGGGGAAATAATTGCTGTTTTCTGGGTGGGAACATATCCACTTAACGTTGGCTAGTTTTTGTTGTTGAATTAGTATTTTCTAGCTCTTTACATCAGGTGGCTTCATGCCTTGTCTGGAGCGATTTCCATAAAAAAATTCGCTACAAAACAACCAAACCAAACACCATGAATGCATATTTTAAAGTATAAAAACTTGAAGCATAAACACATTTACCAACATGACTGAACTCGGCATTAAATAACCCCAAAGGCTCGATATGTCGTAAAACAAAAGAACCAAACGAAACAAATCTAGCGAAAGCACATTTGAAAGGAGACATCGAATCGCTGCCGACATCCGCACTAAACAATGCTATTAAAACAAACTACATAAAGCCAAGTTAGACAGGGCCAAGAAAATCATAACATCTGGATTCTGTGGGTTTTTTTTAGTTTGTTAGGCGAATCGGACTTCTGCATATACCTGAAGAAGATCGTCCTTCAGGATTGTCTGATCTGCACGAAATTTTCCTCGGCGTTAGCAGCTATTCGTGTACCTGCAGAATCTAAGCTGTTTCGCATGACACCGCTTACAACAATGCTCGATCTATTCGACAAAGTCGATGATGGTTTGACCTAAAGACACAAGCGAATGGCAGAGAAGCCACGTTGCGACTCTCACTCTGTTGTTTTGTGGTTCAAGGCTTGAAACGTGCTTGCCACATGCAGAGGCAGAGACGACCAGACGACGACGGATCCTGATGCCGACTCTTTCTGGATTTTTACCAAAGCCCTGTTAGCCGGGTTACTCTGACATTACCACGCCGCAACAGCGCCTACCACGTTGAGGAAGGGTTTGACTGTAGAAAAATCTGGATTCTGTTGACAAAGAGACGAAATGCTGAACCGCATTATACCTGAATGTAGCACGCTGACGTCAAGAAAATATAAAAACAGACACAATTTGGCTGTTCACTCACAACTATGCAAAAGACAAACATTTAAGATAGAGAAAAATAGTAACAACACAAATCGAACCTAGTACCGAAAAATAACGGGCACACGCCCATGTGAAACGTTGAAATGCAAACTCATACAAGCAAAAACACGGATATGATAATAGTGAAGATGATAGGAGATCTACCAAAACAGTAATTGTAGCCGGTCAAACGTATCACAAGGTGAATCTTTGTTTCTGACAAAGGGGGAAGAATTACTGTTTCTGGGTCAGGATCTATCTATCTAGCACTTATCGTTGGTTAGTTTTTGACCTTGAAGCAACATTTTTTTTAGTTCCTAACATCAAGTGGCTTCATGCCTTCTCTGGAGCGATTTTAATTTTTTTAAATCGAAATAACAGGTAAATAAACACCTGGAATTACCAGTAAGCTGAATGGAATAACGAATATGGTAACTTCTTTAATACAAATAGGTGTAGAAATATTGCGAAGAGTTCCTAAAAAATATAAAAAAAGGAGAATGAACTGTAATTAACGGTTTCCCAATGCAATAATCGTTTGGGCGATTGTAAAGAATTTCCAACAGAGATGACTGACTTGCTTTTCGTGCAAATACCATTACCTTGGTGTAATTAAATAGTCTTCAATATAATTCAAGGCAATTTAAACCATAACAAAATGCTACCATGAATGGCTTAAACAGATTGACGAGAGAATTTTTTTTCCAATTCTGCAAAAACATTTTTTTAGGAACGGCGAAAGTGTTATGGTACAGCTTGAATGTCTAAAGTCAAGGGAATTGACTTGATGTTCAAATAAGAAACATCCAACTAAAAACACCCAAATGTTGAAACGACTATGGAATAATAATAATTATTATAATTATAATAATTATAAAAATAATTATATATTTAAAAATGTACAAAATACCTGAGCTGATTAGCAAATGTATCGAGAAAGCAATGGAAACATGCGACGGTAACTGACCGATTGAGGACAACACATGACATAAAATACAGTGAGACATATTCCAGGAAAAATCGCTATTTTCACTCTTTTCTTTCATAGTCATGATACTATTTAGTAATATACTTAGGATGTAAAATGCCAGATACAAATTTATAAGTACAAAAGAAAAAATAAACAACATCATGCACATTGAACTATTTGCAAAAACAAGAAAGAAACTGTATCAAAGATATTCGAATGTAATATTAAACGCCATTGGAACTTTTATCTAGGAAATTCGAATGTAATATTAAACGCCATTAGAACTTTTATCCAGGACATACGAATGTAATATTAAACGCCATTGGAACTTTTATCTAGGACATTCGAATGTAATATTAAACGACATTAGAACTTTTATCCAGGACATACGAATGTAATATTAAACGCCATTGAAACTTTTATCTAGGACATTCGAATGTAATATTAAACGCCATTGGAACTTTTATCTAGGACATTCGAATGTAATATTAAACGCCATTAGAACTTTTATCCAGAACATACGAATGTAATATTAAACGCCATTGAAACTTTTATCCAGGACATTCAAATGTAATATTAAACGCCATTGGAACTTTTATCTAGGACATTCGAATGTAATATTAAACGCCATTAGAACTTTTATCCAGGACATAGGAATGTAATATTAAACGACATTAGAACTTTTATCCAGGACATACGAATGTAATATTAAACGCCATTGAAACTTTTATCTAGGACATTCGAATGTAATATTAAACGCCATTGGAACTTTTATCCAGGACATTCGAATGTAATATTAAACGCCATTAGAACTTTTATCCAGGACATTCAAATGTAATATTAAACGCCATTGGAACTTTTATCTAGGACATTCGAATGTAATATTAAACGCCATTAGAACTTTTATCCAGGACATAGGAATGTAATATTAAACGCCATTGAAACTTTTATCCAGGACATTCAAATGTAATATTAAACGCCATTGGAACTTTTATCCAGGACATTCGAATGTAATATTAAACGCCATTGGAACTTTTATCCAGGACATTCAAATGTAATATTAAACGCCATTGGAACTTTTATCCAGGACATTCGAATGTAATATTAAACGCCATTGGAACTTTTATCTAGGACATACGAATGTAATATTAAACGCCATTGAAACTTTTATCCAGAACATTCGAATGTAATATTAAACGCCATTGGAACTTTTATCCAGGACATTCAAATGTAATATTAAATGTCATTGGAACTTTTATCCAGGACATTCAAATGTAATATTAAACGCCATTGGAACTTTTATCCAGGAAATTCGAATGTAATATTAAACGCCATTGGAACTTTTATCTAGGACATTCGAATGTAATATTAAACGCCATTGAAACTTTTATCCAGGACATTCGAATGTAATATTAAACGCCATTGGAACTTTTATCTAGGACATTCGAATGTAATATTAAACGCCATTGGAACTTTTATCTAGGACATTCGAATGTAATATTAAACGCCATTGAAACTTTTATCCAGGACATACGAATGTAATATTAAACGCCATTGGAACTTTTATCTAGGACATTCGAATGTAATATTAAACGCCATTGAAACTTTTATC
The DNA here is from genome assembly GCA_963556195.1 of Sepiola atlantica. NCBI lineage: Eukaryota > Metazoa > Mollusca > Cephalopoda > Sepiida > Sepiolidae > Sepiola > Sepiola atlantica. Next base: position 80,643,753 of record OY744534.1, on the reverse strand, counting down.
CAGGACATTCGAATGTAATATTAAACGCCATTGGAACTTTTATCCAGGACATTCAAATGTAATATTAAATGTCATTGGAACTTTTATCCAGGACATACGAATGTAATATTAAACGCCATTGGAACTTTTATCCAGGACATTCAAATGTAATATTAAACGCCATTAGAACCTTTATCTAGGACATTCGAATGCAATATTAAATGTCATTGGAACTTTAATCTAGGACATTCGAATGTAATATTAAACGCCATTGAAACTTTTATCCAGGACATTCGAATGTAATATTAAACGCCATTGGAACTTTTATCTAGGACATTCGAATGTAATATTAAACGCCATTGAAACTTTTATCCAGGACATTCGAATGTAATATTAAACGCCATTGAAACTTTTATCCAGGACATTCAAATGTAATATAAAACGCCATTGGAACTTTTATCCAGGACATTCAAATGTAATATTAAATGTCATTGGAACTTTTATCCAGGACATTCGAATGTAATATTAAACGCCATTGGAACTTTTATCCAGGACATTCAAATGTAATATTAAACACCATTAGAACCTTTATCTTGGACATTCGAATGTAATATAAAACGCCATTGGAACTTTTATCTAGGACATTCGAATGTAATATTAAACGCCATTGACACTTTTTTCCAGGACATACACATGTAATATTAAACGCTATTGGAACTTTTATCTAGGACATTCGAATGTAATATTAAACGCCATTGAAACTTTTATCCAGGACATTCGAATGTAATATTAAACGCCATTGGAACTTTTATCCAGGACATTCAAATGTAATATTAAACGCCATTAGAACCTTTATCGTGGACATTCGAATGTAATATTAAACGCCATTGGAACTTTTATCTAGGACATTCGAATGTAATATTAAACGCCATTGACACTTTTTTCCAGGACATACGAATGTAATATTAAACGCTATTGGAACTTTTATCCAGGACATTCAAATGTAATATTAAATGTCATTGAAACTTTTATCCAGGACATTCGAATGTAATATTAAACGCCATTGAAACTTTTATCCAGGACATTCGAATGTAATATTAAACGCCATAGAAATATTTATCCAGGACATTCGAATGTAATATTAAACGCCATTGGAACTTTTATCCAGGACATTAAAATGTAATATTAAATGTCATTGGAACTTTTATCCAGGACATTCGAATGTAATATTAAACGCCATTGGAACTTTTATCTAGGACATTCGAATGTAATATTAAACGCCATTGAAACTTTTATCCAGGACATACGGATGTAATATTAAACGCCATTGGAACTTTTATCTAGGACATTCGAATGTAATATTAAACGCCATTGAAACTTTTATCCAGGACATTCGAATGTAATATTAAACGCTATTGAAACTTTTATCCAGGACATTCGAATGTAATATTAAACGCCATTGGAACTTTTATCCAGGACATTCAAATGTAATATTAAATGTCATTGGAACTTTTATCTAGGACATTCAAATGTAATATTAAATGTCATAGGAACTTTTATCTAGGACATTCGAATGTAATATTAAACGCCATTAGAACTTTTATCCAGGACA
>OY744534.1:80624662-80634662 GCA_963556195.1 Sepiola atlantica | reverse complement strand
TATATATATATATATATATATATATATATATATATATATAAGTGGATACTCTTTTCCATTGAAACTTGTCCCGGTTGACAAAAAACGCCATGTTCGTTGAGTTGAGACTTACATTACATAGTGTGCTTATCGGCAGCTGCTCAGTGGAAGAAACGTTGTTAAGTCTTGCTTGGTCAGTCGTGAATTGGCGAATAAAATAATTGATGTTTGCTTTATTGACCGAAACAAAATAAAACATAAATACTAACACAGGAAAAAAAAAGATGATGATGTCGACCACCGATGTTCAGACATGATTCCCCATTCCCCGCACCAACGTCGCATCGACGGGTAACCCGTAGTACGTGTCGAGGACTCATGGCTGCAAAAATCCCAGAAGCATCCAAACTTTAGGAGAGCGTTGCTCCAACGGGCATCCGTTGTCTTTATTCCTTACTAAAGCACCCCTTACCCGTTTCTGACTGGGTAGGGGTGGTTCATGCTTCTTGAAGTGTCTGTTTAAAATTGCAACGGGTCTAGCCCCGAAATAATTGAATGCATTCAAAAAGATACGCCTATGACAGAAACCGTTTCAAAATGTTGTATTCCCAGAAAGGTTTTCAATCTTTGGAGACACACACCCTTTAAAAGGTCTCCAAATAATTAAAAAAGTCGCTCGACATTTGATATTCAGCATAAAACTATGTAGTTTTAAATTTGTTTGATATCAGGTGACAATCAGCTTTTTATAGAATAATTTGAGTATGAATTGTAATAGTCTCCCTTTGACTACTCAAAAAGATAAAACGAAATATAACCCCATTATGTCCATCAGTCATTTCTACTATATTAGAAGTTTTCAAATCGGAATCTCTTATCTGAGATATATGTATATATATATATATATATATATATATATATATATATATATATATTAGTGTTATAATGGAATAATTCCAGGAAGAAATCCGGGTAAGAGAGCTCAATGTGGTAAACAGAGCAAGAATAACGTAAAATATAATAACACGAAATTACATGATTGTCGATGCAATAATTTATTTCAACCTTGCGGTTTTATTCAAGCATCCAATTTGACAATTACATTTTTGAGACTGACAGAAAACTGAATTCCCCCTCGACAATTCAAACACAACCAGAGAGAGTGGTGGTCGCAGCCAATCTGAATACCCATTACAGAGCGAGTAGGAATTAACATCTTATATTTAACTAAGGCAATCGAAAGGGATCTTATGTTTTTGTTTGTTTGTTTTTATTAAAATAATAACGTCTGAGTTAAGCGCACATATTCTTTCTACATTTCCGACCTGGTGACATTTAACGTTCATACGCCTCCATACACACGCATACATATACCTATTCTTAACATCACACACACACAATTTTTGGCTAGCTCGAAATTCAGTTTTCGGCCCGAAAGGAGGAAGAGAGATAAGACACTAACACACGTTAGCGTGTCATCGGCCGATTGACACTTGTCGTGCTTTCATTCTGTCTAGATCCGAGTGATAGTATCAATTTGAAAACTAAAAATTATTTACGATTATATTCCAAATATAATATTTTAATACTCTGAGTTTCACAAAATTCATCTTACATTAGTTTTATAATCTATGGAAGCCTATAATTATAGCCTAATTCCAATCTAATATTGTCTAGTGATAATATTATACACTATACTTAATTTAATTCAATGATTGGTGTATTATCAGTCGAAAAATTTACTATCTTATTTTAAGTAAATAATCAGAATAAAAAAATATCTTAAAGTACAATTATATATACACACACACATATCTCTACACACATATATATGCATATATATATATATATATATATATATATGTATATATATATACATATATATACACATATACACACACACATACACATATATGCATGCACACCCATACCTACTACCTTGAATTAAAATTTTTTAAGACATCGAGGATAAATGTGTTTCGTCTTTAAGTATTCATTAAAAAATATCATTACTAAATGAGTGTATACCTACACACACACACACATATCCATACATATGCACATACACACACATACACACATATACATATACATACACACACATATATACGCACATGCACACATAGACACAAATGTGCAAAATAGAGACACACATACATGTATACATAGACATACACAAATGCACATATGCACGCATACATATAAACATACACAGTCATACGCATACGTACACACATACCTATACTCATATACGCGCACAAGCCCATACATGCACACATACACCTGCACACATGTATACACATATACACACATACACATATATAATATAATATATACGGCCTGGAAAGTTTTAAATAACCGGGGTACGAGTTTAATTAAATATAAACATATATTGATAAAATAAATATGAAAGATATATACACACACACACAATACACACACACACACACACACATACATGCCTGCACCTACACAAACACATGCATGTACGTACACATATATATACATACAAAACAAAAACACATGTACGTATATATACGCACATACTCTTCCCATACATACATATATACCAATACATGCATGCACGCGCATCCGCACGCGCATGCATACATGTAAGCAAATATAAGGCTATCTTATTTCAAGTAAGTACTCTGAATAAACTAATATCTTAAAGTACAATCGTATATGCATACATCCGAAAAACAACTATAACGAATGTCACCAAGTCAGTAATTACATGGTGAATTCAGTTTTCTGTCAGTCTCAAAAATGTAATTGTTAAATTGGATGCTTGAATAAAACCGCAAGGTTGAAATAAATTATTGCATCGACAATCATGTAATTTCGTGTTATTATATTTTACGTTATATATTTATATAAATCAACAATTTTCATATATATATATATAGAGAGAGAGAGATAGAAAGAGAGAGAGACATGAGGGCACATCGAGCACCTACCCCAAACCTAACCTTAACCCTAACCCTAACCCCAACCCTAACACTTACCCTTACCTTAACCCTACCCCTGACCTTAACCTTATCCCTAACCCATGGTAATAGCTGAATCCTTAGTAAATTACGTCGAATATGTAAATGGATGTGGCCAAAAATGAATTGTTACATGTAGTGCTACCAAGACAAAGCTCCTTTTCTTTGAACAATAAGTAACCTTACCAACCACCGATTGCCATGGCGGATATCACCCTTTCCAAGAGTCCAACATTTAAACTCTTCGTCTTAATATTCACAGGAGACATGAATTGGAATAAATACATATAAGATACTGCCAAGTCTGATGCAAAGAAAATGAACTCCTACCGACCCAGAAAATTTCTCACACCTGCCAGCTTCCTGTACTTCTACACAGCAACCATTCGCCAATGCATAGAGTGTTGTTGCCACGTCTGAACTGGTGCATTTACTACTAGTCTCTCCCTCTTAGACGAACGTGTTGCACTTGTTCTCCCTAAACATAAATACTTCCGACAAACCAAACGAGCAGCAAACTCAAACCCCTTCACTGTTATGATCCCCTTTTTTACGAAATGCTTTCTGTTATGTAGTAGTGGGTACGTTTGCTAGTATTCATCTCGTGATTTTAATTCACGCGTTTATTTTCGACACGTACACATGGCGTCGAGTCAACAAGTGCATTCCAATGTCATCTTGACTCTGCGTGTGCTGGAAGCAGATGTGACGTCAGCTGAGGAGGAGAGAACGGGTAGGCGACCAGTCGCATCGGAGCATCGAGAGGCGACACACGTGTAAAATGGCTGTTATTCGAACGTAAGAATAACTACAAATCCGTAGCCGAGAATTCTCCCTACCCGCCGCTGACAGAAGAAAATGTCTATGTACAGGGTTAAATGAAGGTCTTCCTTCAAACCTATGTGTCTTCGTTCTTTGTGTTTGGGAATAAATTACTTGCAGGTATCCTCAGTCATTGGGAGGGAAAACGCGACGTGGTTATGATGGTGGAAATACAAGGTACATTTATGAACTCTGAAACAATGACTTGTGTTCCTTTTTCTCCCGGCAACACGTTTTCCCTTCTTTTAACCGTATTATTCAACCGCATGTGAACTTCGAGACGTTCTCTCTACAACTGCCGTCAACCTAAAAAAAGACACCGCCTTTTATTTAGCGTTCATACCGCACCTGATTTGCATGATGCAACAATATATATATATATATATATATATATATATATATATATATATATTGTATAGTTAGGCAGCATTCCTTCTTTTATACATATCTGGTTGAACAGGAGTGCCAACTTCTGTTTGTTCCTTTTTTGATCCAATCTTTCTATTCGTCGGACGATAGATCTTGTGCTTTTAATAATGGAGTGTAAGAAATCTCAATATTTAACGCGAACGTTTTCGACGATTATTGGTCGTCTTCAGGCGGGTGATTGATAAATGCAAAATAAAATTGGTGAATTTATTTAAGAGGACGTTTCCATGTGATTAAAAACATAAAATCATTCAACAGCATTTTAAAACGCCTTCGCACCCCTCATAACGAGCATGGTTAATGTTGAGCTTTTTTAATTGAATGAACAACGCTTCCATTAATAAAAAAATACAAAATTAATTAATATAAAAAATACAAAATTATGAGAAATAGTGGAAAAAAGGATGAAGAAGAGAAAAAGAGATGAATATGAAAATGATAAAGAAAAAATAAGTAAATGAAAAGATAATGTGGACGTAAAATATAATGCAGAAGAAGTAAAAGATAATGTAGAAGAAGTAAAAGATCATGTAGAAGAAGTAAAAGATCATGTAGAAGAAGTAAATTATCATGTAGAAAAAGTAAAAGATAATGTAGAAGAAGTAAAAGATCATGTAGAAGAAGTAAACGATAATGTAGAAGAAGTAAAAGATAATGTAGAAGAAGTAAAAGATCACGTAGAAGAAGTAAAAGATCATGTAGAAGAAGTAAAAGATAATGTAGAAGAAGTAAAAGATAATGTAGAAGAAGTAAAAGATCATGTAGAAGAAGTAAACGATAATGTAGAAGAAGTAAAAGATAATGTAGAAGAAGTAAAAGATCACGTAGAAGAAGTAAATTATCATGTAGAAGAAGTAAAAGATCATGTAGAAGAAGTAAAAGATAATGTAGAAGAAGTAAACGATAATGTAGAAGAAGTAAAAGATAATGTAGAAAAAGTAAAAGATCATGTAGAAGAAGTAAAAGATAATGTAGAAGAAGTAAAAGATCATGTAGAAGAAGTAAACGATAATGTAGAAGAAGTAAAAGATAATGTAGAAGAAGTAAAAGATCACGTAGAAGAAGTAAATTATCATGTAGAAGAAGTAAAAGATCATGTAGAAGAAGTAAAAGATAATGTAGAAGAAGTAAAAGATAATGTAGAAGAAGTAAAAGATCACGTAGAAGAAGTAAATTATCATGTAGAAGAAGTAAAAGATCATGTAGAAGAAGTAAAAGATAATGTAGAAGAAGTAAAAGATAATGTAGAAGAAGTAAAAGATCATGTAGAAGAAGTAAACGATAATGTAGAAGAAGTAAAAGATAATGTAGAAGAAGTAAAAGATCACGTAGAAGAAGTAAATAATAATGTAGAAGAAGTAAACGACTATGTAGAAGAAGTAAAAGATAATGAAGGAACAGTAACAGATAATGTAGAAGAAGTAAAAGATCATGTAGAAGAAGTAAAAGATCATGTAGAAGAAGTAAAAGATCATGTAGAAGAAGTAAACGACTATGTAGAAGAAGTAAATGATAATGAAGGAAAAGTAAAAGATAATGTAGAAGAAGTAAAAGATAATGTAGAAGAAGTAAAAGATAATGTAGAAGAAGTAAATAATAATGTAGAAGAAGTAAACGACTATGTAGAAGAAGTAAATGATAATGAAGGAACAGTAACAGATAATGTAGAAGAAGTAAAAGATCATGTAGAAGAAGTAAAAGATCATGTAGAAGAAGTAAATTATCATGTAGAAGAAGTAAAAGATCATGTAGAAGAAGTAAATGACCATGTAGAAGAAGTAAAAGATAATGTAGAAGAAGTAAATGATAATGTAGAAGAAGTAAAAGATAATGTAGAAGAAGTAAAAGATCACGTAGAAGAAGTAAATTATCATGTAGAAGAAGTAAAAGATCATGTAGAAGAAGTAAAAGATAATGTAGAAGAAGTAAAAGATAATGTAGAAGAAGTAAAAGATCATGTAGAAGAAGTAAACGATAATGTAGAAGAAGTAAAAGATAATGTAGAAGAAGTAAAAGATCACGTAGAAGAAGTAAATAATAATGTAGAAGAAGTAAACGACTATGTAGAAGAAGTAAAAGATAATGAAGGAACAGTAACAGATAATGTAGAAGAAGTAAAAGATCATGTAGAAGAAGTAAAAGATCATGTAGAAGAAGTAAAAGATCATGTAGAAGAAGTAAACGACTATGTAGAAGAAGTAAATGATAATGAAGGAAAAGTAAAAGATAATGTAGAAGAAGTAAAAGATCATGTAGAAAAAGTAACTGATCATGTAGAAGAAGTAAAAGATCATGTAGAAGAAGTAAAAGATCATGTAGAAGAAGTAAATAATCATGTAGAAGAAGTAAAATATCATGTAGAAGAAGTAAACGATCATGTAGAAGAAGTAAACGACTATGTAGAAGAAGTAGATCATGTAGAAGAAGTAAAATATCATGTAGAAGAAGTAAAAGAAAAGGTGTAAAAGAAAATATAAACGTATGAGAAGAAGAAGAGAATTATAAAAGAAAATAAAAGGATGATGGGGAAATCGTCGGGGAAGAGGATGAAGACAAAGAAGAAGAAAAGTATGAAAAAAGAGACGAAAAGTTTAAAGAAACAGGAAAGATAAAGAAAAGGATGAGGTAGGATCAAAGATTAAAAAGTAGAAGAAAAGGGTAAAGAGGAAACGGTGAAAAAGAAGAAACTTATGAAGAAAAAGAAGTAAAAATCAGAATGAAGAAAGAGAAGAAGAAAAGGTTAGAAGTAGAAGATAGGGACGACGAAGAAGAAATAGATCAAAAAGAAAACGTAGAAGAGAAGAGTGAAAGACTAGAAGAATATGAAGAGGAATGTGATGATTAAGAATGGGAAGAAAGGATGAAAAATGTGTAAAGAAAAGATGAAGAAAAAATATTAAGTAGATAAAAACGATGAAGAAAAAAGAAGAGTATAAATAAGAGGACGTAGCATGAAGAAGAGAAGTATAACATGGCAAAGAAACGAACGATAAAAACTAATGGATTTATTAAGAAAACTGACGAACAGTGAATTTTATTATTCAAATATAGAGAAGGAAGCAACTAAGCAGTGCTATTCTTCTATAACAGAGGTCAGTTTGTTTTCCAGACTTTTTCTAATTTTTTTCTTTCAATTTTTTTTCAGTTTTTTCTCATTTCTTTTATTTCAGTTTTTTTTCCAAGATTTTTCTCAGTTTTTAGTCTCATTCTTTTTCTTTCAATTTTTTAATTTTTTCATTTCAGCTGAATTCTCACATCTCATCTAAATTATTTACTTTTGTTTTTTTTTCTACAACAGAGGTCAGTTTGTTTTCCAGTCTTTTTCTAATTTTTTTTCTTTCAATTTTTTTTCAGTTTTTTCGTATTTCTTTTCTTTTCAGTTTTTTTTTAAAGATTTTTCTCAGTTTTTAGTCTCATTTTTTTTCTAATGTTTTCAATTTTTTTATTTCAGCCGAATTCTCACCTCTCATCTAAATTATTTACTTTTGTTTTTTTTTCTTTTATAGGTGTTGTAGGGGAGGCTTCATTAAACACTGATGCCAAAGGCGATGCCCATGAGGGTTTTGAGCGTAAATCCAGTAGTAGTTAGTAGAAGTAGAAGAGGAAGAAGGCGAAGAAAAGTATTAAAAAGTAGGAGAACAAAAATGTATGAAAAAAAGGAAGAAAAAAGGTATAAAAAAGAAGAAAAAAAAGAAGAAGAAAAAGAAAAAAGTATTAAAAAAATAAAAAAGAAAAAAGTATTAAAAAAAGAAAAAAGAAAAAAGTATTAAAAAAAGAAAAAAGAAAAAAGTATTAAAAAAAGAAAGAAAAAAAAAGTATAAAAAAGAAGAAAAAGAAAAAGTATAAAAAAGAAAAAGAAAAAGTATACAAAAGAAGAAAAAGAAAAAGGTATAAAAAAGAAGAAAAAGAAAAAGAAAAAAGTATAAAAAAGAAGAAAAAGAAAAAAGTATACAAAAAAGTAAAAAGAAAAAAGTATACAAAAAAGTAAAAAGAAAAAAGTATTACAAAAAAGAAAAGAGTATAAAAAAGAAGAAAAAGGAAAAGGTATAAAAAAGAAAAAGAAAAAAGTATAAAAAAGAAGAAAAAGAAAAAGGTATGAAAAAGAAGAAAAAAAAAGTATCAAAAAAAGAAAAAGATAAAAGTGTAAAGAGAAGAAAAAGAAAAAAGTATTAAAAAAAGAAAAAGAAAAAAGTGTAAAAAAAGAAAAAGAAAAAAGTATTAAAAAAAAAAGAAAAAGTATAAAAAAAGAAAGATAAAAGTATAAAAAAGAAGAAAAAGAAAAAGTATCAATAAAAAAAGAAAAAAGTATAACGAAAAGAAAAAGATGAAAAGTATCAAAAGAAGATGAAGATATGTATAAATAATAAGAAGAAGAACATTTTATTTTATTTATTTATAAGCAGGGCTACCCGGGGCAATAGTGTAACACATTTCTATTAAAACTTTTATCTTTCTACCTCTCTTTATCAATCTCTTTATATTTCCCCCTCGTTTCCCCTCCCCCGGTTTCCTCTCTTTTTTTCTATGCAAAGCGCATTCCTCTCTGCCCATGCACACGCACATACACACATACAGCTCTCCTTTATATAATAGATTTCTTCAAGGACGTAGTTGGTATTTTCTTCCAACTTAGTACATAGAATGGCTGAAAAACCGATACCCCCTGACGAAACCTGGGCTACTTGACCCCCAAACAATAACTATTTTCATTTTTTTTAGATATTATTTATACATGGCATAAATATATCAACTTTGTGGCTGCTTGTCTTGTAGTTTTTAAAACACATTTAGTTGGACATACACGCATACATACACACGCACCTATACAAGAAATGGTACACACCTATACAAGAAATGGTGCACATATATACGAGGAATGGTGCACCTTTTCCTAGTGAGGTTTCCTCAAGTAACAGCAATTTATTGGATACTACACCAAACCAAATTGTAAGAACAAGAGACCAAAAGAAACACATACTATAAAAAAAATCAACTGGTCAATTAATTTAATGTTCTTGACTTTTTTACAAAATCAACTGGTCAATGAATTTAATGTTCTTGACTTTTTTACAAAATCAACTGGTCAATTAATTTAATGTTCTTAACTTTTTGACAAAATCAACTGGTCAATTAATTTAATGTTCTTGACTTTTTTACAAAATCAACTGGTCAATTAATTTAATGTTCTTGACTTTTTTACAAAATCAACTGGTCAATTAATTTAATGTTCTTGACTTTTTTACAAAATCAACTGGTCAATTAATTTAATGTTCTTGACTTTTTTACAAAATCAACTGGTCAATTAATTTAATGTTCTTGACTTTTTTACAAAATCAACTGGTCAATTAATTTAATGTTCTTGACTTTTTTACAAAATCAACTGGTCAATTAATTTAATGTTCTTGACTTTTTTACAAAATCAACTGGTCAATTAATTTAATGTTCTTGACTTTTTTACAAAATCAACTGGTCAATTAATTTAATGTTCTTGACTTTTTTACAAAATCAACTGGTCAATTAATTTAATGTTCTTGACTTTTTTACAAAATCAACTGGTCAATTAATTTAATGTTCTTGACTTTTTTACAAAATCAACTGGTCAATTAATTTAATGTTCTTGACTTTTTTACAAAATCAACTGGTCAATTAATTTAATGTTCTTGACTTTTTTACAAAATCAACTGGTCAATTAATTTAATGTTCTTGACTTTTTTACAAAATCAACTGGTCAATTAATTTAATGTTCTTGAATTTTTTTTACAAAATCAACTGGTCAATTC
>OY744534.1:80602162-80619662 GCA_963556195.1 Sepiola atlantica | reverse complement strand
TATTGCAGCTAGTCTAAATTATGAATAACATTTGATTACACCTGGAAACGTAAAGGACAATAAAACTTCTTCTTAAAACTTCTTTCAATATTGCAGCTGAAGTCTAAATTATGAATAACATTTGATTACACCTGGAAACGTAAAGGACAATAAAACTTCTTCTTAACACTTCTTTCAATATTGCAGCTGAAGTCTAAATTATGAATAACATTTGATTACACATGGAAACGTAAAAGACAATAAAACTTCTTCTTAAAACTCTTTCAATATTGCAGCTAGTCTAAATTATGAATAACATTTGATTACACTTGGAAACGTAAAGGACAATAACACTTCTTCTTAAAACTTCTTTCAATATTGCAGCTAAAGTCTAAATTATGAATAACATTTGATTACACTTGGAAACGTAAAGGACAATAAAACTTCTTAAAACTTCTTTCAATATTGCAGCTAGTCTAAATTATGAATAACATTTGATTACACCTGGAAACGTAAAGGACAATAAAACTTCTTCTTAAAACTTCTTTCAATATTGCAGCTGGAGTCTAAATTATGAATAACATTTGATTACACTTGAAAACTTAAAGAACAATAAAACTTCTTGTTTAAACTGCTTTCAATATTGCAGCTGAAGTCTAAATTATGAATAACATTTGATTACACATGGAAACGTAAAAGACAATAAAACTTCTTCTTAAAACTTCTTTCAATATTGCAGCTAGTCTAAATTATGAATAACATTTGATTACACTTGGAAACGTAAAGGACAATAACACTTCTTCTTAAAACTTCTTTCAATATTGCAGCGAAAGTCTAAATTATGAATAACATTTGATTACACTTGGAAACGTAAAGGACAATAAAACTTCTTAAAACTTCTTTCAATATTGCAGCTAGTCTAAATTATGAATAACATTTGATTACACTTGGAAACGTAAAGGACAATAACACTTCTTCTTAAAACTTCTTTCAATATTGCAGCTAAAGTCTAAATTATGAATAACATTTGATTACACTTGGAAACGTAAAGGACAATAAAACTTCTTAAAACTTCTTTCAATATTGCAGCTAAAGTCTAAATTATGAATAACATTTGATTACACTTGGAAACGTAAAGGACAATAACACTTCTTAAAACTTCTTTCAATATTGCAGCTAAAGTCTAAATTATGAATAACATTTGATTACACTTGGAAACGTAAAGGACAATAAAACTTCTTAAAACTTCTTTCAATATTGCAGCTAAAGTCTAAATTATGAATAACATTTGATTACACTTGGAAACGTAAAGGACAATAAAACTTCTTAAAACTTCTTTCAATATTGCAGCTAAAGTCTAAATTATGAATAACATTTGATTACACTTGGAAACTTAAAGAACAATAAAACTTCTTAAAACTTCTTTAAATATTGCAGCTAGTCTAAATTATGAATAACATTTGATTACCCGTGGAAACGTAAAGGACAATAAAACTTCTTATTAAAACTTCTTTCAATATTGCAGCTAAAGTCTAAATTATGAATAACATTTGATTACACCTAGAAACGTAAAGGACAATAAAACTTCTTCTTAACACTTCTTTCAATATTGCAGCTGAAGTCTAAATTATGAATAACATTTGATTACACATGGAAACGTAAAAGACAATAAAACTTCTTCTTAAAACTCTTTCAATATTGCAGCTAGTCTAAATTATGAATAACATTTGATTACACTTGGAAACGTAAAGGACAATAACACTTCTTCTTAAAACTTCTTTCAATATTGCAGCTAAAGTCTAAATTATGAATAACATTTGATTACACTTGGAAACGTAAAGGACAATAAAACTTCTTAAAACTTCTTTCAATATTGCAGCTAGTCTAAATTATGAATAACATTTGATTACACCTGGAAACGTAAAGGACAATAAAACTTCTTCTAAAAACTTCTTTCAATATTGCAGCTGGAGTCTAAATTATGAATAACATTTGATTACACTTGAAAACTTAAAGAACAATAAAACTTCTTGTTAAAACTGCTTTCAATATTGCAGCTGAAGTCTAAATTATGAATAACATTTGATTACACATGGAAACGTAAAAGACAATAAAACTTCTTCTTAAAACTTCTTTCAATATTGCAGCTAGTCTAAATTATGAATAACATTTGATTACACTTGGAAACGTAAAGGACAATAACACTTCTTCTTAAAACTTCTTTCAATATTGCAGCTAAAGTCTAAATTATGAATAACATTTGATTACACTTGGAAACGTAAAGGACAATAAAACTTCTTAAAACTTCTTTCAATATTGCAGCTAAAGTCTAAATTATGAATAACATTTGATTACACTTGGAAACGTAAAGGACAATAACACTTCTTCTTAAAACTTCTTTCAATATTGCAGCTAAAGTCTAAATTATGAATAACATTTGATTACACTTGGAAACGTAAAGGACAATAAAACTTCTTAAAACTTCTTTCAATATTGCAGCTAAAGTCTAAATTATGAATAACATTTGATTACACTTGGAAACGTAAAGGACAATAAAACTTCTTAAAACTTCTTTCAATATTGCAGCTAAAGTCTAAATTATGAATAACATTTGATTACACTTGGAAACTTAAAGAACAATAAAACTTCTTAAAACTTCTTTAAATATTGCAGCTAGTCTAAATTATGAATAACATTTGATTACACCTGGAAACGTAAAGGACAATAAAACTTCTTCTTAAAACTTCTTTTCAATATTGCAGCTGGAGTCTAAATTATGAATAACATTTGATTACACTTGAAAACTTAAAGAACAATAAAACTTCTTGTTAAAACTGCTTTCAATATTGCAGCTGAAGTCTAAATTATGAATAACATTTGATTACACATGGAAACGTAAAAGACAATAAAACTTCTTCTTAAAACTTCTTTCAATATTGCAGCTAGTCTAAATTATGAATAACATTAGATTACACTTGGAAACGTAAAGGACAATAACACTTCTTCTTAAAACTTCTTTCAATATTGCAGCTAAAGTCTAAATTATGAATAACATTTGATTACACTTGGAAACGTAAAGGACAATAAAACTTCTTAAAACTTCTTTCAATATTGCAGCTAGTCTAAATTATGAATAACATTTGATTACACTTGGAAACGTAAAGGACAATAACACTTCTTCTTAAAACTTCTTTCAATATTGCAGCTAAAGTCTAAATTATGAATAACATTTGATTACACTTGGAAACGTAAAGGACAATAAAACTTCTTAAAACTTCTTTCAATATTGCAGCTAAAGTCTAAATTATGAATAACATTTGATTACACTTGGAAACTTAAAGAACAATAAAACTTCTTCCTAAAACTTCTTTCAATATTGCAGCTAAAGTCTAAATTATGAATAACATTTGATTACACCTGGAAACGTAAAGGACAATAAAACTTCTTCTTAAAACTTCTTTCAATATTGCAGCTGGAGTCTAAATTATGAATAACATTTGATTACACTTGGAAACTTAAAGAACAATAAAACTTCTTCTTAAAACTTCTTTCAATATTGCAGCTGGAGTCTAAATTATGAATAACATTTGATTACACTTGGAAACTTAAAGAACAATAAAACTTCTTCTTAAAACTTCTTTAAATATTGCAGCTAGTCTAAATTATGAATAACATTTGATTACACT
Source organism: Sepiola atlantica (assembly GCA_963556195.1). Classification (NCBI taxonomy): domain Eukaryota; kingdom Metazoa; phylum Mollusca; class Cephalopoda; order Sepiida; family Sepiolidae; genus Sepiola; species Sepiola atlantica. Next base: position 80,615,997 of record OY744534.1, on the reverse strand, counting down.
TGGAAACTTAAAGAACAATAAAACTTCTTCTTAAAACTTCTTTAAATATTGCAGCTAGTCTAAATTATGAATAACATTTGATTACACTTGGAAACTTAAAGAACAATAAAACTTCTTAAAACTTCTTTAAATATTGCAGCTAGTCTAAATTATGAATAACATTTGATTACACTCGGAAACGTAAAGGACAACAAACTTCTTAAAACTTCTTTAAATATTGCAGCTAGTCTAAATTATGAATAACATTTGATTACACTCGGAAACGTAAAGGACAATAAAACTTCTTAAAACTTCTTTCAATATTGCAGCTAGTCTAAATTATGAATAACATTTGATTACACTTGGAAACTTAAAGAACAATAAAACTTCTTAAAACTTCTTTAAATATTGCAGCTAGTCTAAATTATGAATAACATTTGATTACACTCGGAAACGTAAAGGACAATAAAACTTCTTAAAACTTCTTTCAATATTGAAGCTAGTCTAAATTATGAATAACATTTGATTACACTTGGAAACTTAAAGAACAATAAAACTTCTTCTTAAAACTTCTTTAAATATTGCAGCTAGTCTAAATTATGAATAACATTTGATTACACTTGGAAACTTAAAGAACAATAAAACTTCTTCTTAAAACTTCTTTAAATATTGCAGCTAGTCTAAATTATGAATAACATTTGATTACACTTGGAAACTTAAAGAACAATAAAACTTCTTAAAACTTCTTTAAATATTGCAGCTAGTCTAAATTATGAATAACATTTGATTACACTCGGAAACGTAAAGGACAATAAAACTTCTTAAAACTTCTTTAAATATTGCAGCTAGTCTAAATTATGAATAACATTTGATTACACTCGGAAACGTAAAGGACAATAAAACTTCTTAAAACTTCTTTCAATATTGCAGCTAGTCTAAATTATGAATAACATTTGATTACACTTGGAAACTTAAAGAACAATAAAACTTCTTAAAACTTCTTTAAATATTGCAGCTAGTCTAAATTATGAATAACATTTGATTACACCAGGAAACGTAAAGGACAATAAAACTTCTTCTTAAAACTTCTTCCAATATTGCAGCTTGAGTCTAAATTTTGAATAACATTTGATTACACCAGGAAACGTAAAGGACAATAAAACTTCTTCTTAAAACTTCTTTCAATATTGCAGCTTGAGTCTAAATTATGAATAACATTTGATTACACCAGGAAACGTAAAGGACAATAAAACTTCTTCTTAAAACTTCTTTCAATATTGCAGCTTGAGTCTAAATTATGAATAACATTTGATTACACCAGGAAACGTAAAGGACAATAAAACTTCTTCTTAAAACTTCTTTCAATATTGCAGCTGAAGTCTAAATTATGAATAACATTTGATTACACCTGGAAACGTAAAGGACAATAAAACTTCTTATTAAAACTTCTTTCAATATTGCAGCTAAAGTCTAAATTATGAATAACATTTGATTACACTTGGAAACGTAAAGGACAATAAAACTTCTTCCTAAAACTTCTTTCAATATTGCAGCTAAAGTCTAAATTATGAATAACATTTGATTACACCTGGAAACGTAAAGGACAATAAAACTTCTTCTTAAAACTTCTTTCAATATTGCAGCTGGAGTCTAAATTATGAATAACATTTGATTACACTTGAAAACTTAAAGAACAATAAAACTTCTTCTTAAAACTTCTTTCAATATTGCAGCTGGAGTCTAAATTATGAATAACATTTGATTACACTTGGAAACTTAAAGAACAATAAAACTTCTTCTTAAAACTTCTTTAAATATTGCAGCTAGTCTAAATTATGAATAACATTTGATTACACTTGGAAACTTAAAGAACAATAAAACTTCTTCTTAAAACTTCTTTAAATATTGCAGCTAGTCTAAATTATGAATAACATTTGATTACACTTGGAAACTTAAAGAACAATAAAACTTCTTAAAACTTCTTTAAATATTGCACCTAGTCTAAATTATGAATAACATTTGATTACACTCGGAAACGTAAAGGACAATAAAACTTCTTAAAACTTCTTTCAATATTGCAGCTAGTCTAAATTATGAATAACATTTGATTACACTTGGAAACTTAAAGAACAATAAAACTTCTTAAAACTTCTTTAAATATTGCAGCTAGTCTAAATTATGAATAACATTTGATTACACCAGGAAACGTAAAGGACAATAAAACTTCTTCTTAAAACTTCTTTCAATATTGCAGCTTGAGTCTAAATTTTGAATAACATTTGATTACACCAGGAAACGTAAAGGACAATAAAACTTCTTCTTAAAACTTCTTTCAATATTGCAGCTTGAGTCTAAATTATGAATAACATTTGATTACACCAGGAAACGTAAAGGACAATAAAACTTCTTCTTAAAACTTCTTTCAATATTGCAGCTTGAGTCTAAATTATGAATAACATTTGATTACACCAGGAAACGTAAAGGACAATAAAACTTCTTCTTAAAACTTCTTTAAATATTGCAGCTAGTCTAAATTATGAATAACATTTGATTACACCTGGAAACGTTAAGGACAATAAAACTTCTTCTTAAAACTTCTTTCAATATTGCAGCTAATGTCTAAATTATGAATAACATTTGATTACACCTGGAAACGTAAAGGACAATAAAACTTCTTCTTAAAACTTCTTTCAATATTGCAGCTAAAGTCTAAATTATGAATAAAATTAGATTGTAAAATTAAAAATAAATAATTATAAATTTAAAGTTTTTTTAAAGTTTCATATTCTAATTTTTATCAAAATTTAAACCTTTACTGCAATATTTGAAGAAGTTTTAAGAAGAAGAATTGTTATTGTTTTTTACTTTTCCAGGTAACTTGGAATTGTAATTAATTGCAATTAATTGTAATTGATTGTAATTAATTGTAATTGATCGTAATTGATTGTAGGCAACGGACGTTTCTTTGTTTATATTATATGGATGGTGGGAGTTGAAATTTAGATATTGCTAAGTGAAAGTTGACTTTCGATATACAGATGACCTAGACCTCTAAAAATACATCTAGGAAGGATAATTTGTTTTTATGTTCCTTATCCTATCGTGAACTGTATAAATGGACAGAGAGATTTCACATGGTTCACTAATGTTTAAACGTCTTCTTGGTTAGGTCAGAGTCTGAATGTGTCATCCACATTGTTGGCTTTAATGGTGTTGATTCTAACGTTATCATTTCAAAGTATTCCATGTATATATTGGCTAGTACTAGGGGCAATGGTAATCTGAATGGTAAACCTTCTTCCTGTCGATATATATCAGATCTGATTACGAAATATTTTGATTCTATACAGAAGGTCAACATCTTCATCACATTATCAATTGGGATACAAGTGCGTTTCTTAAGTGTAGTGGCTGAAGTCAACTCATTCCGTACCACAATCAGTGTCTTATCAATGGGTACTTTCTGAAACAGACTCACTACAGTTCGACTCAAAATCTGGTTAGAATGAATGCGTGCATTGTTGTTTTGTTTTTTTCACGAAGTGAGCTGAATTCTTGACATAGGATGGAGATTTGCCTGTGAGTGAGGTGATTATATCTAATAGGAATCGGCTCAATGGATGACATGACCCTTTTTCACTGAGTCTACATTTACTAATTTTATACGTTTTAGGCTTTTATTCGGATCACGTGGCTCTTAATAGCGATTCCCTTTATCTGTTGAAGTGTCATTTTCTCAGACATGTCAATGTGATTTTATGCGTGGCTTCTTCAGTCATTCTTATGAATTGTCTATTTTAATGCTTCTCTTCCTATTTTAATGCTTCTCCTCTTATTTTAATGCTTCTCCTCTTATTTTAATGCTTCTCCTCTTATTTTAATGCTTCTTTTCCTATTTTAATGCTTCTCTTCTTATGTTAATGCTTCTCTTTTTATTTTAATGCTTCTCTTCTTATTTTAATGCTTCTCTTTTTATTTTAATGCTTCTCTTCTTATTTTAATGCTTCTCTTCCTATTTTAATGCTTCTCTTCTTATTTTAATGCTTCTCTTCCTATTTTAATGCTTCTCTTTTTATTTTAATGCTTCTCTTCTTATTTTAATGCTTCTCTTCCTATTTTAATGCTTCTCTTCTTATTTTAATGCTTCTCTTCCTATTTTAATGCTTCTCTACTTATTTTAATGCTTCTCTTCTTATTTTAATGCTTCTCTTTTTATTTTAATGCTTCTCTTCCTATTTTAATGCTTCTCTACTTATTTTAATGCTTCTCTTCCTATTTTAATGCTTCTCTTCTTATTTTAATGCTTCTCTTCCTATCTTAATGCTTCTCTTTTTATTTTAATGCTTCTCTTCTTATTTTAATGCTTCTCTTCCTATTTTAATGCTTCTCTTCTTATTTTAATGCTTCTCTTCATATTTTAATGCTTCTCTACTTATTTTAATGCTTCTCTTCTTATTTTAATGCTTCTCTTCTTATTTTAATGCTTCTCTTCTTATTTTCATGCTTCTCTTCCTATTTTAATGCTTCTCTTCTTATTTTAATGCTTCTCTTCCTATTTTAATGCTTCTCCTCTTATTTTAATGCTTCTCTTCTTATTTTAATGCTTCTCTTCCTATTTTAATGCTTCTCTTCTTATTTTAATGCTTCTCTTCTTATTTTAATGCTTCTCTTCCTATTTTAATGCTTCTCTTCCTATTTTAATGCTTCTCTTCCTATTTTAATGCTTCTTTTCGTATTTTAATGCTTTTCTTCCTATTTTAATGCTACTCTTTTTATTTTAATGCTTCTCTTCCTATTTTAATGATTCTCTTCTTATTTTAATGCTTCTCTTCTTATTTTAATGCTTCTCTTCTGATTTTAATGCTTCTCTTCCTATTTTAATGCTTCTCTTTTTATTTTCCCTTTCTCGCATTTTTCTTTCTCATTTCACATCTCTTTGTATTGTTAATTTAAGTGGCGTTCTGGGAGCAGTAATCAGCCTTTCTAGAGTTGGTGCCATGTATTTTAGCGTTCTTTTACTGCATCCTCCACGTAGTTTTCTATACGTACTTACTTACCCTTGCTTTCCCTTTTACATAGAATCAATTAGTATCATATTTTGTCTACTGTGCATTGATATTAGCTTCCTGGTTGTTTGCTTCACGTAGATAAAGTCTTTTTTGGTTCAGTCTACGAAAGGTCTGAATTAATTTATTACGATAGTGCCAACATATTTATACTTTGCATGAGGTGTCTGCTATCTAATTCACTTTCAGAGAGCTTACTTGTTCTTCTGGGCTATTCTTTTCTAATTTTCTTTAGAATCTCTGTTCTTTGTTGAGATGTATGGGAGGAATCTGTTCACCTTTTCTGTTTCTAAATTATAATTTTTTATCGAAAATCGCTTCAGACAAGGCACGAATCCACTTGATGTAAGGAGCTAAAAAATACCACTTGAAGGTCAAAACCTAGCCAACGATAAGTATTATACAGATAGATTCTGACCCAGAAAACAGCAATTCTTTCTCCTTTGTCGGTTTACTCTCTATGCGAGAGAAATGATGTGAAAATGATACGATCGATGTGTCATGTGAGTGTTAAGGAAAAGGTTAGATCTGATTACCTCAGAGGAAGATTATATCTGGCCAGTATAGTGATATGTGTGCAGAACAGAATACTTAGATTGTATGGCTAGGTTGAAAGAATAGATGAGAGTTTTTGGGTTAGTAGATGTAGAACAGTTGAAGTAGCATGTTCAGTTCACAAGGGAAATCCAAAGAAATCATAAGAGACAGTTATAAAAATGGATTTAAGAGATAGAGGGATAAAAGACCTGTTCAGAGATAAGTTAGCTTGTAAGTCAATTTCTTCGAGCCGTCCAACGCATGCCAGCATCTGAAACGGACGTTAAACCGATTATTATTTTTTGCTGAGATCAACATTCTTGCATTCTTAGCCTTTTGGGTAAGATCAAGGTGTAGTATCTGTTCCGATAGATACTGCATCCCATAGACTGGTGTTGTCTTGGCCTTTGGGTCTTGATTTACGCCGGGCAATGGGTCTGTCCTGTGCAGTTCTGGGACCTTCCCAGGCTTTGCCTCCCCTCTTTGGGGAGGAGTAAGTTTATTGTTTACTGCCTGAGGCGCCTCTACCAGGGGAATGCCGACGGGGCTGCCCAGGCAATTTTTAAACCCAACTTTCCCGACCCGACCTTGGGTCACATCTTACTTGTGAGAGAGTAAATCAATACTCACTAAGACTTATAACACAAGTCATCATCAGTGATTGCTCACCGACAACCACCGGTGGTGTTCCCTGTGGTCGGAGTGACAACAAGTCTCTCTAAATGTCCAGTACTCTCCACGTTTTCTTGATAACCACTGCAAATTACCTTGCGATATCGCAACAGCAGCCTACCATTGATTTCTCGCTGGTAAAAACATTGGTCTCCCTTAGGATTTGGGTGGCAATACGCCTCCCCAAGGTCTCCGTACTCTCCGCACTCTTCCAGTGGAGGTCTGGTTAGTGGTCTTCCTCCTCGGTCTACCCATCCTCTTTCACGACTATGTTGTGTGGTATCAGCCGAGGCTGGTACCATCACTTGAGAGGAAGTTTATGAGATTTTATGACATTTTTGTTCCTTGGTTCGTGTGGTGGTGTTCTCACTGTGGTTTTGTTTTCTTCCTATTGTAACTTCCATGTGACTGGTTACCGTTCGTAGCTTATGCGGGTTGGTTTCCGCATCCGAGGATTTTCTGTAAGATTGCAGATGTTTTGATTAATGCCGTTCTTTGTATGGCCTCAGTGATACCTTTAATTCCAATTTCTTTCAGTCTTTTCTCAAGTTTTTTTTGTACTGTTCCTAGTGCTCCTACAATTATTGGTATTATACTGACTTTCTACATGCTCCATATACCTTTCAGTTCTCTGGCAAGTTCCGTGAATTTGCTCGTCTCTTTCAGTTCTCTATTATTATTAGTAGTAGTAGTAGTAGGAGGAGGAGTAGGAGGAGTAGTAGTAGTAGTAGTAGTAGTAGTAGTAGTATGCCCATTATAATTATGATAATTATTATCATTATTATTATTATCATCATTATTATAATGCTCACTATTATTATTATTATTATTATTATTATTATTATTATTATTATTATTTACTCACTAGGAGTTATCACACTGGTCATCGTCAGTGGTCGCCCACTGCCGACAACCTGTGGTATTCCCTGGAGTCCGAGTGACAACAAGTCTCCTCAGGCCTCCAGTATGCTCCACCTCTTTTCGTTCATCACCGCTGATGACCTTGCGGTAATCGCAACAGCCACCTACCAACGATTTCCCGCTGATAAGGGTCATTGGTCCCCTCTGGGGCCCGAGTGGCAACAAGCCTTCCCAAGGTCCCAGAGCTGTCCGCGCTCTTCCAGTATTAATATTATTATTATTATTATTATTATTCTCATTATTCTCATTATTCTCATTATTATTATTATTATTATTATGATTATTACTATTATTATTATCATCATTATTATTATCATCATTATAATGATCATCATTATTATCATTATCATTATTATTATAATGATTATTATCATTATTATTATTATTATTATTATTATTATTATTATTATAATTATTATTACTACTATCCTCATTATTATTATCATCATTATTATAATGTTCATTATTATTATTATTATTATTATTATTATTTTCATTATTATCATTATTATTATTATTATGATTATTACTATTATTATGATCATCATTATTATCATTATCATCATTATAATAATGCTCATTATAATTATAATGATTATTATCATTATTATTATTATTATCATCATTATTATTACTACTATCCTCATTATTATTATTATCATCATTATTATAATGTTCATTATTATTATTATTATTATTATTATTATTATTATTATTCTCATTATTATCATAATTATCATTATTATTATTATTATGATTATTACTATTATTATTATCATCATTATTATGATCATCATTATTATCATTATCATCATTATTATAATGCTCATTATTATTATAATGATTATTATCATTATTATTATTATTATTATTATCATTGTTATTACTACTATCCTCATTATTATTATTATCATCATTATTATAATGTTCATTATTATTATTATTGTAAGATAATGAAGAGTGGCAAAAATGAATCGTGGACGAGTCCATTGTGGGTTGGACGTCGAGAAAAAAAGAAAGCGACTTGATAACTGTTAAAAAGGAGAAGGTTCCGCAGTGTAAGCGAGATTTGAAAGACGGCGGTTTCAGAAACGCGAAGAGCCGGAGCGTTTGGTGATCGGAGTATCGAAGTACTGGAAGAATGGTTGTTTACCGATATTTATTGCACCGATGAAGCTTTATTGGTTATGCCACCCAAACCCGTCTTGCTGTTAGGCTTTCATGTCCGCTGACTAAAAATGCGACGGATAAGCAAGTTGGTACTGTGAATGAATCCTCTGACTTTTATTTCATCAAACAGACGATTGGAAGTGCTTGTAGAACAGTTCCTTCAGTTCACGCTCGGATAGACAATGCAGAGCAAATTGCTTTCCAATCGGATTTATATATGAACGAGTTTCTAGCGGAAACCGAGTCTGTGACCTCAGCAAGAAAAAGACTTTCATGAGACAATATGTGTGCGTAGCCGGCGTAAACCATGCGGTGATGGGAAATAAAGAAAACCAAAGTTCTTCCATATACGTTCTGTTCTTTGTCATTCTTGTAGGATCTTACCGGGTACCCCGAAAGAACGGCTAATGCCACATTATTATTATTATTATTATTATTATTATTATTATTATTATTATTATTATTATTATTATTATTATTATTATTATTATTATTATTATTGTTGTTGTTGTTATTATTGTTGTTATTATTATTATTTGTACTCACTATTTCTCACACAGAGCATCGTCAGTGATTGCTCACGGCAACAACCAGTGACAACAAGCCTTTCCAGATTTCCAGTATTCTTAACCTCTTTTCGATAACGATGGGGTATCGCAACAGCCGCTTACCATTGATTTCTAGCTGGTAAGGACAATTTGTCTTCTCTGGGATTTGGCTGGCAATAAGCCTCCCCAAGATCCCAGCATTCTCCACACTTTCCCAGTGGAGGTCTGGTTTGTGCTGTCCATCCTAGGTCTTCTCAACCCTCTACAAATATGTTGTCTGGTGTCAGCCTAGGCCGGCACCATTAAGTAATTAAAAAATAAAATTAAAAAATATTATTATTATTATTATTATTATTATTATTATTATTATTATTATTATTATTATTATTATAATGCTCATTATTATTATTTTGATCATCATTATTATTATTATTGTTACTACTACTACTACTACTACTATTACTACTACTACTACTACTACTATTACTACTACTACTATTACTACTACTACTACTACTACTACTACTACTACTAATAATAATAATAATAATAATAATAATAATAAGTAAATATAGGTTTGGTAGTTTTGTTTTACGGCATATCAACCCTTTTTGGGTTATTTAATGCCGAATCTGGTCTTGTTTTCTTCTCTTTTTTGTGTCTTTCCCCTTTTAATATCTGTTTCTATTTAACCCATAGTTGGGACCCTAACAGGTACTACCACTCCGGGTCAGGGTGGACCTGGGAGCAATGGTAATTAAGAGGAGGCTCCACATTCCCCAAAGTCCGTAAGCCGGATCTCACCATCGGATGTAGTTTAAGGTCATATCCAGGACCGGGAGTAGGGTAGGAAAAATAAAAATAAAAAAGGGGAGGGAGAAAGGGAGAGGGGCTGTTGTTTTTGTTTTTGGTTTTGTAGAACATAATTAAGTTTTACAAACAAAAAAAAAAAACAAAAAAAAACGTCAATGTAGGTGAATTTCGTCTCAGGGAACCACAGGGCAGCCTGATCTGGTATCACCAGTAAGTAAATATAAATAATAGAGAGGAACGATTTCATACACCCTGAACACTAAATTCTGACGAAACATTAAGAAAACGTTTCTTTTGGCTAAGATCAAAGTGCAGTATCTGTTCTGATGCTGCAATTAGTCTGTTCTGTCATCGGTCAGTGCAGGGAGACATCCTTTTAGACTGAGGCAATTTTAATTTTTGTTCCAATCCATAGTGCCCCTATTTTGAGGAGTTGGGTTTTCCCCGCATTAAAAACCGAACTTGTGTCTGACCTTGCCCTCGTGGGGAGGCAAGTAAATAGGAACATTAAGAAAGCGTTATTAAACAGAGAAGACACAACATCCCCAACTTCACAATTGATCCCGATGAGGACAATTAAATGATTCTGATTTTTAATAAGCAACACAAGACACATTATTTATTATGTTTCGTGGATAGTTTAATTGTTATATACGAGGATTAATAGGCCCCAAATTGTAGCATATTAAATATTAAATATTAAATGTAACGCTAATAGGATGTTAAGGCAAAATAAATTGTTTGGGACTATTCACACAATTTCGAAAGCTATTGATAGTGTTTATCCATTCATTTATTTTTTTCATTATCGTTTATGTTTTAATTCATGCTTTGAAACATGACGTAAATCATAAATCTATGACGGCACGAAAAGCTATAATTATTTTGTTATGGTAATATTTACAGCTTTATTTATAAGAAAGTCTAAATAGGTCAGTTAATAGAACCTCAGGTTAAAGATCTCATAGTTGCGGTTTCGATTTCAGGTCATGGCAGCCGCTTTATTTGTTGGGAATGTATTATTTACTATTAATGGAATATTCTCCATTTCTTAAAGTTGTTAAAGTCTCTGATATTTCGAAATGACACAAATTCCGCAATGTATTTTAACCGTTTAAATGAAAAATGGATATCCGTAGGTTAAGAAAAAGATATTGTCTGTTTCTTCATAAAGATACTCGTCCCAGGGGAAAAATGGATGAAGCGCACGAGCGATTGGACAATTTCTATAGTTCCTTATACGAAATATATAACGAGTGAAATGTTTATTTTATGCTTTCATTTATATGGTAATAACTGTTTTAAATGTGTCATTAACTCTCTATGAAATACTCCTATAGTCACTTCGTCCGTCGATATGTCACGGCTCAGTTTGAAATAGCATTTTCATCGCTAAACGCGCAGATTGAACGGATGCATCTTATTCCATTATTATACGTCCAAGCGTCTTTATAAAATCTGTGTCCGTGTGTCGGTCTGTCACGCTGTCAAGTTTGAAATAGCATTTGCGTCGGCCTCTCATTGTTCTCTGTTGAAATAGCATTCCCATCGCTGAACGCGCAGATTGAATGGACGCATCTTAGTATAGATGCGTCCAAGTATTTCTACACCAGTCTGTCGGTCCGTCACACTTACATTTCAAGTGTCATTTTGATCGCTTTCACCAACGGAAGAAGAATATCTACTCGTGTTTAGTGGTTTGGCTAAGATCAAAGTGTAGTATCTGTTCCGATGGATACTGCATCCCATAGACTGGTATTGTCTTGGTCTTTGGGGCTTGATTTACGCCGGTCTATGGGTCTGTCCTGTGCAGTTCTAGGAGGTCCACCCTCCCAGGCTTCGCCTCCCCTCTTTGGGGAGGAGTAAGTTTATTGCTTACTGACTGAGGCGCCCCTACCGGGGAATGCCGACGGGGCTGCCCAGGCAATTTTTAAACCCCACTTTCCCGACCCGACCTTTGGTCACATCTTACTTGTGCGAGTAAGATAAAAACTGGCCTTGTGCCTAACTCCTGGAGAGGAGTAAATCAATACTCGTTTTTAGTGGCAAATGTGACATAAGAATATTTGCTTGTTTTCAGTATTTCGTCATTGTTTTTTTTTGTTGTTGTTGTTGTTGGCTGCAAATGTTTTCGACGGGATTCCGTCGTCGTGTGATGGCGAAGGGTTTTCTTTGTGGGTAAAGGAGGGTGACACGAAACACCGCCACGACGAGACACGTCCAAGCGAATGTGAGGACGTGTCTGCTTTGTTGGATGGGTGAAAATTAAAAGGAATTTGAAATAGAAAACAACGCAAATCGAATAACAAGAAAAAGAAAACTTTCAAACACTAATATTAGATTGAGGGGGGGGGGATTGCGAAAGAAAAAAAGACGAAGGGGAGGGAGAGAATGAGAAGAGGGAAATAGAAGAAGCAGAAGGAAAGGAAAAGAAAAAAAAGAAGACAAAGAAAAATACTGATTAGATAATAAGGAATGGGAAGAGAAAATCGCGAAGAAAAGGAATAAGAAGATAAAGAAGAGAATGAGAAAGGGGAGAAATAGAAGAAGAAGGAAAAGGCGGAGAAGGGGAAGAATACGAAGAAAAAGAAAAAAAAGGTAAAGAGAAGGAGAAGAAAAAGAAAAAAAAATGAAGTTTTAGAAGGTTAAGAAGGAGAAGACAATGGAGAAGAAAGAAAAGAAGGTGAAGAAGAAGAAGAAGAAGAAGAAGAAGAAGAAGAAGAAGAAGAAGAAGAAGAAAGACAGAAAAGAAAAAAAGATAATGAATTTTGAGGCAAAGGAGAATAAAGAAAAGGCACGAAGAATTATCGGACACACAAAGAAGTAGAAATAACAAGCCGCGCGTGCGTGATCCCCCTCTGTATGTGACTCGATGTGGCGAGTGTAAAATGCAATAAATTTGGGCAATTTGGGACATTTTTGACCTCCATTGTACCCCCTGGGGGTGCGAACCAGAATTTTTTCTGAGGTCAAGGATGCTCATTTTATATCCAGAACAGTTGCCTGTACATTTTGGCCAAGTTTCAGAAAAATTGAATGGATGGATCAAACGTTATGGGAGAAAAGGGTCATTTTTTGCCATTTTGGGGGCTTTTGACCCTCTGGGGGCGCGAACCAGATTTTTTACAAAGTCAGCGATACCTATTTTCTATTAGGAACAATTGCCTCCATATTTTGGTCAAGTTTCAGAGAAATTGAATGGATGGCTGAAAAATTATGGGGCAAAAAATGTCATTTTTTGCCATTTTGGGGCCTTGTGACCCCCTGGGGGTCTAACCAAATATTTTTTCAAAAATCGGAGAATGTCACTTTCTAACGTGACCAAAGTTACAACTTCATGCAAAATTTCAGAGAAATTCAATGGATGGTTGCGGAGAAAAATCCGGACGGACGGACGGACAGATTGACAGACGGACGGACGGACGGAAATGCCTAAAAACATAGGTCTCCCGATTTTATGATTTATGATTTTATGAATCGGGGGACCAACAATGTAAGATATTGGCCTTTTGGCTAAGATTAAAGTGTAGTATCTGTTCCGATGGATACTACACCCCATCAACTGGTATTGTCTTGGCCTTCGGGGCTTGATTACGCCGGTCTATGGGTCTGATCTGTCCTGTGCAGTTCTAGGAGGTCCACCCTGCCAGGCTTTACCTCCCCTCTTTGGGGAGGAGTAAGTTAATTGCTTACTGCCTGAGGCGCCCCTACCGGGGAATGCCGACGGGGCTGCCCAGGCAATTTTTAATGGCCATAGTGCTCACCTTCTCGAGTGCTGGCTTTTCAAATCCCACTTTCCGACCTTGTATCACATATTCCTATTGTGGGTAGGGGTTAAATAACGCCTTTTGTCCAAGATCAAAGTGTAGTATCTGTTCCGATGGATACTACACCCAATAAACCGGTATCGTCTTGGCCTTCGGAGCTTGATTTCCGCCGGTCTATGGGTTTGTCCTGAGCAGTTCTAGGAGGTCAACCCTCCCAGGCTTTTCCTCCCCTATTTGGGGAGGAATAAGTTTATTGCTTACTGCCTGAGGTGCCCCTACCGAAGAATGCTGACCGGGCTGCCCAGGCATTTTTTGTAGGCCATAGTGCTCACCTTCTTGGGCGCTGGCTTTTCAAATCCTAC
>OY744534.1:80574662-80592162 GCA_963556195.1 Sepiola atlantica | reverse complement strand
TTACGATCATCAAACAAATATTACCTAACCCTAAATTGCATCAACTCGGATTTAAGGTTAGTAGTAAAAAAAAAAATGTGAACTGCCCTAAAACGCGAGAATAGTTTGGAAAAGGGGGATAATTTTATATCAAATTTGTATACGAAACTGATCCCACACATTGAATTCTAAATAATTGATTTTTTTTGTTTTTATTCTTTTTTTTCTTTAGTGAATCTCATTTTAAAGAAGGGTGTTAATCTATAAATGCACAGAAATATTTCTAGTTACGCTCTTATATTTTAAGGTGAGGAAGATGATGTAATACATTAGAGTAGGCAATCCAAAACACAAATTAACCGAAACGAACTTGCTCCAGTCAAGGAAGTTCAATAGCATCCAATAATAAAGTTCCATATAACACGCGCTTATCCGTTCACAATTCTCTCTATAGGACGCATTGCTATATCAACAATTATTTATCTACCTCCTACAGCGGTAAGATGTGACACAAGGTCGAAAAAGTGGCATTTGACAAACCAGCGCTCGAGGAGGTGAACACACTGGCCATTAAAAGTTGCTTAGTCAGCCCCGTCGGCATTCCCCGGTAGGAACGCCTCAGGCGATTAACAATAAACGGGTGAGAAGGCAAAGCCTGGGAGGGTGGATCTCCTAGAACTGCACAGGACAAACCCATAGACCGGCGTAAATCAAGCCCCGAAGGCCAAGACAATACCGTTCTATGAGGTGCAGTATCCATCGGAACAGATACTACACTTTGATCCCGGCCAAAAGGCCGAGAAAGGTATTTACTCCTCCCCAGGAGTTAGGCACAAGGCCAGTTTTATCTTACTCCCACAAGTAAGATGTGACCACAGATTGGGTCGAGAAAGTGGGGTTAAAAGCCAGCGCTCGAGAGGTGAGCACTCTGGCCATTTAAAAATTGCCTGGGCAGCCCCGTCGGCATTCCCCGGTAGGGGCGCCTCAGACAGTAAGCAATAAACTTACTCCTCCCCAAAGAGGGGAGGCGAAGCCTGGGAGGGTGGACCTCCTAGAACTGCACAGGACAATCCCATAGACCGGCGTAAATCAAGCCCCGGAGGCCAAGACAATACCAGTCTATGGGGTGCAGTATCCATCGGAACAGATACTACACTTTGATCCCGGTCAAAAGTCCGAGAAAAAGCATTGCTATATCAACAAGACACTATATAATACGCGTTGACATATTCAAAGGCCACTATATAATACTTTTATCAATCCACAAAGGCCTATATCTTCCACGTTGATCAATTTACTATATGATACGGGTTGATATCATAACATGCATGTATGGGCGTGCGATCGCGCGTGTTTCTCTCTCTGCTCAGACCTTATTGTTTGTCTCGTAACCCATTTAAATCAAGCCCCTCCTAGTTCCAATCGGGTTTCTTTTCATACCCGGTTTAACAGCCGTATTTGTGATGACCCTGTCTATGAAAAGTCATTATTGCCAACTGCGTGGTCATTTAACGGTCAACAAGAAGAAAAGAACTCGATCATCGACGCATCAATGATAGTCTTGGGGGTTACCACAGCACGTCGTTGTCATGGAAATTGAGGGCAGGGATGAAGATATGAAGGGTGGGGGGGGGGTCGAAGGGTGGGGGGGGTCGAAGGGTGGGGGGGGGGGTCGAAGGGCGGTTCCCCGGCAAAACAATAGATCATCAAACCGCAGCTGGAGAGCCGGCATCTTGACCAATCAGCGCTGAGTCCTTAGGGTGGGGATGGGCGGTCAGAGATTGTGTAAGGACAGAATAAATTATATTTTAGAAGCAAGCAGCTGATAAAAAAAAGGGTTATTGCCACTCGTGTCAAGGCCACAACGTTGCGAGTATTTATGTATGGGAATTAGACTTGTTTTCTTCTTATATTAGACATCGACGTACATATAAACTTTGACGTTCCCTCAGCTCTACTGCATACACACCCAGTGACTAACCACAGATTGCTAGAAAGTTGTTCCAAAATGTATCTGACCCTGATGAAATCCTCTACGTATATACCAATCAACTATGTTCTAAAAACCAAGTACTGCTTCCACATCCGGGGAGGTGCACTCAAAGCACTTTGTTTTGCCGTTATTCTAATAGGGTCCACGCAGTCTACCAAGCTCCCGCCCCTGGCCCATCTCCACAGTGATGCATTCCTGTGCTTGTTTTACAAGTACCTCATATGAATGTACTCCGACCAACTTGCTGCGCTTGTGTCTCCTAAACGTAAATATTCCCCAACCCGACTAGCAGCAAAATCCCACCCCTTCACTGTACAGATCCACAAATATCGGAAAGCTTTCTTCTCTAATAGCCTGTTTTTAGGGTAGCTTATCTTTGGAATTCCCTCCCTGTTCTATGTTTCTCCGATTGTACTAACATGCTTTAATATAAATAGAATGTGAACAAACACTTTGCTTCACAACTATTTGCTTAAAATGACCCCTATAAATGTTATCCCTAATTACAATAGCTCTTAACGTAGAGCCCCCCGGAAAATTTTCTACTATAATAGATTATTTCTTCGAACTTTTGGAGTTTCCCGTCTCCTCCCTGTTTCCACGACTTTATAAATAATGGAAATCGCTCCAGACAAGGCATGAAACCACTTGATGTAAGGAGCTAAAATAAATTGCTTCAAGGCCAAAAGTCAGTCAACGATAAGTGTCAGATAGACATATTCCGACCCAGAAAACAGCAATTCTTCCCTCTTTGTCAGAAACATCACTCACGGAATGTGAAGACTAAAGGACCAAATAAGGAAAGCGAGAGTGACGAGATTGCCGAAAGTAAACCCAGAGTCATTTTTTTTACTCTCTAACATGTAGAATTCTAAATAACCTATATATATATATATATATATATATATATATATATATATATATATATATATATATATATATATATATATGTATATATATTTTTCTATATCTCTATATCTAACCATTTCTACTCCCACCCTCTCTCTCTCTACATACACATATATATATATATATATATATATATATATATATATATATATATATATATATATATCTGTCTCTAATAATATATATATATAAATCCGGCCCTAATTCACAGTAACCCTTTACGTCTCAGCAGCAATGCACATTGTTTTGGGTGAAAATAAGTATATAAAAAAAACAACTTCGAAATCTAGTGTAAGGTTATTTCTTCTGTTTTTTCCGTTCTCTTTCACCGAAAAGATGTTCCTGGTATTTCTTTCCTCAATCTTTATTTGCATCACAGGTGCTCGACTGAGCTCCAATCCTTGGTTCTTTCTTCGTAAGACATTCATCGCAAGAACTCGACTTCTACCACAACCGAAAATAACTTCCCACTCTTCCTCTGTGTGCTTAGCGTTAAGCGGAATTTCCATGAACAGAGTTTCGTTGTAAGAACTTCCCATCTGTAGAAGTCATTACCACGGGACTGTCTCCCTGCGGACTACAAGATAGTTGTATTCAAATCCAGTGTACAACGAATACTTGTCATAAACTGTCCCCATAAGTAATCAGATTTTGTTAATTCTATTGTAGATTGTCAATCCCCTCATAATATTTTTAACCATTCAACTAACAATCCTTCTATCTAACTTAGCTGTATCTTGGAGCGGCGATTAGTCTTTATAAGTGGTTGCTGATTAGGGTTAGGGTTAGGGTTAGGATTAGGGTGAGATTATGGGTTAGGGTAAAGGAAAAGGGTTAGGGTAATGGGTAGGGTAAGGGTTAGGGTTAGGGATAGGGTTAGGGTTAAGGTTAGGGTTAAGGTTAGGGTTAGGGTTAAGGTTTGGGTTAGGGTTAAGGGTTAGGGTAAGGGATAGGGCTAGGGTTATGGTGAGGGTTTAGGGTTAGGTTGAGAGTTAGGGTTAGGGTAAGGGTTAAGGATGAGGTTAGGGTTAGGGATAGTGTAAGGGTTAGGGTTAGGGTTAGGGTTAGGGATAAGATTTGATAAGGGTTAGGTGGAGAGTTAGGGTTAGGGTTAAGGTTAGAGTTAGTGTTAGAGTTAGAGTTAGGGTTAGGGTTAGGGTTAGGGTTAGTTATGATAGTAAGGGTTAGGGTTAGCATTAGAATTACGGTTAGGGTTAAAGTTAAGGTTAGTGTTAGGGTTTGAGTTAGAGTGAAGGTTAGGGTTAGCGTTTGGCTTTAGGGTTAGGGTTTAGGTTTAGGGTTAGGGTTAGGGATAAGATTAGAGTAGGGGTTATGGTTTAGGGTAAGGATGAGGTTAGAGTTTGGGTTAGGGTTAGAGTTTGTGTTAGGGTTAGGGTTAGGGTTAGGTTCAGGAATAAGGGTAAGGGTTAGGGATAATGGTTAGCGTTAGGGTTAGGGTGCGAGTTAGGGTGAGGGTGCGAGTTAGGGTTAGGGTTAGAGTTGTTTGGTTTTGCATAATCCCCGAATGATGTGTATGCCATCTAACAGACAATTTAACCCAAGTAATTTGTCGTTGATCATCATCATCATCATCATCATCATCATCATCATCATCATCATCATCATCATCATGGTCTTTTTATTTCACTCCTGGCGGAGGAACCCCTTCCTGGTTTATTTCCACCTTGTTTCATCCCTGGCTAGGCGTTGGCCGAGTATGACCTAGTTGGTTATCGAGGTCGTCTCTCCACAGGGTTTTTTGCTTTTCCTCTAGGTCTTTTTTCCATTGCCTCTGGCTCCATTCTGTCGCTCTATATGCCCACCTGTTGTCTGTACATCTCGAAAGGTGATCTGCCCATCTATGTTTTGCCGTTAGTATGTCAGTGATAATGTCATTTACTCCAGTCTGCTGTCTGATCCAGGTTTTTTTTTTGTTTGATCGCGTAATTAGTTATTTGGTAAAATAGGTATTCTTTATTAAGTATTTGTTATTTAGTAGTTATTGGTTATTTCCGATAGTAAGTATAAGTCATTTAGTAGAGTATTTGTTTTAATTTACCTCCCAGGAGGTTAGGCACAAGGCCAGGTTTATCTTACTCCCACAAGGTAAGATGTGACCCAAGCTCGGGTCGGGAAAGTGGGACTTGAAAAGCCAGCGCCCGAGAAGGTGAGCACTCTGGCCATTAAAAATTGCCTGGGCAGCCCCGTCGGCATTCCCCGGTAGGGGCGCCTCAGGCAGTAAGCAATAAACTTACTCCTCCCCAAAGAGGGGAGGCAAAGCCTGTGAGGGTGGACCTCCTAGAACTGCACAGGACAGACCCATAGACCGGCGGAATCAAGGCCCGAAGGCCAAGACAATACCGGTCTACAGAGTGAGCATCCATCGGAACAGATACTACACTCTGATCTTAGCCAAAGGCCAAGGAGGATTTTCAGTTGAAGTCAATTCAACTACTTTTATTTACTCCTCCCCAGGAGTTAGGCACAAGGCCAGTTTTATCTTACTCCCACAAGTAAGATGTGACCCAAGATCGGGTCGAGAAAGTGGGGTTTGAAAAGCCAGCGCTCGAGATGTGAGCACTCTGGCCATTTAAAAATTGCCTGGGCAGCCCCGTCGGCATTCCCCGGTAGGGGCGCCTCAGACAGTAAGCAATAAACTTACTCCTCCCCAAAGAGGGGAGGCAAAGCCTGGGAGGGTGGACCTCCTAGAACTGCACAGGACAGGCGTGCAGTATCCATCGGAACAGATACTACATTTTGATCTTAGCCAAAAGGAAGTGGAGTAGTTATTTCTTATTTACTACAGAAGGTATTTGCCATTTCCTTAAGTGGACATTAGTAATTTAGTACGGTAGGCATTATTTATTTGATAGAGTAAGTATTAGATATTTAGTGAAGTAAGTATTAGTTATTTAGTAGAGTAGTTATTATTTAGTGGAATTGGTATTAGTTACTTAGTAGAGTAGATATTAAATATTTTGTAGAGTAGGTATTAGTAACGTTGGTTATATAGTGTCAGCATTTGTTATTTAGTAGTTATTGGTTATTTCTGATAGTAAGTATAAGTCATTTGGTAGAGTATTTAATAGTCATTTAGTTAAGTAGGTATTAGCTATTTTCTAGTGTCGGTATATTTAATGTGTAGAGTAGTCATGGCCTCCGTTCAGTCTTGAGACACAATGGATACCCTCTGTCAGAGTGGCTGCGCGTGTAATTGTGAAGCAATGGTTGCGCAATCGCCAACAACACCTCTTCTGAGTCGGCACTGCCTGATTCCAGTGGCAAGGAGAAGTCCAGGACGACAGAATAAGCGGATAGCACATACAGCACCTGGTATTTCCAAAATGGTCACCCATTTAGTACTGGCCAGGTTCAAGGTCACTTAAATTCGGTGATTTAACGGGAACTGGTGTGTCTACGTGATTATGCCGTATCTTATAGTGTAGGTATTAGTTAAATAGTAGATCAGGTATTGCTTCTTTAGTCGGTTAGTAATTGTTTATTTAATGGAGTTAGTATTAGTTATTTAGTGGGTAATTATTAGTTATTTAGTGCGTAATTATTAGTTATTTAGTGGGTAATTATTAGTTATTTAGTGGGGTTAGTATTAGTTATTTAGTGGGGTTAGTATTAGTTATTTAGTGGGTTAATTATTAGTTATTTAGTGGGTTAATTATTAGTTATTTAGTGGGTTAATTATTAGTTATTTACTAAAGTAGGCATTAGCTATTTAATAGTGTGTATTGTTTATTAACTCTAGTATGCATTAGCTATTTACTTAATTAGTGAATAAACCTTTTATAGAGTGGGAATTAATTATTTCGTAGATAAGGTAATAATTATTTAGTAGGTACTGTTTATTTCGCGGAGTAAGTATATACTAGAGTAGATATTTTATGTAATCGATTTGTTATTGTCAAGTTACTATAGTAGGTATTTACTATTTTGTAGAATAGTTATTGTTTATTTAGTGAAGTGGGAATTATTTTTAAAAATATTTGGTTCAGTACCTATTAGTTATTTTCTGAAGAAGGCTTCTTTTGTTAGTTAAATAGCAATTATTTATTTCGTGGAGTGGGTATTGGTTATTTGGTAGATTAAGTATTAGTTATTTTGTAATAGGCCTAGACGGCGAAGAACAGGAAAAAAGAGGCGAAAATGTTAATGATCATAATATGTATACATATATATATATATATATATATATATATATATATATATATATATATATATATATATAAAGAGAGAGAGAGAGAGAAAGAGATAGATAGATAGATAGATAGATAGATAGAGAGAGAGGCTGAGATAGATAGATATATAGATAGAGAGAGGCTGAGATGAATAGATGGATAGATAGGTAGATAGATAGATAGATAAGATATATATATATATATATATATAGATAGATAGATAGATAGATAGAGAGAGAGAGGGACAGGGAGAGAGACAGAGATGGATATATATATATATATATATATATATATAGAGAGAGAGAGAGAGAGAGATAGATAGATAGATAGATAGATAGATAGATAGATAGATAGATAGATAGATAGATAGATAAATTAATAATTAGATATATATATATATATATATATAGATAGATAGATAGATAGATATATAAATTAATAATTATATATATATATATAGATAGATAGATATATAAATTAATAATTATATATATATATATATATAGATAGATAGATAGATAGATAGATAAATTAATAATTATATATATATATAGAGAGAGAGATAGATAGATAGATAGATAGATAGATAGATAGATAGATAGATAGATAGATAGATAAAAATACGGTTAGTTTTATGGGCACATTATTTTGTTAAGGTTTATTTTTTATGAACGGATCATTATGAATTTTGAAATATATATTTTCGCTAACACGGTGAGTAACGTGAGCATATTATTTTTGCTGTAAATTTTCTCATTTCGGGGAGTAAGCACTTGCATGCGCCATCAAACAACGTTCAATCTCCGAAACTTTACTATCCGTATTCTATGAGGAATCGTTTACACGCGTCGATAACCATCGTCGCTGACTAAGAACTTTATTCATGGGTAGATATTATTCTTGGTAGCATGTGGATCAACCTCCATGCTTGTTGTTCAGTTGTTGGTTTGTATCTCTCTTGATATTTTATTGTTTAACACGCGAAGACACCGAAGACAATTATAATGTGTGTCGTACTTGAATTACACTTCAGTTTTCACTGTTTCGGCAAGTAACAGAGGCGAATGAATGATAAACATCCTGATCGTCGCTGACTAAGAACCTTCTTTATGAGTAGAGATTATTCTTGGTGGCATGTGGATCAACCTCCATGCTTGTTGTTCAGTTGTTGGTTCGTATCTCTCTTGATATTTTATTTTTTAACACGCGAAGACACCGAATACAATTATAATGAGTGTCGTACTTGAATTACCCTTCAGTTTTGACTGATTACTAAAATTAATAATGGACGCATATCCCCTTCCTGTGTCCACCTTGACGGACAATTGTCATTAACACCGTCTATTATGATGTCTCGAGCCTGAACAGCCACCTACATCCTCTTTTCATTTTGATATATCTGCTTCTATAAAAATGCAACACGTGAATCACATTCTCTAA
Organism: Sepiola atlantica; assembly: GCA_963556195.1. NCBI lineage: Eukaryota > Metazoa > Mollusca > Cephalopoda > Sepiida > Sepiolidae > Sepiola > Sepiola atlantica. Next base: position 80,583,651 of record OY744534.1, on the reverse strand, counting down.
TTTATATTACCCACACATCGTGGTGTACTTGTCTGTCTCTCACTGACAGCGTTTTTCGATTTGTTCCCTTACTCCGCCTATGTTCGGCAAACGACCAGACCATTCGGTAACATCTGTGTATTTTATTTCATTGAATTTCATTTCAAGTTTCATGTTGATCTGTGTTTTTACTTGTATTATCAACTGAGGGAGTTTGACGGAAGTAAACTTTTTACACTAACGAGTCACCACTTACCCAGAAAAAAAGCCACTCGAGAATAATAGTTAATGAAAGTCTCAGTAGGATGACAAACAATACTATGAAATGACTGAAAATTAAAATTACTTTTGAGGACCGTTCGACAAGTATTTGTTGACAATGGACTTTTAAGACGACTATGTATTATTTTATTTTTATTTTGCTTATATTTTTATGGAAATCGCTCCAGACAAGGCATGAAGCCATTTGATGTAAGGAGCTAACAAAATCGAAAGATGATTATCGCAAAGACAGGAGATGATTTTCAATTTCCAATACCTTCTCTTGTTTTTTTCCTTACCATTTTCTGTATGTTCAAATTACAGACGTATGCATAGTTCCCAGCACTCTGTCTTTTTCACGCAGTTGTGTCTTCTTTTGTATTCATTTCCGGATAGTTTACTGCATTCACTTATTAAGTAAGTTACTGTTTCGTATCTTTGTCTGTAGAGTCTACATTTACTGTTTTTTTTTAGTTTTGTCTATCTAAGCTATGATATAATTTGTTCTGATCGCGTTGTTCTGTCCTGCTGTCAGTAGCGATTCTCTGTTCGGTGACCTTTGCGTAGTCATGTTCAGGTGTTTTCATGTTTCTTTTCTGGGGTTAGTCTTATGAATCGTCAATTTAGCTACTTTTCTTCCAATTTTCCTTTGCTCGTCTTTTTGTTTTCAGTTTCAATTCTCCGTGTATTGCTCATTTTTTCTGTGTCCGTTGCTGCAATGATCAGCTTTTCTGTGTTCCAGGTGTTATGTATTGTTTAGCTCTTTTTATGTTATGCACACAGTCTTTTATACTTGCTCGTCCTTTCCGTCTTCTTTATTTTTCACATTCTTGTTCTTCCTCCGTTTCCATATTGATGAATATGCTTTTCGTTATTTTCAAAATCACTGTTTTGTTTGTACTGTTCAGATTTATATCTCTATCACTGAATCATCCCGCTTTCGCTAGCATCTTTCGTTTTAGTTCTTCATGTTTTTTGTTTAGTCTTTCTTTTTTTTCTTTATCGGTCCTATTTCTCCTTATGTACCGCTTTAGCTTCTTTCCGTAGTGTTTTGATCTGGGTTTCTCATCCGTGCTTTCTGAGTCTATTGTTTTGGCGACGTTTTGTTTTTATTTTTAATCTCGTACTTACTGCTTTGGCATATGCATACATTAATTTGTTTAGTTCTGTAATATTATATGTTGATATATATTGCCGTAGTCTGGTCGGTTGATATATATATATATATATATATATATATATATATATATATATATATATATATATAAAGAAAATATAGAAACACGAAATTACATAATCATCGATGCAATAATTTATTCTAACTTTGTGGTATTGTCAAGCATCCAAGTGAGATGATTACATTTTTGAAAATGAGAAAAGAGGAATTCACACTCGGCAATTCAAATATAATTAGAGAGAGAGAGAGAGAGAGAGAGAGAGAGAGAGAGAGAGAGAGAGTGACAACATATCTAATACATATTTAGAAAGAGAGGGGACATTTGAAGCATATTTAATCTATAATTTAATAGCGGGGGATTACATGATTAATGACGGAGAGGAAAGAAAAAGCCATATATATACATTGGAGTAGTCTGTTAAACTAGCTCTGTTTATATTTTTTAAATTTCATTCTTTATTCCTTAGAGATGGGCAGTTTGTTTCGTCCTCGTTGATAATTTCTATTATGTGATCAATATATACTTATTATTATTATTATTATTATTATTATTATTATTATTATTATTATTATTATTATTATTATTACTATTATTATTATTATTATTATTATTATTATTTCTTTTTTCTTATTTTTGTCTCAGTTCTTATTATTACATTATTACTACTTTCTTTAATTAATTGTATCATTCTATTTCTCTCATAATTACGACTAATTTCTATTATTTGATCAATATATACTTATTATTTTTATTATTAATTATTGTTATTATTATTATTATTATTATTATTTTTTTATTTTTTATTTTTTGTTTTTTACCCACATAGAGTTCTGACACACGCGATCGTTCATTTGCAAAACATGTAGTATTCCCTGGAGTCTTAGTGATAAAAGTCTTCCGATTTCCAGTAAATTATTAGTGTCATATGTTGAGGTCGGTATAACTGTAACTATAAAGTAACACCATCTATTTTATCTATAAAGCTGTCTATATATGAATGACAGTAATGTACTCCAAACGGTTATGCGTGACGTTTCGTTTCATTATGATGTGTCGCGTAACCATTATTTTTGTTGAAGCGATTCTCAAAATGTCGTGTATAAAATAATTTTCGCCACCAGTTAAGATCACAAGGATTTGTTTATTTATTGGTGTTAAACGACTTTTCAATAAAGTATATAGGGAATTATTTTGTTTTCAGAATCAGTCGGCTTTTATAATGTTTATTTTTTGTGAAGGTGGTTTTAGAGCATGGAAGTTGACTATTCATACTGTGTGAGTGATTTTGTTTTTGTTAGTGTTTAGATTTTGGTATGCTTTTTTGTTTCTTTAAGGTTTTTTAAGATATTATTTGGGCCGTTCTTTTGAAAGAATTTTTTAAAAATTGTTTGCTTGGTTACAAGATAATTAACATTTCTATGCAGGTTAATAGGGATTTGTTTCTTGTCAGATGTTATTTTGTTATTAATGGATTCTTTTTTTTTATTTTATATTTTTGTACGACATGGTTTTATTGAGCACCCCTATTATTTATGGAAAAAGATATATTTTAAAATAATGTTTTCATATTTGTAACTTTATAATATTTTCTGCGTACATATGCCCCCCCCCACGTAGCCAGGGGGTGCCCCCCTGCAATTACATTTGCACCCCCTGAAATTTGTGATCCAAAAAATATTATAAATATAAATACTCTTATATTTCCTAGTCAACTATACTTCTTCATTATGAACCAGTATTTACTTTTGTGTAATATATTTTACAGCAGGGCCGGATTAAGGGGCCACGGGGCTGGGGCCCTGGGTCACCCACCAAGAGAGGACCTCCCACCAATTTTTAACATAATTTCTGATTTCAAAAACACTTTGGATTTTATTTTGTTTAAAACTTAATTTTCCATTCCTGGTACTAATGATACCATACTAAATATTTACGGATTTTAAACTACCAGTTAAAATAAATCTATTGACCATAATAACATCTAAATATGATTTAAATTTATGTTACCTTGTAAAAAGAAAAAAAAATTAAAATGTACGTGTTCTCAAACTCAAACATAACTTCGCTAGTTTCAGATCAAGTGGTGAGGGAAACAAAGCCTCGATGCTTTTCACCTGTTTCCTGCTTGGTGAAAGAGATTGTCAGTGTATCTGTCTTTTTTTGTCAACTTACCAAATATATACTTTTAAATATTGTTAATTCACACTATTTAATATCATAAATTATCAATTTCATATTATAATTCAAATGATGGAATAATAACACAAAATGAATTCACGTTGTTGTTCTGCCAGCTTCTTTTAAAGATATTTTTTAATTTATAAAAGAAAGTGTTGTCTTCATTCAAAAGATAGAAATGAATACTAGCAACCTAAATTATTTTCAAATGAAAGTGGGAATTAGTTTAAAAAATTATTTTTGTATTTTATCACGAATCTCAAATACGTTTTTTTCTTTTTTTGTCAGTTGTAACTATTAATTTAAAAAATTGTGAATGTTACATTCAACATTTTTGAAATTAACATAGAAAAAAATCCCAGAGTTCACCCGAGATGAAGTTGAAAGAAAAACAGCATTGGTAGGCTATAAACCCCTCGTACAAATAGAAGATTATAATAGAATTCTGTAGAGCTAGCAAGTAGCTACCTTATTTTACGAACTTTATGTTATTATTACTGTGTTTACTATGCTTTATGTGCTTTACTATGCTGATGTTGTTATTTACATGTACCTACCGAAATACACAACAATATATTTAGATTATATAAAATAAATTGAAATTTTGTATCTACTTATTTATATTTATATATCAGTACACACCCACACTGAACCAACACGTCACCCATATTAGAATATCAGTATAAGTTTTGCCCCCCCTAAAAATGCCTTGCTCCCCCTAAAAATGCCCCCCCCCTAAAAATGTCTTCCCCCCTTAAGTTAGAAGTCTGGCTACGTGCCTGACATATGCGTAGAGTGAATGATTTTACGCTGTCTAGCTTGCATTGTTTACTCTTAAACTCATTTCTCTGTGTACGAAAAGAAGCCCCACTAAGCGAACAAAGCTCAAGGCCTTCTCCCTTCTAGAAATCAGGTAAACCCCTTTCCACAGTTTTCCGATCAGCTAACCGTGGTTATCAATATATATTTTTAACATTTTAAAAACATTTTTATTTCTAAACAACAAAACACAAATACTTATCTTAATAATTTTACTTACCGAATTTTCTAAATCCCAACCTGTCAAAACAACCATGCCTTGAATTTCCCAACTCGATGCAACCCCCGATCTTCTTCTGGTGGATATTTTCAAACTCAGGAATCTTCGTGTCGAACTCGGAAATCTGTACGGAATTTCAAATGGAATCCTCTGTTTAATCATTGGGGCAGCTGACAATGACAATTATTTTTATGAATGAAACAAGAGTATTTTTTTCTAATATTGACTCTGAAGGATATTTATTATTTTAAAAGAAATATTATTAACAACAAATTATACATATTGAAGTAGAAAGCACCGTGGAATTTCCATGAGATCCCACTATTATAAAATAAACAATTGATCTTCTAGATCTGAAGAAAAAGAGCAATTATAATAAGTCAGCCCATTTTTTGTTTACGCCGTCAAATTTTCATATCAAAGGAGATAATTTATTTCAACTGATCAACGTATCAATTAATGTTAATCAATTTCTTTACTACTAACCCTAAGTCCGAGTAGAAAATTCGTGAAACAACATAATTTTTTATGCGATTACGTGTGGTTTTACGATTTTACCACTCAGACTTAGGGTTAGTGGCAGAAAATTGGTTGACATTGATTGATATATATTTTTCATGCAATCTTATTGTGAGTAGTATCCATTGTCTTCAGACTTTTTTTGTTTTTTGTTATTTTACAGAAAGAAAATGTTTTTTTTCGATTTTATCAGAAAAACTATTGGTTAATAATTCCTTAAAATAGGAATTATTAACCAATAGTTTTTTTCCAATAAAATCGAAAAAAACGTATTTCGAATGAAATGAGTTTCCTTATTTAAAAAAAAAGTTGAGATAAGTTACCTCGGTAGATGTGACAATTCGGCAACTTAAGGTACAAGAGAGTATTGACTTACTCCTCTCCAGGAGTTAGGCACAAGGCCAGTTTTTATCTTACTCCCACAAGTAAGATGTGACCCAAGGTCGTGTCGGGAAAGTGGGGTTTAAAAATTGCCTGGGCAGCCCCGTCGGCATTCCCCGGTAGGGGCGCCTCAGGCAGTAAGTAATAAATTTATTTCTCCCCAAAGAGGGGAGGCGAAACCTGGGAGGGTGGACCTCCTAGAACTGCACAGGACAGGCCCATAGACCGGCGTAAATCAAGCCCCGAAGGCCAAAACAATACCAGTCTATGGGGTGAAGTATCTACCTCCCACAAGGTAAGATGTGACACAAGGTCGGGAAAGTGGGATTAGATAAGTCAGCGCTCGAGAGGTGATCACTCTGGCCATTTAAAAATTGCCTGGACAGCCCCGTCGGCATTCCCCGGTAGAGGCGCCTCAGACAGTAAGCAATAAACTTACTCCTCCCAAAGAGGGGAGGCGAAGCCTGGGAGGGTGCACCTCCCAGAACTGCACAGGACAGACCCATAGACCGAAGGCCAAGACAATACCAGTCTATGGGGTGCAGTATCAATCGGAACAGATACTACACTTTGATCTTAGCCAAAAGGCCAAGAACAAAAGGCCAAGAGAGTAACAAGCTTTAGTTAGTTATTTATCTACCTCCCACAAGGTAAGATGTGACACAAGGTCGGGAAAGTGGGATTAGATAAGCCAGCGCTCGAGAGGTGAGCACTCTGGCCATTTAAAAAATGCCTGGGCAGCCCCGAAGTAACAAGCTTTAATGCAAAAGTTCTCTGAATGTAGATTAGGAAAACTCGTCTCGTTAGGATGTGCTGGGTTTACCTTCGTGTTGTTAGGACTGAACTGTTGGACAACCTCAGCTCTAAGCGTCACCTGAATGGGCTTGTACCTCTGCGCGCCCCTGCCTGCCACCGGCGTGTCGTCTTATCTGTCCCCCATGCAACCTGCTACACCTGTTTCAACAGCCGTACCTTCGGCCAGGCGTCGTCCCCTTTCTTTTTAGATCGTCACCTGCTGCGAACCATATTCTCTTTTTAGTTTTGTTGATTTGTTTTTTTGTTTTGTTTTTTCTATACCTACGTTTTTTTACTGTACATACGTTCTTTTGTTTTGTTTTTATTTCTTTGTTTTATTGTTTTTTTTTTTAAGTTCGAGTACGTTTACCCGACAATCTAACTCCCCCTCCCCTAAGGAACACTTGGTGTTACTTATACCAGGGGAGAATAGATAAGTGGTGGCGCAGATTACGGTTCCAGGGTTAGGCGTACAATATAAAGGGATCGGGTAGAAGGTCTCCCTTTTTATCTTATTCTGAAAGAAGGTACAATTTCGCGTTAGTATAGTTCTGTCGTTTACGCATCTTCAGCGAGCTGAACCAATATCCATTGGTATTAAATCAAGTATCGGTAAAGCTAAAATTAATAAATTAATATAAAAATAAAAATAAAAGTAAGAAAATTCCGAGGAAATTAGGTCCAGCTAATAATATCGTATTTTTGTTTAATTTGAAACGTTACTGACAAAGAGCTAGACCTATTTACGTTTAACATTATATTACAGTTAAGATCTATTGTAGGTTAGGGTTAGGGTTAGGGTTAGGGTTAGGGTATTGCAGGTTAGGGTTAAGTTTAGGGTATTGAACGTTACGGTATTGCAAGTTAGGGTTAGGATATTGCAAGTAAGGTTTAAGTATAGGGTATTGCAGGTTAGGGTTAGGGTATTGCAGGTTAGGGTTAGGGTATTGCAGGTTCGGGTTAGGTGTAGGGTATTGCAGGTTAGGGTTAGGGTTAGGGTATTGCAGGTTAGGGTTAGGGTATTGCAGGTTAGGGTTAGGGTATTGCAAGTTAGGGTTAGGGTATTGCAGGTTAGGGTTAGGGTATTGCAAGTTAGGGTTAGGGTATTGCAGGTTAGGGTTAGGGTATTGCAGGTTAGGGTATTGCAGGTAAGGGTTAGGTGTAGGGTATTGCAGGTTAGGGTTAGGGTATTGCAGGTTAGGTGTAGGGTATTGCAGGTTAGGGTTAGGGTATTGCAGGTTAGGGTATTGCAGGTTAGGGTATTGCAGGTTAGGGTTAGGTGTAGAGTATTGCAGGTTAGGGTTAGGGTATTGCAGGTTAGGTGTAGGGTATTGCAGGTTAGGGTTAGGGTATTGCAGGTTAGGGTATTGCAGGTTAGGGTTAGGTGTAGAGTGTTGCAGGTTAGGGTTAGGGTATTGCAGGTTAGGTGTAGGGTATTGCAGGTTAGGGTTAGGGTATTGCAGGTTAGGGTATTGCAGGTTAGGGTTAGGTGTAGAGTGTTGCAGGTTAGGGTTAGGGTATTGCAGGTTAGGTGTAGGGTATTGCAGGTTAGGGTTAGGGTATTGCAGGTTAGGGTATTGCAGGTTAGGGTATTGCAGGTTAGGGTTAGGTGTAGGGTATTGCAGGTTAGGGTTAGGGTATTGCAGGTTAGGTGTAGGGTATTGCAGGTTAGGGTTAGGGTATTGCAGGTTAGGGTATTGCAGGTTAGGGTATTGCAGGTTAGGGTTAGGTGTAGGGTATTGCAGGTTAGGGTTAGGGTATTGCAGGTTAGGTGTAGGGTATTGCAGGTTAGGGTTAGGGTATTGCAGGTTAGGGTATTGCAGGTTAGGGTTAGGTGTAGAGTGTTGCAGGTTAGGGTTAGGGTATTGCAGGTTAGGGTTAGGATATTGCAGGTTAGGGTTAGGGTATTGCAGGTTAGGGTTAGGTGTAGAGTATTGCAGGTTAGGGTTAGGGTATTGCAAGTAAGGGTTAGGGTATTGCAGGTTAGGGTTAGGTGTAGAGTATTGCAGGTTAGGGTTAGGGTATTGCAGGTTAGGGTTAGGTGTAGGGTATGGCAGGTTAGGGTTAGGGTATTGCAGGTTACGGTTAGGTGTAGGGTATTGCAGGTAAGGGTTAAGTGTAGGGTATTTCAGGTTAGGGTTAGGTGTAGGGTATTGCAGGTTAGGGTTAAGTGTAGGGTATTGCAGGTTATGGTTAGGGTAATGCAGGTTATGGTTAGGGTTAGAGTTAGGGTTAGGGTATTACAGGTTGATTTACATTAGAAGACCATGCGGTTCCCAGCATACGAGGCTTGTCTTAAAAGTATCCGACCTTAGGCCAGAAAAAAATATTTTAAATAAGTGACGAGGTTCTGACCCTTATCCCCTTCAAAGTATGCCTCTTGTGCTTGCACACGCTTAGCCCACCGATCCATCCACTGCCGGAAACACCCCTGGAAGTCTTCTTTTGGAATGGTGTTCATCTCCGCAGTTGCGTTAGATTCAGCAGGTGTTTGGAGAAGATGCGATGTGTAACACAAATTAAGGAGTGCTTCAACCGATTCAAAAATGGCCGCCCATCAGCGGAGAGTGGCGACCCTTCTGGCAGGTCCGCAAACTGTTCGGAGTGCCGCTGTTGTTGGGAGGGTACGAAAAATAAAAGATATTGCAGAACGCGTGGA
>OY744534.1:80557162-80567162 GCA_963556195.1 Sepiola atlantica | reverse complement strand
CTCTTCATTGTAGAGATCCCAAGGTATTTGAAAACATTCTACTCTAATGGCTTCATTCGTTGATGCGGTTGCTCCCTGCTTCCCCGACATATGCAGATATATACATGTAATGTGAACAAACATCTTGTTGATCAAATCCCCACTTAAAATGCCTACTATAAGTCTGGCTTGTAATCACAGTAGTCCCTTACGTCTCAGAGGTAAAATAACTTGTTGAAAAGATGTATATATGTATAGTTGTGTGGAGGGTTCGTTTAAATTGAGACCTTAAACAATAAAAACACGAATATGGTGAATCTAGACTTCGAATGAAAGCTGATTTTAATGGAAATCAAAAGAAACTATTTGGTATCATATTATGTAACACATGATTTTAGGGTGTCGTCGAGTGTTGAAATACAACCCTTTTTGTAGGGACAGTTTCGTGATTTTGAAAATGGCGTTTGTCGCGTTTTGCGAATCTCTTCGTATTAATAAACATATTAATAAATAAAAGAATGCACACAACCTAATATTAAATATAGGCATACAATTAAAGTAGGACCTGATATTGACATTGGTGCTTGTCGGTATTCACCTGAAAATACGAGTTAAATATAAAACGTAATCACAATTACTTTAAGTATAAATGTCCTTAATAGTACTTTTGAATCCTCATAATACTTTAAAATGAGGGATTTAAACATCATTTTATAAAAAATAAAATAGGATAAATAAATAAATATTTAATAGCTCCCTTTGGTATTTTGAATCATGTCTAGATAACTGTAAAATATTGTTGTGAGTGACAAATTCCCCCCTCCCTTTAGTTTCGCATTGAATAGAAACTTACTACTTAAGTGAAGAATTCTGGGCAATTAAGCTTATCTTAGTATTGACTGAAACGATTTATAAATAAGTACTAAACATCTTCCACAAAAACACGGAATAATAGTTGCTTGAATGGATGGCTGAGTCTATGAAACTAGCTCTAAACTGTTGAACTTCAAAGAGTTTCGTCCCCCAATGACCTAAATAGACATCTGAAGGCTAATTGATGTAACTTTAGTAAGTAAAAAAATTACCCTCAAGTGAATTAGAATTTTTATAAATAAATTATAGAACTTATTAACTATCTTTTAAAAATATTACTGAATTAAAATGTATAAATGTCCACACAACTTTTAGTATATACTAGCTTTGAACGAAAAATTCAAAATGGCGTATTAGTGGGTTCCCCCACGTGTGAGTTTGCTTTTTTATTTGTTTTTTGTTTGGTTTCACTAAAAAATTAACCACTGTATAGTGTAGGTTTTTTTCAAGGCACTTTTTACTCTTTGTGAATTTTTCTGATGATTTTGTAATGTTGCAGAGACGATATTGACATAAAAAACGTTGTTTGGCACAAGACAAATGAAACGGACCGTAAAAAATATATCTCACAGAAATGTTATGTTTTTTGGAAATGTGAAAAATAAAAATAATAAAATAAAACCATGGTTATTGGAATATAATATGAAGTGACTTATATATATATATATATATATATATATATATATATATATATATATATATATTTATATATATAATTATATATATATATATACTCACAGTATACATGAAGTAAATAATGCAAGGAATTAGAATCATCTTTGTGTTAATTTAAGTATTTTATAATATAAGAATCATTTGCTAAAGTAGAAGAATTAAACTAAATCAAAATTACTTGAATGGGTTGCGGAATTAATGTTGCTAACTTTGAATTATCGTTTCAAGAATGGCGGACCTCTGAGGGTCACATGTGAGTCCTACGTTTTCCTTTTGATCGTTTTCGTCTGTAATGTCACAATTCGTTGTGCGATTTTTTCAAATAAAGAACATTTTTTTTATCTACTTTTCTGACGAGCTTGAAGTGAATATATCAAATATTGACATAATAATGTTGTTTGGTGAACTTTAAGCGAAACGATTCGTAGAATAATTTTGACTGAAATGTATGTGTTTTTAAAAATTATTTTCAAGAAAAAGAAAAAAATCTTGGCTTTTGGAATGTAAATGAATTTTGCTTACTTATATATATAAATAAAAATACTGGTCTAGCCGCACTGATGAGCTGTGAAACAGCGAAACAGTCTGTATGTGGATGACTATATATATATATATATATATATATATATATATATATATATATATATATATATATATGTGTGTGTGTGTGTATATATATATATGTATTTAAATATTTTCTTTGTCGTACAAAACTTTAAAATGGCATTGAAGAGACAATATTTATTACTCATAATGAATTAAGAAATTAAAAAGATGAAAGGGCAGCTGACCGGTTTCGTACCTCGCTCAACAGAGCCAAATATCGAGGTAATTTATAAAAAATAGATATAAAAAAAGGGCTTAATGTTGTTTCTATTTGATTGAACTTTTTTTTGTACCCCTTTCCCTCGCTATAATTCTCATAGCATCTTTTTTATATTTTTTATACATTACCTCGATATTTGGCTCTGTTGAGCGAGGTACGAAACCGGTCAGCTGCCCTTTCATCTTTTTAATTTCTTAATTCATTATGAGTAATAAATATTGTCTCTTCAATGCCATATATATATATATATATATATATATATATATATATATATATATATATATATATATATATATATATATATATATATATATAAGGTATGAAACTAAAAGTAGGATGCATTGAAATGAATAAATGTGAAAGTTCTTTTTTCATATACTCCAATATTACAATAAAATACATCATATTACGATATATTTAGTACAGGTAAAGGATCTGAAGACAGTTATTTGAACAGTTCATAATGAATTAATTTGGTGTTATTCATGGATAATTTTATTGTTCTTTTTTTGTTATATATGTGCAATAATTTTGTCGATATCAACAGTAATTAATTAAAGCGATTAAAAGGGCTTAATTATGAAAAACCTTTCTTAAATTAAACTAGGAAGAAATATACCGACGAGGCATGGGCGAGAAGAGAAGAGAGAGAGAGAGAGAGAGAGAGAGAGAGAGAGAGAGAGAGAGAGAGAGAGAGAGCGTGACTGACTGCCTGACTGGATGGATGTCTTCCTCCATTTCTCGCTATCTTTCACTCTTCCTCTCCTCTTTTTCCTCTCTCCCGTTCACGACGCCATTTAAAAAAATTTTTTTTTTTTTAAATTCAGTGACTGTTTTGATCACGTAGACAAAACGTTTCGCATTTGTTTTTAAATGTTCTTTTTAGGACTTTAAGGGGCTGGCTTTATTTTCAACAAGTTTCCACCCGTTTCTAAATCGTAAGTTAAAAAAGAGCTCCTCTAAAAAAAACAGCATCGCTCAGGCGAATTGATTTCTTCTTTCTTTTGATTTAATTACAGTCTTATTTAAAAGATAAATAGATTTGTATTACAATTACCAAACAGTTGAACATGTTTATTATTTTGGTTTCAAGTATTTTAAGCAGTGAACTTTGCGAAGCGATAGCGCGCTGACAAAGCCAGCTAGTTTATCTCTCTCTAAAACCTATTTTAGGCCTTCTGTAATCTTATCTAGGTCCCTACACCACACCCCACATATTTAGTATACAAAACAATGCTTAGTACGACACGACCGTATCCGTTGTCCTCCACCCAACGCCACCCCTTACTTCCATAACAAAACTGGAAAGAAAAAAAAAAGAAGCCCACCTATTCTCTGTTACACCTGGGGCGTATCTTGGTCGCACGCTCCCTTCTCCCACCTGCTGGGGACCGCCACGCGTAAGCCGACGGTAAGCGAGGTTGTGGTTTCTTTCTTTTCCACCTGTCATTTCTTAACTTAAGTTTTCCCAAACCTGACCTACACCTTCGACTATCGTGGCACACGACCCCCCCCTCTTTCTCTTTCTTTCTTTCTTTCTTTCTCTCTCTCTCTCTCTCCCTCTCTCTTTATCTCTCTCTATCTGTGTGTAATGCTAGCAGTTAAATACACAGCCAGCGTTCGGTGGTAGTGTTGTCGCACAAGGTTGACATCGTCTCGTCTGCGGTGTCTGTACCGACACCTGTTCCGCGACCGCCGCTTCTGTCGCATTGCCAAGCGAGCATTGTTTGCGTGTGTATGTGACTTTTATGTGTCTTGTGTCGCTGTTCGACTACGGAAGACGCGTTATCAGACATTCATTCATTGTATGTTTTCTTGCATATTTTGGTCTCGGATCAAAATAATTCTTCTCGACTAACGCACTTTTTTTTTATTGGGGAGAGCTGCATTTTCCTTACATTAGAATCTGACCTAGTGTCTAACTGTTCTAACTCTCTCTCTCTCTCTCTCCCTTTCTCTCTCTCTCTCTTCCCTTCCTCTTTGTATCTCTCCCTGTCTCTCTCTCTCTCTTCCTTTCCTCTTTTTATCTCTCCCTTTCTCTCTCTCTCTTTTCCTTTCCTCTTTTTATCTCTCCCTTTCTCTCTCTCTCTCTTCCCTTCCTCTTTTTATCTCTCCCTTTCTCTCTCTCTCTTCCCTTCCTCTTTTTATCTCTCCCTTTCTCCCTCTCTTTCTCCCTCCCTTTCCCTCTCTTTATGTATACACACACACATATACACACACACACACACACACACACACACATATATATATATATATATATATATATATATATATATATATATATACTGCCTAGCTATATTCACGTATTGAGCACTGTTGAAGTAAATACTGAAAATCGACACATAAAAATTATATCTCATTATAACATTTTATGTGGATACATGAAATAGTAATAATAATAATAATAATAATACATATATACATATATATATACATATATATATATATATATATATATATATATATATAATAATTATCAAGGTAAACCATCCACAGGATAGTAATCCAAAGAATTTCAACCGGGTTTATAAAACATGTTCAATATCAGATAGAGCTTTTATATATCATTATTTTTATTTACACAGACATGTACACAATCTGCGACACTGGCATATCGATGTTATCGATCAATATCTATTATTAACTGAGATCTCATCAGGCAGAGTTAGAATCCGATCTTAACCTTAGATCATATTTGGAAAGAATCTTTCCAAATATGATTTAAGGTTAAGATCGGATTCTAAACAAAATGTGTTAAAACTTTGCACAAAATTTTTATTTGATAGGTTCTATAAGTGTGTAGAATTTCCGCATCATTAGTCAAGGCAACCCAGAGATCCAGAAAGTTCAATCATTAAATCAGGTTATCTGTGTGTACGTACGTAAGTACGTACGTATGTGCCACCCTGTATCTCATCAACTATTTGATGGATTCGGCTGATTTTGGCAGAGATAGAGGTTCTAGGGTCTAGCTGATGGCATTTTAATTTCAGTTTACCATATATCTTAGTTTTCCAGAAAATTCTAAAAAACCTTAAAAATGACCAGTATTCATACACTTTATTCTATATCTTATCGACCATTTGATGGATTAAGCTGATTTTTGGCAAAGATAGAGGTTCTAGTGTCTAGTTGATGGCATTTTAATTTCAGTTTACCATATACCTTGATTAGTCAAACTACCAACTATATTAGTTATGAGAAGGCATTGTATTGAGGCATAGCCTTTACAAAAGTAGTGAGATTCTATGAAAAATGCCAGTATACTGAAATCATATGCCCTTAATAGGGTTAAGATGAAAATTCATATACACTAAATGTACAAAAGCAAGGAAATTCCCAATTTTTTACACTTTTATTGTCATAAAGGGTATGCGAGAACAACAGGGCTATGCATTTTACTGGTAGGAATTTTTCTTCAGCGCACCTCACACACTTCATCTACTCATGCGTAGAGATTTATACTGTAGTGATGTGATAATGAAATTGTCTGCTTGATATGTAGTCATACCGTTAATGACAATATAAGTGTAAAAATTTGGGAATTTCCTTGCTTTTGTACATTTAGTGTATATGAATTTTCATCTTAACTCTATTAAGAGCATATGATTTTAGTATACTGGCATTTTTCATGGAATATATATATATATATATATATATATATATATATATATATATATATATATATATATATATATATATTAGGGTAGGTCGATTTTACACTTTTTTTTAAATATTAAAAAAAGGCACGTTCCGAAAGTTGTATATAGACCTATTAAATACTCATGCAAAAAATTAGATCAAAAACTTCAGCGGTTTTTTGAGCGTTTGGTATCAAAGATCGTAGACAAGAATATACTGAAAATTCCTCGTTTTTGCAAGATTTGCTTGAATATTGGTGTGAAAACCAAATAATTTTAGCATTTAAAAGCAGGGAATGTCCTTTTATTTTATAAAAATGATATGAATTAAAGAAATCTTCAAATTGAAAATTTGCCCCCCCCCTCATTTTCAGTATCTGCTTTTGTAAACTACCTTTTAACGTTATGAATTAAACAGTAATATTTGAATACCTAAAAAAATGATTTTTTCTGTTATTAGTGAAAATATAACAAGCAAAGAAATAATGAAGCTTAATATAGAGAGTCAAATTGCTCCATATAAGACCCCTTAGACAAAAATGCTGGTCTCAATTTCTGACTCAAAACTTTGGCTGTAATGTGTTGATGCCTTGCTTCAAAACCATATACAGTTTGTGAAGCTTCTGTTATTAACTTAACTGCCCGTTCCACACCCTGAGAATGTGAGGGCAAATCTGGCAAGTCAAGCTTGGTTCCATTCATCAACGATTCTCGAAGTTCAGATTCAGTAAAATCTTCCGTCATTGGTGGTTCAAAAATGCCGCATAATTTTAAATCTATTAATTGTGTCCAATGTGTGCCATTAAAATTAATAGGTAGTATTCTTTTTAATCTTTTTCTGGTTGACTCCTCACTCCTGAAAGAACAAATTAATTAATTGAATTATTAAAAAATTCCAATCTGTACTGCTTTAATAATTATGGTGAAATTAGATAAAATCTTTAAAAATCATTCTATAAATTGGAATAAATAATTGAGTCAGAGATATATGAATAAATATTACTTACCTAATGGCCAACATTCTTTTTAAAGCTTCTTCTCTTACTTCAATCTCCTCAGATTTAACCATGGAATATAGAAAGTTTTCAGGCAGTAAACAAAATGTATTACCTTGTATATTTCTAAATCCTCTGGGTCATATTAAAAATGTGCACTTACTGATTGTGGAATTTACTATTTCTTTTAATTTCAAACCAAAAAGTGGCATACACATTTACAATAAAATTTACTACATAGTGTAGTTTTGTTGTGTGCCTTTGTGGGTATGCACCACGAGTCCATAAACACATAAGCCTGATGGCCAAAGTTAACCATCTTGCTTGGTTTAAAGGACCAATTTTCCAGGAGGCATATCTAGAGTCAACCTTACCTCTAGAAATACCTACTGTGTATTCATAAAGGAGTCTTTGGTCAGAACTAAGATCATGTATTTCATCAATTTTGGAAAATGATATTTGGGGTAAATCATATCAATCATTTGAGCATAATTTCCCCAGAGGGCTACTGAATGTTGTAGGGCCCTTTGCGCAACCATCTATGTTTTTAAAAAGGGCTCTGAAAGGTAGTTCATTATGATGCAAAGAGCAACCAATTGTGTGAAGAGTTTTAAAAAGTTTTTTTTCTAAAATTGCAACCATTCCACCATCGCAACTTGTGTTGGTATTAGTGTTGTCAACAAGTATAGCCTTGATACTGTTCTCACTGTGGAATTCATGCAAAACATCCACCACTTGATCTGCATGAACAGCACCTGTTGCACCACTATTCGGAAGAACTCTATGTGTCAGATATTTACTTTCACATGGTGTTTCTTTTGTAAAAGTTAAATGGTGTTCTGGTCCCTTAGTTTTTTTCATAATTCTCTGTCTATTTTCATCCACAATTTCCTTATACATCAATGTGTCCTTATCCATTCTCCCATCAACTCCAATACATATATTTTAGGTGGGGTAAAAACTCCTGGCTGAAATAGTTTTATTTATCTACCTCCAACAAGGTAAGATGTGACACAAGGTCAGGAAAGTGGGATTAGATAACCCTGCGCTATAGAGGTGAGCACTCTGGCCATTAAAAAATTGACTGGGCAGCCCCGTCGGCATTCCCCTGTAGGGGTGCCTCAGACAGTTAGCAATAAACTTACTCCTCCCCAAAGAGGAAAGGCAAAGCCTGGGAGGATGCACCTCCTAGAATTGCACAGGACGGACAAGCCCCAATAGACGGGCGTAAATCCAGACCCAAAGGCCCGGACGATACCGGTTTATTTGGTGGGGTAAAAACCCCTGGCTGAACTAGATTTTATTTATCTACCCCCAACAAGGTAAGATTGACAAAAGGTCAGGAAAGTGGGATGAGAAAGCCAGTGCTCGAGAGGTGAGCACTCTGGCCATTTAAAAATTGCCTGGGCAGCTTCGTCGGAATTCCCCGGTAGGGCCGCCTCAGACAGTAAGCAATAAACTTACTCCTCCCCAAAGAGGGAAGGCAAAACCTGGGAGATGCACCTCCTAGAACTGCACAGGACGGACAAGCCCCAATAGACGGGCGTGAATCCAGACCCAAAGGCCCGGACGATACCGGTTTATTTGGTGGGGTAAAACCCCCTGGCTGAACTAGTTTTTATTTATCTTACTCCCACAAGGTAAGGTGTGACAAAAGGTCGGGAAAGTGGGATTAGATAAGCCAGCGCTCGACAATTCAATATATATGTGTGATAATTAAACAGACAATCAACACGGGAAGTCAAATTCGCCCGATGAATTTTCAACCGGTGAATACCATAAAAAATATCCAATAAATAAAACGCCTATGTAAACAAATAATTATTTATATATAACATTAAATATCATAGTGTTTTATTCCTTTTTAATTTGAATATGTACATTTAATTTCTTAAGAAAAATAATAATAAACTTTAAAATATTTATTATTAAGTAATGTATTACTTTTTTTTGTTAAAACCCGGGTTTAATTTAAGGCGACACATCTGCCGGTGAAATCTCGGCAGTGAGAAAAAATCTCGATTTATTTGATCTTAAAGTTGCAATGCTCAAATAAATACAAAATTTTGAAGAAAAATATTTCTTGTGGTAACTTTTGACATTATTTGGCAACTTTCTTCGAGTGCGATAATTTACAGTTTCAAAATCGACCTCCCCTAATATATATATATATATATATATAAGTAGGTATGTATATTCTTGGACATGTGCGTATATGTACGTGCAAGTATATCGGTTTTGCATTTGTTTTTTATGAACTTGGTTAGATTAAAGGGTTGCATTAGGTAGGGTAAGGTTTTTTCAGGTTTTATACGGTCAAATACTTATGTACGTATATATATATTAAGGAGTACGCATATATGTGTGTAAGTTGTGTGTGTGTATATATAGTTTATGTATGTGCATGTATACGTTGAGATGAAGTGTGTAGGCTAATGTTCTTGGGCAAAACTTATACATTATAAGCAAACACACTGAGAATTAAATTTTCCCAGTGAACATAATACTAAGGATATTAACTATTTTCATTATATTTTTTCATTCTAATTTCTGATTGGATGCATTATTATCACTTTTTAAAAGTTTTGTTTTCTACAATATCGAAAGATAGAAAGAAAAAAAACGTCCATTTTCCCTAGTAAATATCAAAATATTTGCCAGTTTTTGTTA
Organism: Sepiola atlantica; assembly: GCA_963556195.1. Lineage (NCBI taxonomy): Eukaryota > Metazoa > Mollusca > Cephalopoda > Sepiida > Sepiolidae > Sepiola > Sepiola atlantica. Next base: position 80,557,503 of record OY744534.1, on the reverse strand, counting down.
ATTAGCACCTGGTGAATTGAGTAGCAGTAAGATGACTAACGACTGCGGGGGTGAAAGCTCCTCAGATTTCCTTGATTTATGACTAATAACAAACATTGATCAGGACTAAATATTAAAATTGATGAAATCGATTAAAGTAATGTGTTTCATTTTAATAACATCGATCAATATTTACCCTATCTGACACATTTTTTTCTTTATCTACTTTTTGCAAATAAAGTTATTAATGAAATAAAAATCTCCAGTCTTCTTTAACAAAACTCTGGATAGTAAGAGCATAATACTATAGTATTATAGATAAATAAAATTATCATGCTCTTTATTTATTCGCATATATTTAA
>OY744534.1:80547162-80552162 GCA_963556195.1 Sepiola atlantica | reverse complement strand
GGATGAGAAGGAAGGGCAGCCCTTTAATAAGTTGTTGTTGGGGCGCGAGTGTAGAAGCAACACAACTAACTAGTTTGGGTGAGTGGGGGTTGAAGTAGCGGCCTCCAATTTGCATTGACCCATCGACATCTACAACAGAGTCTAACATAATAACATCAGCACTGTAGAGTGCATGCTCTTGTACCAGACTTTGTCGCAGATCTACGTGTATATAATGATATATAATAAGAAACCAATGGTTTATATCTGGTAACATCTTAGTAGCTTTATTTAAATTTCCACGCGTGGACTGTGACACCAACTTTAATTTCATCTTCGTTAATTGTATTTGCGTTGAGATGGGATATTTTGAATGTTAATTTATTAATCAAATTCTACAAACGATTACCGGCCGTCTGATTGCTTCATAAATTCTGAAGAGCTTTCATTGTACAGCTTAGCCATGAGGAGGAACTCCGGTGTGGACTATCTTCGTATTTGTCGGCTAGCTTTTACTTTTTAACAGCATTAAGTTTTAACGGATACCTATCGACTAGAGACTGACTGGTTGATAAAGTGAATAAAAAGTTAAAATGACGTAATGCAAAAGGATTTCGTATCAACGTAGGTTGATACGAAATCCTTTTCTATCGACGACGAACACGGTTATAGGAACACAAACTCAAAGCTTCAATAAGTACATTTTTCGAATTATGTTTATTTAATCCTCTCCAGGAGTTAGGCACAACGCCAGTTTTATCTTACTCCCACAAGGTAAGATGTGACCCAAGGTCGGGTCAGGAAAGTGGGATTTGAAAAGCCAGCGCCCGAGAAGTGAGCACTCTGGCCATTAAAAATTGCCTGGGTAGCCCCGTCGGCATTTCCCGGTAGGGGCGCGTCAGGTAGTAAGTAATAAACTTACTCCTCTCCAAAGAGGGGAGGCAAAGCCGGGGAGGGTGGACCTCCTAGAACTGCACAGGACAGACCTACAGACCGGTGGAATCAAGCCCCGAAGGACAAGACGACACCGGTCTATAGGGTGCAGTATCCATCGGAACAGATACTACACTTTCTTCTTAGCCAAAAGATGTATTTTAAATTATAAATAGTTATATTTCATTATAAACATTTTATAAACTCGTTCCTAGCCTTGTGATGTGACGAGTTGGTCGAAAGTATAAAGGTATCTTGCTGGATCAACGCAAAGGAAATAATCAAAAAAGTTTTACAATAGAAGTCAATTACACGGAGTTTTATTTATGCTGCAACTAAACTCACGGTTAAGTGGGTTAAATTTTTATTTTTATCTATGTTTCACAATAGACGAGTTTTTTTTATCTATAATAGGGAGGGTGGTGCTGTTAGATGAGAAAAAACAAACAATAAGGCTTTAAACAATTGTCAGAGAAAGAAAGAGAGAGTCAACAGATGACGGTTAGAACGGAAGTGACGCCGCCGTTACTGACATAGCGTTGCCACGAACGATAGCCAGAGAGATGCGTTGGAACAACCAGGCTGACTCACGGGGCTCGTGCATAGACGTTGAAATCCTCCGTCCAATGTCCTGAAAAAATTTAACAGTCTCGGGGCCAAGCACACCCGACGTTGCCACTGAAATTGGTTGGAAGACGAAACGGTCAGTGAGCGAGCTATATTTTCCGCGCTTCCTTGTTTCGGTGAGCCGGGCTTCACCGCGGATTCCGCAATCCTTGCTGGTGAAAAGGAGTCAGAACAAGTGGCGTCCCAGATCAGCGGCTTTCCGGTTCGGAATGCAATCACAGTCATCCCATCAGGCCTGCGACCGTCGCCCCTGTCCAGGCCGACTGGTTCAAGGACTGATGCAAAACTTGCTGAGTCGAGAACTCGCCTGACTACGTCGTTAAGGGCAGAGTGGCGAGGCAGGCGGCCGGCACTAAATCGACAAGAGAGAGGATGCAGGGCAAACTCGTCAACGACCTGCCCACAGCGACACCGGTGTGGGTGGCACAAACGGGGTCCCAGCCGTTGTGAGACGGTGATCCGGATAGTGTCATTGTCCAAGAGGGTTCTAAGTGTCGCCGAAGGGATGGCACTGAGCCAAGCACCGCTGTAAGGTGAAGCCGACGCTCTCAGGCAGGCAAACATAGATTGACATTGAATGTTGTCCCAGGACGACTGATGTATGAGATCGGGTGGTTGCTGAAGGTTTGTTGACGTCCATGTTGACAAAACGGCTGTTAAAAGATCTGAAGACGGGGATTCGAGATATGAGGAGAGAATCTCGTCAACGAGACCTGCCGAAGCGTGAGTCGAGGAAGCATAAGCCGGCAGCGCAGTATCGGTTGCAGAGCGCAAACCAAGGCCACCGAACCGAAACGACAAAGTGGCCTGGTGTCAACCGGTGTGGTCAACATTTACATTACAAATTTCACTGGCCGAGCGACGTAAAATTTTGTCGAAATTTTCCAGAAGTTCGACTTTGTTGTAACATGGAACACTTTTCAGTGTGAATAGAAGTCTGGGCATTGCAAAACAGTTTTGCAGCAGGAACAGTGCCGCATGTTATTGAGACGGATCCCAGGGCGAGTCGTAGGTCATCTATTCCCCGTTGAAACTCCACGGTGGAACAGTTCAAGTTGATTATTTCAGATTTGTTAGGATTAACTAACCCTAACCAATTTCAGCCAGAGCTGAGACAATCCGTTCAACGTTAAGAGGGTTGTATTACAATTGATGCTTTCGTAACTAACTACGGAAGACTGCAAACAATACGTAATTCGACCAGGTTACAAAATATGCCCTGAGCTATCTCCTGGTCAACTTATCTCCTGCGCGTACACAGACTAATGACCTAACTTGAAAAACCTTACAAACTAATATGTCAACCAACGGACCCCGGATGTTCGATTTTCCTCACTCATGGGGTTACGTAAAAACATATTTTGGACAACCAGACGCCACAATCACTCAAAGAATCACATCAAATCACAAAACTGTTATAATATTCAAAATAAACCTCTAGTTAAGCGGGTTATCATGCAGCTGATTCTTTCGCCTCCTTTTTTAAAATTCTTTTTCTCCTCCACCTCCCTTATTTCTCCTACTTATCCTTCGTCCTGTTTTCTTTTCCTCCTCCTACCTCTTTGTCGCTTCCTCCTCCTACCTCTTTTTCGTATTCTCCTCCTACCTCTTGTTCGCTTCCTCCTCCTACCTCTTTTTTGTCTTCCTCCTCCTACGTCTTTTTCTCTTTCTCCTCCTACCTCTTCTTCTCTTCCTCCTTCTACCTCTTCTTCTCTTTCTCCTCCTACCTCTTCTTCTCTTTCTCTCCCTACCTCTTCTTCTCTTCCTCCTCCTACCTACTTCTTTCTCCTTCTACCTCTTTTTCCCTTCCTCCTCCTACCTCTTCTTTTCTTCCTCCTTCTACCTCTTCTTCTCTTCCTCATCCTAACTCTTCTTTCTCTTTCTCCTCCTACCTCTTTTCCCCTTCCTCCTCCTATCTATCCTTCTCTTTCTCCTCCTACCTCTTCTTCCTCCTTCTACACCTTCTTCTCTTCCTCCTCCTACCTCTTCTTCTCTTTCTCCTCCTACCTCTTCTTCTCTTCCTCCTCCACCATCTTCTTCTTTTTCTTCTTCTACTTCTTCTTCTCTTCCTCCTCAAACCTTTTCTTCTCGACATCCTTCTACCTCTTCTTCTCTTTCTCCTCCTACCTCTTCTTCTATTCCTCCTCCTACCTCTTCTTCTCTTTCTCCTCCTACCTCTTCTTCTCTTCCTCCTCCTACCTCTTCTTCTCTTCCACCTTCCACCTCTTCTTCTCTTCCTCCTCCTACCTTTTCTTCTCTTCCTCCTCTACCATCTTCTTCTCTTTCTCCTCCTACCTCTTCTTCTCTTCCTCTTCACACCTTTTCTTCTCGCCATCCTCCTACCTCTTCTTCTATTCCTCTTCCTACTCCTTCTTCTCTTTCTCCTCCTACCTCTTCTTCTCTTCCTCCTCCTACCTCTTCTTCTATTCCTCCTTCTACATCTCCTTCTCTTCCTCTTTCTACCTTTTTTTCCCTTTCTACTTCTACCTCTTTTTCTCTTCCTTCTACCTCTTTTTCTCTTCCTCCTTCTACCTCTTTTCCCCTTCCTCCTCCTACCTCTTTTTCTCTTCCCCCTTCTACCACTTTTTCTCTTCCTCCACCTCCCTTTTTTTCTCCTACTTCGAGGGTTAGATGAATATTTTTAAGCTTGTTTATAGGATTGTTCAGCATGCATGTATGTGATTATATGCTTTTTTGTTTCATCAAGATTTGAAAATTCTATTTAATTCTTATAGAGAACGCAGCGCGTTTCCGTAACTTCGGAAGCGCCCGAGAGTTGACGAGGCGAAAACTGCCAAACGATAAATTGAAAACTGGCAGACGATAAATTCAGATGAAGAAAATCAAAGTAAAATACATATATAAAAATAAAGAACGAACAAATCAAAGCTGAACAACTTTTATTAATTAGATGTTTATTGTTTTTGTCAAAGGAACCATTGTTAATCAGATGTTTTAAAATAAAATGTTTGTTTTTTTGGTGCACCGAAAAGTTCCAAAAGATTAATTTTTTATACAACAAACAACGAAACACATTTTTAGTTTGTTTTGTTCATTTTTTCCAATGTTTTTTTCTTTAAAATATTTTCTGGGTAAGGGTTAAGGTTAGGGTTAGGGTTAGGGTTAGGATTAGGATTAGGGTAAGGGTTAGGGTTTAGGGTTAGAGGGTAGTGTTAGGGTTAGGATTAGGGTTAGGGTTTAGGGTTAGGATTAGGGTTAGTGTTAGGGTTTAGGGTTAGTGTGAGGTTAGGGTTAGGATTAGGGTTAGGGTTAGGGTTTAGGGTTAGGGGTTAGTGTTAGGGTTAGGATTAGGGTTTAGGGTTAGGGTTAGGATTAAAATTAGGGTTAGGGTTTAGGGTTAGGGTTAGGGTTTAGGGTTAGGTTTAGGTTTAGGATTAGGGTTAGGGTTAGGGCTTAGGGTTCAGGGTTAGAGTTTTGGGTTAGAGTTAGGGTTAAGGGTT
>OY744534.1:80539662-80542162 GCA_963556195.1 Sepiola atlantica | reverse complement strand
GAAATATACAAAAAAAAATGCAGAAAATGGAAGAAGGAAAAGTACGAAGAGAAAGAAAGAGAGTATATTATTATAGTAAGAAGTAAGTAGAGAGAGGGGTGTGAGAAGGAAAGTATGAAGGAAGAAAAGTATTAAAAAATCAAGGCAAGAATAAAATAAATAAAGAAAGAAAACAGAAAGAAAAAGAAAAACGAAAGCAAAAACAGAAAAGAAAATAAGAAAAAAGAAAAAGAAAAAAAAAGAAAGAATAAAAAAGAAAGAAATAAAGAAAGAAATAATGAAAAAAGAAAAACAAAAAACGAAAGAAAAAACAGAAAAGAAAAGAAAAAAAGAAAAAAGAAAATAGAAAGAATTAAAATAAATAAAGAAAGAAAGAATAAAAAAGAAAAAAAGAATAAAAAAGAAAGAAATAAAGAAAGAAAGAATGAAAAAAAGAAAAACAAAAAACGAAGGAAAAAAACAGAAAAGAAAAAAGAAAAAAAGAAAAAAAAAGAAGTATGAGAGAAAGAAAAAAAGAAAGAATAAAAAACGAAAAAAAGAAATAAAAAACAGAAATAAAGGAAAAGAAGCAATAAAGAAATAAAAAGAAAAAGAAAGAAAGAAAGAAAAAAAGAAGAATACGTTTGAACAACAAAAAAAACGAAAAAAAATGAAAAGTAGAATGAAAGAAAGAGAGAAATCGTTTACGGAAAGAAAGAACAACAGAGAAAAAGTAAGGAAAGAAAAAGAAAGGAAAGTACTAATAGAAATGATGAAAGAGAGAATAAAATATTGAGAAGAAATAAAGAAAATGAGAGAAGAAAGAGAAAAGTAAAGAAAAACATGAAGAAGAACGAAATAAAAGTACGTAAGGAAAGAAAAAGAGACAGAAAAGAAAAAGAGGAAAGAGAAAGAAAAGAAGAGTAAAAGACAGAAAGAAAGAAAGAAAGAAGTGGAAAATAAAACAAAGCATCTGGAGAAGGTAGGGTCAGGGGAAGAAGCATGTTCGAAGCAGGGTGAGGCATGGGTTAGAGATTAAACAAATGAGGGTTATGGGGAAGAGGGTATGTCCGACGACAAAAGTTTAGAGAGAGAGAAAGAGACAGACAGGCCGAGAGAGAAGGGAAGACAAAGAGGGCAGTGTAGAGGAAATTAAATAAAAAAAGAAATGAAAAGAAAAGATTGGGTGTTAGGGCCGGGTTGGTGTCTCATATAAAAAGCTAAGGTGCTGCAACCCGCGTCGACACAAAATATTCGGCCTGGGACACCGGACTTGTAAGTCGAGGAACCACTGTCCGCTTTTACACATTAACCTGACAAAAAAAAGGGGGAAAAATTGGAAACACCTGGGATTTTTTTTTTAATTATTGGCCCGGAAGCAAAACCTGAGGATAAGGAAAAAAAATTATTTAAAAAAAAAATTGTTATATTTAAATACGCGAAAATACCAAGGACCACAAATCAAGGAAGTTAAACTAAAAATATTACAGAAATTCACGTACAAACACCAACATTACAAAAAAACAAAAAACAAACAAAAAACAATAAAAAAACACATATATCACTCAACTCAATATATACTGTTAAAAACAACTACAAATCCACATCTGTACACACACGCACACACACACACACACACACACACACACATATATATATATATAAATTTACAGAAAGATATACATATAAAATATATATATCGTAATAGATAAATATTGCTATTTACGGATATATATTTTTATACATATTAATAACTACAAAATATACACACCCATACATATGTATCAAGTTTGAAAACGTATGTATTTTATATAGATATGTTTGGATAAACAATCTCTATTGAGAAATAATATCAATATTCGACGATAACCGATTGTTATTATTTGGACATACAAAACTAATATAGACTACACATTTGGTAAACAAATCTTGGACAAAAATATTCATTCGTTAACCCATTTCGTTCACACAGATCTCATACCATTCACGGCGTTTCACTGATCTTTTAAAAACACCTGATCACATCATACAAAAAAAAAATCAATTCCAAAATCCTGAAATAAAAATTCAAAATTCATAAATTAATACGTACATCTTTCTACATATATACACATTACAAATCTTATTCGTGTGATAAAAATTCAGTGTGCAATATACCAAAGAATGGATTTTTATAACGAAATAATACATTAAAAAAATGACATAAGATTCCTTAAATTTACAGTATATAGATAGATATTTGTATACTTACGTATGAGAAAAAGTTGTAAAACAATTGCGCGTACAAAATACCAAGGAATACATTCTACAGAAATAAAAAAAACAACAGTTTCCTTCATTTCACAGGATACAGGTGTTTGTATATGGTAAATTAAATACAACACGTGTCTTTAACCGAGGAATGGATTAAAAATAAATAACACACAAGATATAAACGGGACTTTTATTCAACAGGATATAAGCATATAACGCGTCACTTGAATCAAAGAATTGATTTTTTTTAAAACGCACTATGTGCAGG
>OY744534.1:80517162-80529662 GCA_963556195.1 Sepiola atlantica | reverse complement strand
TGCCGGTCCTGTCCAGTTCTAGGAGGTGACCCTCCCAGGCTTTGCCTCCCCTCTTTGGGGAGGAGTAAGTTTATTGCTTACTGTCTGAGGCGCCCCTACCGGGGAATGCCGACGGAGCTGCCCAGGCAATTTTTAAATGGCCAGAGTGCTCACCTCTCGAGCGCTGGCTTATCTAATCCCACTTTCCCGACATTGTGTCACATCTTACCTTGTGGGAGGAAGATAAATAAATCCAATTCATACTGTATCTTTTGTTTATTAAAGTGTTAGTGAAAGTACAAGATATTGAACAATTAATATAATGAAAATACAGCTCATTTTTCTCTCATTTCTTTTATTTATTATCTTCCACTGTTTAAAACCATTACCCTAACACTAACCCTAACACTAACCCTAACACTAACCCTAACACTAACCCTAACACTAACCCTAACCCTAACCCTAACCCTAACCCTAACACGAACCGTAACACTAACCCTAACCCTAACACTAACCCTAACCCTAACCCTAACCCTAACCCTAACACGAACCGTAACACTAACCCTAACCCTAACACTAACCTTAACACTAACACTAACACTAACACTAACACTGACCCTAACCCTAACCCTAACCCTAACACTAACCCTAACCCTAACCCTAACCCTAACCCTAACACGAACCGTAACACTAACCCTAACCCTAACACTAACCTTAACACTAACACTAACACTAACACTAACACTGACCCTAACCCTAACACTAACCCTAACACTAACCCTAACACTAACACTAACCCTAACCCTAACACTAACACTAACCCTAACACTAACCCTAACACTAACCCTAACACTAACACTAACCCTAACACTAACCATAACCCTAACCCTAACCCTAACCCTAACCCTAACACTAACACTAACCCTAACACTAACCCTAACCCTAACACTAACCCTAACCTTAACACTAACACTAACACTAACACTAACACTGACCCTAACCCTAACACTAACACTAACCCTAACACTAACCCTAACACTAACCCTAACACTAACCCTAACCCTAACACTAACCCTAACACTAACCATAACCCTAACACTAACCCTAACACTAACCCTAACACTAACCCTAACACTAACCCTAACCCTAACCCTAACACTAACACTAACACTAACCCTAACATAAACCCTAACCCTAACACTAACACTAACCCTAACCCTAACACTAACCCTAACCCTAACACTAACCCTAACACTAACCCTAACACACAGATATAAAGTCGGAGAGAGAAAGAGACGAATGCAAAAGTGATTTGTAACGTATCAAATCAGAGCGAGGCGTCAAACAACGTACAGCGAGAAAGAGTGAGAGTGATAGATAAAAAAAATAGAAATGGCTCACTTGGTACGTTAATTGCAAGATGTGTCTTATTAAAACACATAAAATAAAGTAGTTTCACACGTTACTGAATCGCAACGCTGAGGAATATTTTAGCATGTATTTTATTACTATTTAAATTGCGCGCCGCAAGTATTACGTGGTTCATTTGTTTTTGTCACCTGAAGATGATTCGACGGAGAATCGAAAGTGCTAGTTATACGTATGGAACATTCATTCATTTTTTTTATTTTGACACAAAATATTATTAGACAAATTGAAAAAAATACAAAAATGTATAATCAAGCAAATAATTCTGCTGGACTCTTCGACACCGGACTTTTTGGCAATCGGACATTTGCTTGCACCCTGGCACAGTTTTGCCCTGCGTTTCTTTTCCTACAATTTTTATTTCATTTTTTCAAATTTTAAATCTTGGCCATTGCCAACTTATCTATCCCAGCGACTTCCTCTGATGATAAGATTTTGATCTTTGAAAAGCCTGGCTTAAGGAAAATTTAACTTGAATAAATTGCCTTTTTGCGGAATATACCTTGCTTTGAACTTTTGAATTGAATTTTGATTTGGCTTTTGCTTTCTCTAATTCCTTTCCATTCTTCTTCATTTCTACCTGCTCTATCCTGGATATTGAGCTGTATACTCTTCACAATAGGGTTTTACCTTTCCTAAAAGTTCGCTTTTAGTACACCTCTTTATATATATATATATATATATATATATATATATATATATATATATATATATATATATATATATATATATATATATTCCATGAAATATGCCAGTATACTGAAATCATATGCCCTTAATAGTGTTAAGATGAAAATTCATATACACTAAATGTACTATTAAGGGCATATGATTTTAGTATACTGGCATTTTTCATGGAATGTCACTACTTTTGTAAAGGCTATGCTTCAATACAATGCCTTCTCATAACTGATATAGTTGGGTGTTTGACTAATCAAGGTATATGGTAAACTGAAATTAAAATGCCATCAACTAGACACTAGAACCTCTATCTTTGCCAAAAATCAGCTGAATCCATCAAATGGTCGATAAGATATAGAATAAAGTGTATGAATAGTGGTCATTTTAAAGGGTTTTTTTCTAATTTTCTGGAAAACTAAGGTATATGGTAAACTGAAATTAAAATGTCATCAACTAGACCCTAGAACCTCTATCTCTGACAAAAATCAGCTGAATCCATCAAATAGTTGATGAGATATAGGGTAGCACATACGTACACACAGATAACATGATTTCATGATTGAACTTGCTGGATCTCTGGGTTGCCTTGACTAATGATGCTGAAATTCTACACACTTATAGAACCTATCAAATCAAAATTTTGTGCGAAGTTTTAACTAATTTGGTTTATTAGTTTTTGAGTTATGATCGATCAAAGAAATGAGATTTCCAGCATAGGTCATTCGTGAGGTCTATTAAGGGATAGAGCGCTCTCGCGCCTCCCTTAATAGTACTGAATGTGAAAACTACGGCAAAGTCATAGTTTATTGAAAATATTGAAAAAATATTAAGAAACCACATCACGATGCACAGAGATTTTTTTGTTTCAAGTAAACGAACATTTTTTCTATGAATCCAAATATTTCGGTTTAACAAGTCTTTTTCAGACTTGAAGACTATCTCCAATCACATCGGGAGCAATCGAGATGCTTCAACAGCGGCGACCTCGTCGTCGCTATATTTCGACAATGAGAAAAAATAAAATGCCTGTGCACCACTTAAAAAGAGTTGTTGAATCGAAATATTTGGATTTATTTATTAAAAATAATTGTTTCCATTTATCTGAAAAAAAGTTGATTTTTTGCATCGTGATCTGATTTCTTAATACTTTTTTCGGGTATCTTTTACAATAATCAACACAACGAGAACGGGGTTCAAAAAACAAAAATACAGCAAATAAATGTGACCGTAGTCCATAAAACTTATTTTTCCGACTTACCTATGACATTTGTTTGTAGTTTTAAAGTAGTTTTAATGGCTTTTTATTAGATATCAAAATTTATCTCCATTTCACAGAAAGTTGAAAATTTGGCAAGACAAGATGGCTGCCGACATTTTTTTCTAAGCCTAGTACTTTTAATTTAGTTATCGAAACTAAAATATATTGTAAATTACATTAAAAGTCACCCACCCACCCTTGAAAAAAAAACAAAAAAAAACTAACGTATCAAAGTTTTAGAAAAAGTGCGCTTTGATTATGAGTTCCAGTAAAAAAACAAAAAAAAAACAAAGTGAGGCTGAGAGAAAAAATTTGTCGGCAAATTTCTAACTTTCCGTGAACGCCGACATTTTTTTTTCTCACCCTAGTACTTTTAGTTAAGTCATCCAGACTAAAATATATTGTAAATTACATTAAAAGTCACCCCCCCCCGCACAAAAAACAGAACTAAAGTATCAAAGTTGTGGAAAGAGTGCTCTTTGATTATGAGTAGCAGTAAAAAACAAAACAAATCAAGGCTGAGGGGCCAAAAATGGCGGCAAATTTCCAACCTTCCGTGAACGTAAAATAGAGAGAAATTTTGCTATCTAATAAAAAGCCATTGAAACTACTTTTAAATACAAACAAATGTCATAGGTAAGTCGGAAAATAAGTTTTATGGACTACGGTCACATTTATTTGTTGTATATTTGTTTTTCTCGTTGTGTTGATTATTGTAAAATATACCCCTTTTTTCAATATATATATATATATATATATATATATATATATATATATATATAAATATATATATATATATATATAAATATATATATATATATATAAATATATATATATACATATACATATATATATATATATAAATATATATATATATATACATATACATATATATATATAAATATATATATATATATACATATACATATATATATATATAAATATATATATATACATATATATACATATACATATATATATACATATATATACATATATATATATATATATATATATATATATATTACGACTAATTAGAACAAGTCAAAAAATGTTAAACATAACTCAATTCTAGACGTAAATAACAGTTTTCCGTATTATTATTATTATTATTATTATTATTATTATTATTATTATTATTATTATTATTATTATTATTATTATTATTATTATTATTATTATTATTATTATTATTATTACTAGCGGAACCCGTGTAAATTACACGAAATGATGTTTTCAATACGGGTCCTAATGTAACAAAGCACCCTCTATTTGTGAGTAAGTTACGCTTGCTTTATTATGAGCCATCCCCCCCCCTTCTGGATAAGAGTGAAATAATTGTTTAAAATAGTAACTTGTGTACGATGGACAGTGCGCATATCTACTTAAAAAGGTTGATATGCCATCCGTTCAAAAAAAAAAAAACAACAACAAAATAATACTGGCCGATACCCTACTTTTTAAGCAGTCAACGTAATTAAATAGACAATGCCATTAAAAACGCCAACATAAGATAGTTTTAAGTAACACAAAAAAGTAGTTTTTAACCAGGTGATAAAAAAATGTATTATTTCTTCCCCTTCCCCTCGAAATGTAGAATAAAAATCTTAGAGGTTGGTTGAGATCGAACTATAAACCAGTCGGGCCGAAGTAAAAAATATCACCTCGCTAACCATTGCGCCAGAGGGAAACATTTAAATATTATTAAACGCAGGCTAGTGGAATGTTGTTCAACATTTAGGTGCGGCACGCATGCGCAGAGCTTTTGCCGGAAGCGTGACACACGAACACACACGCTATCGTATTAATATATAGATTATATATTATTATTATTATTATTATTATTATTATTATTATTATTTGTACTCACTAAGAGTTCTAACACAGGGCATCATCAGAGATTGTTAACTGCTAATAACCGCTGGTTTTCCCGTGAGTCTGAGTGGCAACAAGTCTCCCCAGATTTCCAGGACTCACCACCTCTTTTCGATAACAATTGCAAATGAATTTACGGTATCGCAACAGCTGCTAACCATTGATTTCTCGTTGTTCGGGTGTCCTTTTTTTTGCCATGCCCAGGAATGTCGGTTCGTCTCTTTTCTTGTCATTCTTATGTAACGTCCATGTAATTGTTTATCTTCCCACTTTTCTTTACTTTTCTTTTTGTTTCTGGTTTCGGTGCTTCTCGAGTTGTTCATTGGTGCGGTGTCTCTTGCTGCAGCGATCAGCCTTTCTGTGTTCTTGCGAATGTATTTCTCCAGCTCTTTTTTTTAAAGTCTTTCACACAGTCTTCTATACTTACAAGTGTTCCCCCCCCCCTCCTTTCGTTTCTTTTCACGCAGAGTCTGTCCGTATCGTCTTTTTGGGTGTAGTTCGTTTGCATGTCATTAATTTACCAGTCTTCTAGTCAAGGTGTCTGAGTTCTTCTTTCGTCCACCCTATGAATGGTTCAGAGTATCTTATTAGTCATACTGCCCATGTGTTTATTCTTTTTACTATGTTTCTGCTATATAATTTCGTTTCTAAGAGTTTCCTTTTTCTTTTCAGATATTCCTTTCCAATCTTCTCTTTCATTTCTGTAGATTTGATGGTGTCTGCTTCCAGAACTCCCAGATATTTATAGCTATCCTCTTCACCAAGCGCCCTCATCTATATTTGGTTGAGCAGTACCACGCCCTCCGCTGTCTCTAGTTTCCCACTTTTCATCTCTAGTAGTGCACACTTTTCCATTCCAAATTCCATTTGTAATGTCCTGGCTGAAGATTCTGGTCATATTTACTAGCTTTTCCAGTTCTTTTTCTTTTTGTAAATAGCTTCAGGTCGTCCATGTACATCAGGTGGTTTATTCTTTGTTCTGTGTCTGTAAACTTGTATCCCGCATCACATTTCCTGAGTATGTAGCTATCATTATTATTTACTCACTAGGAGTTCTCACACAGATCATCAGTGATTTCTCGCCGACAACCGGTAGTATTCCCTGGAGTCTGAGTGACAACAAGTCTCCCCAGATTTCCAGTATTCACCACCTCTTTTAGATGTCCACCGCAAATAAACTTGCAGTATCACAACAGCCGTTTACCATTGATTTCTGGTAAGGACCATTGATCGTCTCTGGAATTTGGGTGGCAATAAGCCTCTCCAATGTCCCTATTATTATTATTATTATTATTATTATTATTATTATTATTATTATTATTATTATTATTATTATTATTATTATTATTATTATTATTTGTACTCACTAGGAGTTCTCACACAGATCATCGTCAGTGATCGCTCACCGACAACAACCAGTGGTATTTCCTGGAGTCTGAGTGACAACAAGCCTCCCCAGATTTCCAGCATTCTTCATCTCTTTTCGATAACGATACAGTATCGCAACAGCCTCTTACCATTGAGTTCTCACTGTTAAGGACAATTGGTCTTCTCTGGGATTTAAGTGGTAATAAGCCTCCCCAAGGTCCCAGCATTCTCCGCATTTTTCCAGTGGAGGTCTGGTTTGTACTGTCCTTCCTCGGTCTTCTCATCCTCCTCGACCCTCTAAAAATAGTTTGTCTTATGTCAGCCTAGGCCTGCACCATTAAAAAGAAATTAATTAATTTCTTTTTTTTAATTTCTTTTTAAATTAACTTTTTTTTTTAATGTTTTAATTCTTTAACTTTTAAAATATTAAAAAAAAAAATTGGGGGGGGGGCGGGGCGGGGCGGGGCGGGGCGGGGCGGGGCGGTGAAGTGGAGAGCTTATAGTGTTTCTTGTAATTTCTGTTCCTTGGTTCATTTTTGTGTGGTGATAGCTGAGGCCGGTGTAATTTATTCGGGGGAGGGGGGATTATGAAGTGATGTTTCTTGCAGTTTCTGTTCCTTGGTTCGTGTTGTGGTGTTCTTCGTGTGGTTTTGTTTTCTCCCTGTTGTAAATTCCTTGTGTCTGGTTACCCTTTGTAGCTTATGCGGGTTGGTTTCCGCATTCGAGGATTTTACTTAAGATTGCGGCCGTTTTGATCACCACCACCACCACCCCCATCATCATCATCATCATCATCATCATCATCATCATCATCATCATCATCATCGTTATTATTATTATTATTATTATTATTATTATTATTATTATTATTATTATTATTATTAGTATTAGGAAGACTAGCAGGAACCCCCGTCAATTATTATTATTCACTTTTACATTCTCTGTTTTTAATGTAGTCGGAAGAAATTCAGATGTGGAAAACTATCTGAATAAGTGTCTTAAAATATGGTTTGCATTTCAGTGAAATCAGATATACTTATTTAAAGTTCTAAAGGAGCTTCTGCTGGTTGGGTTACGTAGATATTCGGCACATAGAAGAATACGTAGATATTTTTTAACCACTTCCATTGTCTTCCTCAGAAAATCTATTCATATGATTTAAATTTCATAAAAATAGGTAATATTTGAACTGTTAATAGGGGTTATGCCCTCATAGCTCCATGAGATGCGCACTTAGAGATTCCGAATTACTTCCATTGTCTTTCCCGATAAATTTTACATAAGAATACACTTTTGGATTTTATGTAGATTCTCTAAGCTTTTTTTCTATAGGGAACACAAAAGTAGCGTACACGCAGAAATTCACATAGACATTGAACTTTATATTTATATATTATTATTATTTACTCACTAGGAGCTCTCACACAGGTCATCAGTGATTGCTCACCGACAACCGGTGGTATTCCCTGGAGTCTGAGTTACAACAAGTCTCCCCAGATTTCCAGTATTCTCCACCTCTTTTCGATAAATGAATAAACTTGCAGTATCACAACAGCCGTTTACCATTGATTTCTCGCTGGTAAGGACCATTGGTCTTCTCTGGGATTTGGGTGGCAATAAGCCTCCCCAAGGTCCCAGCAGTCTCTGCACTTCCAATGGAAGTATGGTTTGTGCTGTCCCTCCTCGGTCTTCGCATCCTCCTTGACCCTATGCAAATATTTTGTGTGGTGTCAACCTAGGCTGGTACCATTTTTTCTCCCCTTTTTTTCTTTTTAATTTTACTATGACATTATTACTACTGCGCCTACTACTATTATATATATATTATTATGATTATTTCTCTCTCTCTCTCTCTCTCTCTCTCTCTCTCTCTCTCTATATATATATATATATATATATATATATATATATGTGTGTGTGTGTGTGTGTGTGTGTGTGTGGGTGTGTGTGGGTGTATGTGTGTATTTCCATCCTATCACTAAAGGTTGGCGAATAAAAGACGCGCATTTTTCTAGACATTCCATTTTATTATGTAGAGGAGCATTTCTTATTGCGTTCGTACTAAACATTGTCTGTTACGTTCTCATGACAGAAGACATTTCCTGATCATACGTACGTTATCACCTTTCACACCCCTTTAAAATTGGAGATCGTCCGATCAGCAAATATGCTGATTGGGGATTAATCTGTTATCGCCAGGATCAACAGTTCTGACTTCACCCATTTTAAAATGAATTGTTCCAAAATAAGATATGGTCGCCCCTTTCGACTAAGACAGTACAATTTTAAATAAGTAATTTCAAAAAGTTACTTAATATATTTTAGAAGGCGACCTAAAAAAAAAAGGTCGCTCACCCATGGAATCGTTTATAGAATTCACAATTCTTTTAGCACTCATATTTGGTACAAAAGACTTCTGTCTATGACTGTCTTGCCCACCAAGTTTTAGTTATGCATGTCTAACAGTCTTTTGTTTTAATTAGCATATAATTATATGCTTCAAATATGCATCTCCCCTTTACAAGCACAGCTAGATATGACGTGCAGAGTGTCAGTAAATATTCAGTTCAGAAATAGTTTGGCGATTCTTTTAATAAACGGTATCTGTGAGATTATCCCACCAATGACAATCTGTGGGGTTATGGTCCGGTGAGTGTGAAGTCCATTCAAAATCCCACCTCCTACTAATGAGATGATCATCAAAGTGTCCTCGTTATATCATTGAATGGCAATAAAATAAAGACTGTTGGACATTCATGATTGAAACTTGGTGGACAAGTCAGGAATAAACCAAAGTTTATTTGTACCAAATATGGTTCGATTGCAGAAAGGAGTGTACATTTTATTAACGATTCCATGGTTGACATTTTTTTTCATTTGAATGATTGACATGTAGATGACGATTATTTGTAGGGGAATAAGACGGAGAATATTTATGGTTTTCAAAAAAATTTTAAATAAATAAAAAAGGATAAATATTCGTTTTTTTTTATTTAAAGTATATTCAACTGACAATGACAATTGTTTTGATGGAGAAAGAAAAAAGGTTATTTCACTAAAACTGACAATTATTTTTACGGAAGAAGAAAAAATAGTCACTTCTTCTCAATAGTATTGCCCTTGACAAGTATTTTTTTTTTTTAAACGGAATCTTATTATTAACAGTAATTATACAGATTGATGTAGAAAACACCGTGGAATTTCAACGCGGTCCTGCTGGTAAAAATAAATACGATGAGCCAGCAGTATATGTAGACATAGTTCATTATGGACCTCGGCTTATTCTGGTGTAAGTTTCAATTGATTCACATACAATGTAGGTGTATTACGTATATTACCCATGAAGTTAAAAAAAAATTTTTTTAAAAGGACTCTAGGATTTAACTAGGCTCGAACGGCTAACCTTACATTTGCTAAAAAGCCAACCCTGCGACTCGGCGTTAGTTGTCCGCCCCGATCGGTATTTGCGAGAATACACCGGCGTTTCCATCCTAGCGACATCAGTTTGGAAGTGTATATTTAGAGCATTGGAATAAAAGAATTTATTTCTGAAGTCACGAGTCATACATAAACCCTTCAATTACGTATATATATATATATAGGGAAAGAGAGAGAGAGAGAGAGAGAGAGAGAGAGAGAGAGAGAGAGAGAGAGAGAGAGAGTTTGGGGAGTAATATATATGAGATCTGATATAATACTCGATACTTAAATATCTATTAGTAGAGCGGATATAAGTTTTTTTTACGGTCGCATATACTTTTTCAATATATATATAAAGTTAGGTGAGTATTTTTATATCTATAGTTGCCAATGTGTATTACTTATATATATATATATATATATATATATATATATATATATATATATATATATATACATATATATATGGATAATATAAAGATAAATATTAGATCCTATTGTGATGAAGTGATAAACAAAAACAATTAAAATGTAAAACTAATGTTATATATATATATATATATATATATATATATATATATATTGCTTATACACGTCCTCGGCCGGGTATTCTACTAGACTATATATAGAGTTAGGTGTCT
Source organism: Sepiola atlantica (assembly GCA_963556195.1). Lineage (NCBI taxonomy): Eukaryota > Metazoa > Mollusca > Cephalopoda > Sepiida > Sepiolidae > Sepiola > Sepiola atlantica. The sequence goes on along the minus strand of OY744534.1, from coordinate 80,519,012 downwards.
GTGTGCGTATATTTATAGATACAGGATTCACTGTTGAACTAATTAACCGATCATTATAAATTTTGGAACACGGTTATTAGACGTAAGGGGCTAAACTGTGAGTTATGTTCTGGTTGATTTACTTTCGTGTAAAGGGGGCAAACAGAAAATGTAATCCCTTCGTGAAAATTCAGATACCTCCGATTTTTGTGAAATTTTAACATAAACAATTAGACCTTAATAAATAAATACTCCCCATATTCCAATTTTCTTTGGAAGGTTTTAAGGGCCATAATATGGGCTCAACCTTCAAAAATTCAGATTTGCATTGAATATGGTCCATAGTCCTTAGACACGAATTAAGCATGTTTTCTTGAATTGTTATTTTATCTTAATACCCCTTAAGCTCAAGCCTTAAATTAAAATAACAATTTAGAATAAACTTCATGTAATAGATTTTGATCAAAATTGATATAGGGATTAAAAGGCATAATGTTTCGTATTATTATTATATCTTGATTTTAATATCCGTAACGGGCTATAAAACAACGCAAAACTGTTCTGTTCGGGAATATAATTTTACCCGCCCTGGGACAGGTATACTTCTAGCATGTATATAAAGTTAAGTAAGTGAATATATATATATATATATATATATATATATATATATATATATATTATCGGATTTTTTTGGCTAAGATCAAAGTGTAGTATCTGTTCCGATAGATACTGCACCCCATAGACTGGTATTGTCTTAGCCTTTGGGGCTTGATTAACGCCTGTCTATGGGTCAGACCTGTGCAGTTCTAGGAGGTCCCCCCTCCCAGACTTTGCCTCCCCTCTTTGGGGAGGTGTAAGTTTATTGCTTACTTCCTGAGGCGCCCCTACCGGGGAATGCCGACGGGGCTGCCCTGGCAATTTTTAAACCCCACTTTCCCGATCCGACCTTCGGTCACATCTTATTTGTGGGAGTAAGATAAACACTGGCCTTGTGCCTAACTCCTGGAGAGGAGTAAATCAATACTCTTGAATTTATTAATCGATTATTATGAATTATGGAATATATATTCTGTACAAGACGGTAAGTAACGTTGGTACATTATGTTTTATAAACTTCAACCTTCAGATGGTGTTCAACTCCAATTTGCAACCCCATTGTCCCCAATGAAAACTTTTAAAATCAGCGATGTACACAAATTTAAATAGAGAAATAATGGCTCTCCATTAGATTTTGAGTTATATTATGTAATAAAATTTTAATCGGACCGGTGTGCGCGCATGAGTGTCAATAATATGCGTGTGCGTGGAAAACTTTTATTACTAACGAGCTTAGCCTTGCGAATTATGGGATACGTATTCTAGGAAACAGGATCACATTATTATTGCTATTATTATTGTTATTATTATTATCATTATTATAATGTAAATTTTACTATTTAGGAACCGGGCCCCCGAAACTGTAGCCGCCCCTATTAAAACAATATATGATTTCTTACCAGATAAATAATGTTTAGATACTTAAGATGTGAAAAATAAATCACAGTTCGTCACTTACGGAATGGATAAGATACATAAAGATCTTTAAGTATGAAATGTGTAGCAAAAATGCTAAATACAAATTGTTTATACTCGCTCTATTAATTTATAACATTAAACAATTTATGAAATAAATTTGAATAAATATCATTTCATATATATATATATATATATATATATATATATATCTTACATATATAGTGTGTGTGTTAGAGTGAAATAAATTCCATAAGGAAATCCGAGTATGAGAGGTTCAATGTAATTAACAGAGCAAGAATAAAATAAAGTAAAGTAACACGGAATCATATAATCACCGGTGCATTAATTTATTTCGA